>OZ017791.1:11177654-11270407 GCA_963969325.1 Lycopodina hypogea | reverse complement strand
AACAATCTGTAGCTATATATTAAAATTAATATAACATTGTTCCCATCAGAAGAAAATTCATGTTGCCTTGATGGCAAGTGCAGCAGCAAAGAGAGTTTCTGGCATTAAAGCAAGCAAAAGTAGGCAGATGTTCAGATAAACCATGCAATGTAGACTACAAAGAAATCTGCAGAGAAACCAGGTAGCATTTATGCATTCCCGTTTTAATCACATCATAATGTTGCCTGATTTCCTATAGAACAATGTCAAAGTCTTCATCCTAAAAGTGAGTGCACAAGGTTAGCAGCAAGCACAGTGGGTGAGACCCCTCAGCAGAAGCAAGCATGTCTCTATTATGCCAGATGCCAGATAGTTTGCAAATAACTTAAAACCAAGGGAGCCAAATTCACAGCAAGCATTTTTGTCAACTATTGGGCCCATCCATACAGGTTGACTCACACCTTTATAGCTCACTAACAGCCTGGCACTGCTTTAAATTACATCTCCAACATTATTTATTACATCCCTGTCCATATTGGCTCAATGTTCACCACATGCTCTAAATGCATTGTATTGTATCATTTTATTGGCAAATTTGAAAGTACTTCAGAGTTATTGTTTTTTTTGGTTGCAAAAAGTGTTAGTTATTCCAGTCAATTCATCACCTTTTTAGCCAGCAAAGCTGGATACCCAAGAATAATTTAACCTGAAGAAACATTGCATTAAATTTTAGAGTAAATTATGGAAAGGCATTACAAGGGTAGAAACTATTTCTATAATGTTCTAGAAGTTAGAGAATTTTTTTTAGCAGTGATTTTTTCCAGGAGTTAAAAAATATTCATTAAATATAATTTTAGACACAGATTAATTATAATATATGAATAAGCTCTTTTTTTCTTTAAAAAAATTTTTTTAAAAATTTAAAAAAATCCTGATAAAGTGGAGGGCAATTGCCCTTTTGCTCCCCACCCCCCCCCCCCCCCCCCCCCCCAAAAAAAAAAAAAAAAAATCTGGCTACCCCACTGCCCATTTACTCACTCATATGTAGTTAATGTTTCCCACCCAATTACTAGCAGGCCACATGCCAAATTTTGCCGTGATAGGTCCTTTTATTAGCTTTTGGCAGCCAAAACTTGTTCTGGGTTTGGCTATGACTAAACCACACCTATTAACACACCCATACATGGATAATAATGCCTACCAGTTCCCTCGAGACCACATGCTAAATTCAAACCTGGCTGGTCCTTCAATTAGCTTTCGGTAGCCAAATTTACTATTTGTAGGTGTGGCTATGACAAAACCTATTACCACACATGAATAATAACGCTTACCTGGTTACTTGGAAACCACATGTCTAATTTTGGCCTGGTTGGTCATTTCATTCGCTTTTGGTAGCCAAAACTACTTCCTGTTGGTGTGACTATAACCAAACCACACCCATTGACACAACTACCTGTGGTCAATAATACTCACCTGATTACTTGAAGACCACATGCCCAATTTCAGCATGGTTGGTCTTTTAATTAGCTTTTAGTAGCCAAAACGACATTTGGTGATTATAACTATGATAAAACCTCACACACATCCTCAATGACGCTCACCCGCTTACCTGTAGTCTATATTCCCAATTTCAGCCTGAATGGTTCATAAATTAGCTTTTGGCAACTAAACAACTTTCTGTGGGTGTGGCTATGACAAAACCACACATATTACCACCCCATATGCAGTTAATAATACTCACCTTGCCACTTGGAGTTCACATATTAAATTTCAGCCAGATTTGTCCCTTAATAAGTTTTTGGCAGCCAAAATAACTTATTATGGGTGTGACCATGATCTGACCACATCCATTGCCAAACTCACGCACACACCAAGTAACAATTCCCTGGTTCCTTGAAAACCACATGCTAAATATCAGCCAGGCTGGTCCTTTGATTACCTTATGATAGCAAGATAACTTGCTGTTGGTGTGGCTATGGTCAAACCTCACCAAATGTGGTTAATAATGCTTACCCGGATACGTGGAGACCACATATCAGATTTTGGCCTTATTGATCTTTTAATTAGCTTTTGGTAGCCAAGACAACTTTGTGTGGGTGTGACTATGACAACTACATCCCTTACCACACCCACATGCTATTGATAACATTTGCCCTGTTACTTGGAGACTACATGCCAAATTCAAGGCTTTTTGGTCAGAGAGTTTGGCTGTGATCATAGTCTGAAGGGTGATCCAAATCCAAGGGGTGCTCCAATCTTGCTGTGGATGGAAGTGGTGATGTTTGAGTAAATGCAATAATGTGAGACTAGAGTGTGAGATATTTAGCCAAAAGCATTTCTGAGGTCAATAAAGGTCATTGCAAGAGACTGCAGATGGTCTTTAGCTACCTCACAATATGCTTACACTAAAAATTTGTTTCATAACTTAATCTATCCCAGACACTGAAACAGGAATCCTTTCTGAGAGCTTGGTAGTCAATGAGTGAGTTTCTATGTTGAAACCAGTTCAAAATAGTGAGCTGGATCTGGGGAAACTATCTATCATGAATAATTAAATATATAGTAACCATCCTACACATCCCCCAAGCACTCATGCCAAATTTCATCCCAATTGGTCCATATATATATATATATATATATATATGTATGTATGTATATATATGTATATCTATATATATATACACACACACATATATATACATATATACAAATATATATACATACATATATATACACATATATATGTATATACATATATATGTATATACATATATATGTATATACATATATATGCACACACACACACATATACATATATACATATATATACAAGTGAAAGTTAAAAATATTTCTTTGAAATAAAACTGATAAGTAGGGATGAGGTGTCAGCAAAAAAGTGCAGAAACAAGAATTCTGTGAGTGTATGTTACAAAATTCCCTACTTCACTGATTCCTGTGACCTTAGAATTCTACACAATAGTGTGACAATCCTTGTTGCAAAGTTCCTGTGAACTTGAGTGATTATTCTACATGAGCTAGCTATGAGTAAAATGAAAAGGTGGGGCATCACATCTTACACATTATGTGGGAATGTGGAATCGGTGAAGTAGGGAATTTGGTAACATACACTATCACAGAATTCTTTTTTCTGCACTTTTTACTGACACCTTGTCCCTACTTAGCACTTACTTCAAAGAAATATATATATATATATATATATATATATTTTTTTTTTACTTTCACTTGTTTCCTTTAGTTTTTGTGCATTGTCAAAAAAAAAAGTTTTTTAATGTGGCTATGATAGTAGTAGTAGCTGTAGTAGAGCATGCATTTGGTAGTGTAGAGCTTCAGGGAGAGAGAGACTTACTGTCAGTAGTGTAGAGCTTCAGAGAGGCTCACTTCCAAAAGCAAAAGAAGTAACAGTTAGCTAGCTATAACAATGCTATGGCTACCTATAACAAATTTAGCTAAAGAATTTGAGTTATATTCAAGATTTGGAAATGTAGTTCTGGTGTAGTTTCTTTATCTCAAAGTTGGGACTCCACCCCCTTTTAAAATTCATTTAATGATAATAATAACCTCACTTATGAACTAGTTTTAAATTGTGCACGTAGATGAATTGGTAGTGTCAAAACAGCAGCTTCAACTTAACACTGCAGCTATTAGTCTGGTATATACTTTGGTAGTTTGTTAGCATGGCAAAGCAAATAAAGTGGTCGTGGACCTAGTCCAAAGAAATAATAAGCTGTTAGTAAAACTATTGCATAATTTGCTGTAGCCAGCTAGGCTCTAGCCCAGAAAATGAAGAGAAAAAAAAATGATAAGAGGAAAGATGGAAAACATTTGGTGATTTTGACGAGTCTCTGCTCGCTACTTTAGCTATTGATTTGGAGTACAGAAACTATCTTGGTAGTTGGTGTTGCAGCTTATATGGACTGCAGGTGAGTTCTGTGGCCTAGGTTTGAGCTATAGCAGAGAAAGTAAAGCTTTCATGTTGTATTGGTCAATGAGGCCACCATATTTTTTGGGTGATCATCCCTACTTAGTACTACCATACTCTCTGATACATGTGTATACAATATATATACATATATACATGTATATGTATGTGTATATATGTATATATACATATATACATATACACATATATACATATATACATATACATTACACATATACATATATACATATACATATACACATATACATGTATAGATATATACACATATATATAGTAAGATGATTAAGAATTACAGGTTTGTAGAAAATGATACCCTTGAGCAGTCGTGCACACATGTGAGGTTTTTCTGTTAACAGACATTCATCTAGATTAAAAATATAACCTGTATTAATATTCTCAGCTATTTTAGTAAGTTGACTCAAGGAATCGAACTACTTGAGCTTGTTTCCTGTTGTTGATGTTTATGTATTCCATCCAATCTTGCTGTAGCTTAACAAAAAAAATGTTTAAGATAGAAGAACTTTATTGTTAGACATTCCAAGAAACTTTTACATTCAAAGAAACTTTTACATTCAAAGAAACTTTTACATTCAAAGAAACTTTTACATTCAAAGAAATTTTTTTTTCAAATAAGTTTTATCAAAAAAAAAAAAAAAAAAAAAGCTACTTCTTTGGCGAAATGGAATAAACAATTTTGATGAGAATTCCAGTTTAATCAGAATTGTTTCATAACTCCACATACAGATTTTTTTTTTTTTAAATGAATTTGTTTATAAAACTAGTAAAGCAGCCTAACCACATGTGCAAGACGGTAGTGAAAAATCAGTGGGTTCATGCATTATGCGTGAAATGGTATTGTTTCAAAAGCCAATTTTTTTATAAACTAATAAAGCCACACATACATGACAGGAGTAAAATAAAAAAAGTGTGTATATGCAATACTAGAGTGTCACAGGCACTACCATCCATATCTAATGGCAGTCACAAGACCCACCAGTCTTCCAAGTGAAGTTCAGGTAATACATGGAGTAATGATAACAGCTTGTGGATAAACAATTAAAGTGTATACGGGACACAAACACCACCAGCATTTAAGCTACTTCAATATATTTATCACAGCCTATACCATTACAAACTGCACCTATAACCTTACAAATTGACACTCACACATTACAGACTATATTTGATAGAGCTGTGAAAAAATTAAGAAAAAATGAAACTGTGCTAATGTAAACTTTCACATAGACCACAAGTTATATTATGTTTACATTTTCAAATAAGATCTCCAAAGTGTGCATTGATTTTATGCAGTACAATAATTATCTAATCTGACCCTAAGTTGTAAACTGCAATCTTGCATATTATCCAGATGGGATAGTTTGTTTTTTGGGTGCTTTGTTTTCATCACTTCTTCATAGATCAATCCAATGTTGTACTTAGTTTTAAAAGTAATACTTTTCTAATTCTTTATAGAGAGAATATCCTAAGGCACATGTGTATAGTTACATAACCTTGCAGGCATGATACTCGGGTAGTTAAGGTTTTTTATCCAAAAAAAAAATTCTAAAAATGTCATCCCTGATGGGGGAAGAGGAATTTAAATTTTTCATTAAAAATGGCCTTTTAAAAATCCATGGCTCAGTGGTTAAAATACAGTTCTCTCAAGCTGTCAGTAGTTCAAATTGAACTAGTTTGATTTATTTTCTTTTCCTTTGTTTGTTTTTTGGGAGGGGGGGGGGAGGGGGTTGGTATTTTACTTCGGTGTAATGTAATAATTCTTCTTATGCTATTTTTCATATTTTGTTAAATAATAATGTTTTAATAATTATGGGGTTACGTAGAAGAAATTGGGTATACATTGTTATTCATGTAACATTTAAAGAAACACCAAACCTATTTTTACCTAAATTTAGGTAAATGGTCGAAGTTTCAATTTTGAGCTTATTTTGTATACCATTCATAATATTCTGCAGCTCCTTTTTAGGTCCATTGATAAATATTTGGTGCACTCTGATTCCAAATGGAAGTCTCAGCAATCACAGACTAAATATAATTAGGTTCAGTTGGGATCAGGATTATCCACTCACTTATATAAATTATAAGGTATTAGAGGTAAAGCTGGATTATGCAGCTATATTAGTGATGAAACTATGAATAAAGTTTAAAAATTCCTTTTTTATGTGTAAAAAGTTGTTATACAATACTAATTCTCAAATACTGACTATCATTGTAAAGGCCATAATACTTAGAAATTTTTTCTTTATTCATTGTTGTCTTTTGATTATTGTGAACATCCTTTACTCTTAGCTACTGTTGTAGACAATAGTTTATATTTCACCAAAAAAAAAAAAAAAAAAAAAAAAAAAAAAAAAATCAATACTTTAAATCACACCAATTTAGCTGGTGCTATTAATGAATATGGATATTAAATACTATTGATGTGTGCTTAACTTTTTTTTTCTTTGTGTGTGTGTGGGGGGGGGGGGGTATTCTGTGGCTATTATTATGCCCATTTAAGTCAATCCGAATTATTCAGGGGAATTACAATATTTAAAACTGACATAGTTCAAACCACAAACTGAAGTCAACCTCATTATTGGGATAATGGGCTAGAAATGTGTATGAGTTGGTAAAGTAGACAATGATTAATTGGTTGAATATGCTTGTAGAGAATGATACCTGGATTTGAGCAGTTGTGCTCACTGGTGATTTTTGATTTTTGACAGACATTCATCTATATCATAAATAGTATGTATAATAAAGATCTCAACTACTTCAGTAAGTTGAGTCAAGGAGTAAAACAATATTTGTGTTTCCTGTTGTTTCTGGTCATGTCTTCCATTCAACTTTGCTGTAGCTAAACACACAAAAAGAAATGTTTGAGATAGATTGGGAACTTTAGCACTGTCAAACATAATGTTTCCATTTCATTCATTTCATTCTTTTTCAGGAGAATTTACAGAAAAATGACAAGATCCTTCTTTGATGAAATGTAAACAACAAGCTTTGATGAAAATACTACTTTCATCAGTTTTGTCTCACAACTATAACAAATTTTTAATAACAAACAAAGCTGCTGAGCCACAGTGTCAGACAGCAGTGAAAAATTAATTGCTATATGCAACACCTATGAAATGATATTATCTTATGCCACAAGCACCACCAGCCATATCTAATGGCAGTCACAAGAATTATCAATCTTCCAGGTGAAGTACAGAAATGTATGGATGCAGTGCCAAATCTGAAACATTTAACACTGAACCTGACAGCTGTATCAATCACATTCCCAAATATTGACAGTATCCCCAGGATGTCTTTCCACAGCAACGATCTTGTACATTTCTTGTATGGGTGAACACTATCATAATTAATTATTCATACTATAACAACTATGCCCACCTTCCATGGGCTGTGGTCACAAAATTGTCTTATGGGAAGACATACTGTCCTCCTTTACTTTGATTCATTAATCTTTGATCCTTGTTGGAAGCTCTTACATTGGTAACAGAGAAAATTTTGATGTCAGAGTTGGATGGCAGAGACTCATCATACTAGTTTACTTAAGTCATTTGAGAGTGCAAACGCCAAGAAATGATTCCAGAGATCCAAGATCTGTTGCACAGCCAAAGGGTGGAATAATGAGACACAGTCAACCAAGTTAAGAACTCTACTGGAAGGAGAGTCTCTTGCAGTATGGCTGGAACTCAACAATGAACAATAACATGATTATAGCAGTGCTAAAAGGGAGATAATTGCTGCTCTTATTCTCACAGAATCTCTGTCATTAGAAAAAATTTCACCAATGGAAATTGAGTCACCAAGTGGCTTTATCAGTTTTTATCCATAAAATTTAAAAATGCTGGATCAAGCCATGCCAGAACTGGCACCAGATGCACTTAGTCAATTACTGTTGCACCAGTTCCTGGTTGGAACTGCAAGGAATGCATTTACATTTGAGTTGCCATTTCAAGGGCTGGATTGCTAATGGCTATTGATGACTTAGTGCCAGGGCACACTGTTTCATCAACTACTAATAAAAAAAAATTTGCAGACCTCACATAAAATGGAATCTCTGAAGTAACAGATATCAATGTTAACTGAGCAAGTGGTGGCTTTGTCAATAGTGAAAATATACAAACCAAGGAGGAATCAACCATGGACCCATGGTACAACGTTATAGGCCATTGCTTTGTTTTGGCTGTAATAGAATAGGACACTTGTAATGAATTGTTCCTTTGCTACTCCACAAACATACTGTTTCACTAGTGGCCAGACAGGACATATGGCTTGGGATTATCAAGAGGATCACCACCATGAAGAGCATCAAGCACTCCTACCAAGAGTAAGCCCTCCTACAGATTGTGTTCTTGCTGTTTCTGCTAGTAAGTCAAAAGAAGCTACTACAAAGTGGAGATGTGGTGATGTCAAATTGGAAATAATGCTGGATTCAGGTTCATCAGTGTCATTAGTACAGCAGAAGGTACCTGTGAGGCAAAGAGAATTACTCTCAACACACTTCCACAGCATATTCAACTGGTCACAGAATCAGGCAATACGCTACCAGTACTTGGTCATGTTTCTGCCCCAATATGCATTGGTGAGCTTAAAAGTTACACATAATTTTGTTGTGGTTGACAGCTTAATAATGCCTGTAATCCTTGGTGTGAACTAATCGACAACATACTTTAGTACTGGACTTTATTAAAAGATCAGTTCAAGATTTGTAAACCTGTACAATCATGTTCCAGCCCCTTTAAACCCTTCATAAAAAAAAACAACCCAGGTTGGCCCCAGTAATGTCAATATATGAAGAGGCACAAAGATAGAGAGTAGGGCATGGGCAATTGCAGCTATACACCAATCAGGGACAGATATCGTGGATGAATGTGCAGTTCCTCTGTACGAGATAAAAGCAAGTATCAAATTTCCTGAGTACCACAAATCTAGCTTCTCTGCAATTGTGAATGATTATCAAGCACTATTCAAATTGGCACCTGGTATAACTGAGGCTGCATTTTATTATATCCCTAAAGTTGGTATTCCTGTTAAGGTACCTCCACAACACATACCAGCACACTACAGAGAAGAAGTAGAGAACCAGCTCAGATCTATGATGGAAATGATTTTATGAAAGAAAGCAGTAGCCCATGGATGGCACATGCAATGTTTGTCCCAAAGAAATCTGGGAATATTTTATTCTGCATAGATTACAGAGAGCTCACCAAGAAGACTGAGAAAGATGCCTATCCCATACCCTTACGAGGTGAAATCCAAGGTTGACTGTATGGCTCCATTGCATTCTCAACATTAGACTTTGGTTCACTGCAGGATAAAGCTGCATTTTGTCCAGGGCCAGGAATGTGATTATACCAATTTAAAATATGAAATTTGTGTTAACAGGATGATCAAGTTGCTTCCAATGTCTTATGGACAAAGTGCTACAGGGCATCCCATATATAGCGACCTATTAAGATGACACTCTAGTGCATTCTTCTGATAAACAGACACATCCATCAATAGAATTTTTTCTGAACAATTTTATATGGGACTTCTTTCCACTCTACACTTGATAGCATATATTTTTAGATGCTTGAATAGGTGATTCATAAGACACTGGTCCATTGGAAGGCATTTGCAAATATGACCATTTCCCGTGGACACTTATTCCCAGTATTTATTAAATAGTTTATATTTCAAAACAATAAATACCATAAATCCCACCAATTTGGCTGGTATTTCTAATATAGTATGGACATTTCCATTTTATTAAAATGTACTGTACTCTTCCTTCTTTTATTTATTTATTTGCACACCTACACACACATGCACACACGCATGCACACAAGCACAAACACACCTTTTTGAATACATAAAAGGGTTTGGTCCTATAGATATGCTTTTGACATTCACCTGGTGACACTGATGGTACCCACCTCATATTATTGGCACAGTCAAGCTGTGTTTTCCGCTCCAATCTTTTTTCTGACAAAAGTACCATTTTTGGCTTTTTTTGGAATACAGGAAGCGGTGTGTCCATATATACATGTTCATTACAGTCCCTGGTGACACTAATTCTAAATATATATGGGTTTGTGGGTCTAACTTCAACCATTCAAGTGTGAATCTTGGATACATGGACAGACAGACTGACAATTGACACTTCATGATACAGATATAATAAGATGATTTAGAATTATCTATATGCCTAGAAATGCCCATGACATTGGTAAAGTAAATAGTGAACAATTTGTTGACAAGTTTGTGGAGAATGATGCCCTTGAGCAGTTGTGAAAACATGAGGTTTTTCTGTTAACAGACATTCAACTAGATCAAAAATATAACCTGTATTAATTATCTCAACTACTTTAATAAGTTGACTCAAGGAGTCAAACTACTTTTAGTTTGTTTCCTGTTGTTGATTTTTATGTATTCCATCCAATCTTGCTGTAGCTTAACAAAAAAATGTTTAAGATAGAATGGGAACTGAATGTTGTTAGACATTCAAAGAAACTTTTACATTCAAAGAAATCTTTTCAAGTAAGTTACAAAAAAACAGAAAGTTATTTCTTTTTTGAAATGTAAGTAACAAGCCTTGATTAAACAGTTTAATCACTATTGTTTCATAAGTCCACCTACAGACATTTAAAAAGCTTCTTTCTTTTCTTTTTATGAACTAGTAAAGCAGCCTAGCCACATGTGCAAGATGGTAGTGAACCAAGGCCTAAAAATCCCAGCCAAAAACCTGCTCACTAATGATTTCATGTTTTGACTTAATAATGACTTAATCCTGGGTAAAAAAAAGTTAACAGGAATTGAACCTAGACCTTAGCACTGGTGTTCCTGAGGAAATTTCCTAAGAAGAACAACCACAAAATCAACAAGAAAGTATCATTCAGACTCCAAAACAAGTTCAGGGGGAAAAAAATAATTGTGGTTTTATGTATAACCTGTGAAATGGTAGAGTTTTTACCTGTGGCACACAGCAGGATGGATTCCATCAGTCCCCACTACAAAACTTAGAACTGTACTTATTCCATTCAATATTAACAAAATAATAATTGTTGAGCTCATAAATATTCTGTGAAATATACCTTAAGATGTAGCACCTGCTTTACCAGCAGCTGGACTAACCTCTGCATGTTTAAATTCAATGTAGTAAGTATGCAATTTGTTTGTTTGATGAAAAGTGGGCCAAACAAACTTTCCAGCTGCTGTACCACACTTGGCACCTGCTTGGCTCTAAAGCTGGAAGCCTGCCTACTTAAGAGCTGCTTATATTAGAATAAGGTACAAGGTCTAAAAATGATGTTCTGAGATGCTTATATAACCCTGTCTTGTTAACTATGACACAGGCATTGCCCCCTATATGGAACCAAGTGACACCAGTATCAACAGCATTGCTTAACATAGACAGTGTACATTTATTTGTATGGGTGTGAAAGTCTGAAACTTTTAACACTGAACCTAACACCTATATCAACAGCATTGCTTAACATAGACAGTGTACATTTATTGTATGGGTGTGAAAATCTGAAACTTTTAACACTGAACCTAACACCTGTATCAGCAACACTGCTTAACATAGACAGTGTACATTTATTTGTATGGGTGCCAAAGCCTGCAACATTGAACCCTTGACACCTGTATCAACAACATTCCTTAGCATAGACAGTGACTTCATTACATCTCTCTATTCCAGCAAAGTGTACATATATTTTAAATTATTGTATGGGTGGATAATATCATAATTGCTTATACAAAATAGCAACTGGTTTAATCATCCAAGTATGTGTGTATATATATATAAATGGCACACATCAACAATAGTCAAACTATCCCATGATATATCTTTCCAATAGCTTGACAATAATTTCCTTATGCCACCTTAGAGGTTTAAAGAAAGGAGGAAGGAAAGAGAATGAAATCAACCAAAGACAGAATCAGAAAACGTTCAAAACATACACTAAGTGATAAAGCTATTCCATCTGAATTTTATAAGATTTTAATCAGTGATTCACAATCTAACCCTAGTGCCTCTATAGAGTGATGGGTTTGTTCAGTCATGAATAAATTACCAGCCTAATTGCAAGACCAATATTCCCCTCAGAACATTCATTTTGACAACTGCCAATTGCTCAGAAATCAGGAGTGAATGCTAAGCCAGTTCCAGTGTCACAAGTTGAACACTTCAAGGAAATTACCAGGAGGAGATATTAATATATCTCAGTTTCACCATGCATTTACAACTTTTAGTGAAATATGAGCATATTACATTTTTATAGTTCATTATTATTTTTCAGTTATTTATATATACAACAAAAAACATTTTTCATTCAATTTTGCAAGGACACACATCCTCAATACATGTCATCTTCATCACAGACATGGGCTTTGCATTTCACTTTCACACCCTTGAATGACATCATGTGGGCATGGTAGGACTTGAGATTTTGCTACACTTCCATTCCTTATGTCTCTATTTCTTTATCTTTTTCCTGTATAGCATCATACCACCTATTGCTGCCTTGGTACCTCTCCTTGCTCCAAAGATTGAAAGAGCATAAGTTGGAGACTCAAGATCACCATTTTTTATACCTACAAATTCACATATATGTACATTTCAATTACTGTGTCTCTCATAGTGGATTATCAAATACACTTTTTCAAAATCATTATATTTCATTGGCATGGATGAGCTTAAATAGTAAGAGTACAACATAGTTGATTGTGTGTGTGTGGCTTGTGGCATTGAATTGTGCTTGTTGCATGTTTGAATCACGTCAGGGTGTGTGGTGTGTGGCTTATGGTTATTAGTTATGATAATACAAAATGTCAACATGAATCAACACATGTCAACGATTGTAATCAATGACCAGTTAAGTTAGTACACTACACAACCTTCTCCCAGAACTGCAATAGGTAGGTTTAACGATTCTGCCAATCTTGTGGTATATGGGGCGTTGGTTGAGGCCGGAATACGAGTTGGTGGTGGTGGTGACGAGGAGATTCGACTTGGTGGTGGTGACGAGGAGATTCGACTTGGTGGTGGTGGTGGTGGTGGTGGTGAGGAGGAGAATGGGGCCACTGCAGAGGAAGGTGTTGACTGTGAGGGGGAGGGTTTGACATGATTATGAAGATAAGCAGGTTTCAGTCTGTCAATAGATATGACCTCTTCCTTGTTTTGCTTTATAATGGTAAATGTCTTATCACCTCTACCAATTACTCTAAAGGGGCCCTCATAAGGTCTGCACAGGGACGTTTTGTGCCTGTCAACTCGCATAAAGACAAAATCAGCAGTATTCAAGGCTTTGATTGGTGAGCACTTAGAATTACCATGAAAATCTGTAGTTTTGGGCACAAATTTGGTAATAAGTGAATCATGTTGTCTCTGAGGTGGTGAAACAAATTCTTCAGGGACAATCAGTGTTGATCCAAACACCATTTCAGCGGCTGAGCAGTTCAAATCTTCTTTAGGGGCAGTCCTGATCCCTAACATGACCCAAGGTAAAGCTAGGACCCAATCATTATCATGTAATATGATAGCCTAAGAAATCAATCTCAGTGCAACCAAATTGACACTTGGCAGGATTAACAACCAACCCATTCTGTTGTAGCCTTTCAAACAGAATTCTCAGATGCTTCAAATGCTCAGCTTCATTCTCACTGGCCACTAATAAATCATCAATATATGTGAAAACAAAGGGAATGTTTCTGAAAGTGGCATCCATCAAGCATTCCTGTCTGTGTGTGTGTGTGTGTGTGTGTGTGTGTGTGTGTGTGTGTGTGTGTGTGTGTGTGTGTGTGTGTGTGTGTGTGTGTGTGTGTGTGTGTGTGTGTGTGTGTGTGTGTGTGTGTGTGTGTGTGTGTGTGTGTGTGTGTGTGTGTGTGTGTGTGTGTGGCTTGTGGCATTGAATTGTGCTTGTTGCAACATGAATCAACACATGTCAACGATTGTAATCAATGACCAGTTAAGTTAGTCCACTACACTCTGGACAAATATTTCAAATGCTAGCTGAAACAATGGAAAATTAAGTTTCTCAGGAGGTAGTGGTCCCTGCATTAATAATTGACTCAGGGTTTTAGTTTTTACTCTGTATAATCAAGTGGGATCAATAACACCAAAGTATAATTTAAGTAGTGGTGCTGTGTTGTTGCTGCCCATCCACCAGACAGTGAGAGCAACACAACATACCCCCTAGCAGAGAGAAGAGCAATGAGGAAAAGACACAGGAAATAGCACACATAGTCCCAGGTTAAAGTTTAATGTAAGCATGGTATTTACTTCTGATTATGTTTCTCTTCCAATAACAAATGAGCAAAAGCCTACCTCTATAACTCACCATCGAATTTGATAGAAATGAATACCCCACTTTTTGGTGCATTCCTAAACTCAGTTTACCCGGAAGGAAGCCGCACTTACTAACAATTATTTTCTTTCTCCGCGTAGAAGCTAAAGTGGCACTACAGGATATGACCTGTTGCACCAACTGTATAAAAGGGAACTACGGAAGAGCAGTGACATTAAAGCTATTTTTTGCTTTTGTTTTTGCCAAGTGTTACGGATAGGCGGACTCCTCGACTCCACGGTTGAATATGCCAATCCAAGTGGTGCTTGTGGTGCTATGTTGCAGTGTGCTGCTATGGGAAGTTGTGCCCGTACATGGAGACCATATTTTAAGGATGGATGAGAAGCAATATTTCCTTGACTATCACAACGTATACAGAGCAAGCGCTCCTGCTGTGAGCATGAGGAGGCTGGTAAGGTCATTATTATAATAGCTTTCATTTTCAACTAAAATAAAAGTTCTGCTTAGCTGTATTTGTTCTATTGTTTTTGTGGTTGTTTTTGTTGTTGTTTTTTGGTCCGGTTTTTGTGTTGTTTTCTTTTGCTATTGTTGTTTGTTTTTTGTTCGTTTGTTTTTTATTCAAATCACCATTCGATTTGACTATCAATTTGCAAAAATCCCACCAAAAATGCATTTAGAATCCACAGTTGCTCAAATCCCAGACAATTTTGGGATTAAACTCTCTTTTTTGTTCAAAGGTCAGATCTAGATTTCAGTTATTTTAATATGGGTCTTGATTGTGTAGTTTCAAAATTGAGGGAAAATATGTGCAGAATAATGGTAGACCAGCCAACAACAAAAAGGCTTTTAATTTTTTTTTTTTTTTTTTGTTTGAAATGTTAATAGCAAGCATCCATGCTAAAACAATCTGGCATAGGCCAGACAGATACTATGGATGGATACCACAAAAAGGTTTTTTCAAAAAAAAAGTCAAATTTCATAGTCATCCAAATATAATCGTGTTATATATCAGAACGAAGGTATTTTAAAAGACAAACATTTTGGGACTATTTTAAGATCAGAATATTGATCATAGAAATAAGTTATGAAGGTCAAAGTTAAGTAGGTCAAATTTTGAAATCAGGAAAAGCTAGACATATGGCTACATAAAATCATAGCATTTGACAAGACAAATCATTTTGTGATATATATACGTATATATATATATATAAACTCTTTAGGAAATAGCTAGGTCAATGAGTAAAAACAGTGATCAAGCATTGCAGGTGACATTGCATTGTTAACTAGTCCATTGTAACAATATGTGTAATGTGTATATATATATATATATATATAAATATATATACCAATACATTGTTTATTTGTGTGTGGGGGGGGGGGTTGATAGCACTATATGTGCTACAGCTGAATATTCAAACTTTATTATGAGGGTTGCATTCTATTGAATAGGACTGGGACGAGTCATTGGAGGTGGAAGCTCAGAAAATAGCAGATACCTGTGTCCTGACCATGGAGAGAGGGATGAATCTATTCTTCAACACCACACCTCTTACTGATGACTTGGCCATGAGAACTGGCTTGATTCTGTCCAACTGGCTCTCACTTGATGATGCCCAACAAGTATGAACAGTGCACTAACATTTACTACGTAATTCATTTTTTCAGTCATAACTCTTTGATCTTATTATACATCTGGTAATAAAGCTTCTATTTCTTCTATGAACATATATTTTGTAGGCCTGGAATTCCTAAATGTCCACGGTGTTCTTTAACATAGTAGTAACATATTTTCCCTCTTCTTACTTCTAGCCCATACAGTGGGATAGAACTGAAACCATGGGATGTGCAGTTGCCTCTTGTGCCAGGCTTCCTCTCGATGATGGCACCAGACTGGTTGACGCACTCCTCTTTGTCTGTAAATATTCACCATCCTATTTCACATCCCCAAATGGATTGCATAAATTAGGAGAGTGTGATTCTGACAAGTGTCCTTCTATGCAAGAATGTGTTCCATACACTGGATTACCACATACTGAACAACTGGGAGCAAAATACTGTGGTAGGTATTGAGTGGTTCTTTACTGTACAACATGTAAAATATAAGAGAAAAGAGAAAGATTAATATTATTTGTATTAGAGATTTTTATTTTTGTACCACAATGTGCCTTGTAATTTTTTCATCTACATCTTTTTGTAATTATTCACTTCCTCTTTATAAAGTAAATTTTTACATCAATTTAATGGAATACAATATCCAAGTAACAGTAACTATAATGGTTTCTATTTTATGTTAAATAACAGAATCATAATGTAAATGAATGTACACATGCACGCACACACACTCTCTCTCTCCAACATACAGCCTTTGGAACGGATAACCCTGTAGTTCCTGAGGATCCACCCGAAGTGATAGATGTTGGAAGTAAGAATTACTCACCAATTTATTATCGGTTGGAAAAAAAAATAGTATATTTATATATCATTTCATATATAAGACCTGGCTTAATATTACTCCAGACATGACGAAATGCAAAGTATTATGTTCTATTTCATTTTATTCCTTATTTGTTTAAAGATTAATTTCAGCTCCTTTCATTAGACCTTGCTTAGTATTACCCCAGCTATGACAGAATGTAAAGTATCACTTCTTGTTTTATTCCATCCCTCATTTTTTAAAGATTAATTGCCACTCCTTTCACTTGATCTGGCTTAATATTACTCCAGCTATGACAGAATGTGAAGTATCACTAGCTAGTGTCTTTTTGATCCTCAAGTATATTTATTATGTTGTGCAGTGAACTGTTAGGTATAAATCTGTTAGGTTCACAAGTGGAAACGCAATTTCAATATTCATCTAAACTGTGTAGAACTGCTAGTCTATTTCATTCATCTTCAAATTGATTTTTATGTTATGCAATGAAAATACTAAATATGTGTCTGTTACATTCACCACTTAAACTATAATTGTAATATTTATCTCAACTAGAACTGTTTGTGTCTTACTCATCCTCAAATAGCAGCAATATGCAGAAGAGGCATTTAGGAGCACCCTCAGTGAAACATTTCACAATTTCCTCAGTGTTTAGCTTCTCTGCCTCTGTTTAGTGCACAGTCAGTCTTGCTAACAAAAATCTTTTCAAACATTGCTGCTCCATTTTATACCTCAATGGACAGAAAAGGATGCCCTAGCCCTAGATAGACATCTTCAATAACTGGCTCCTAGATACTGGAAATAGATGGGGCAAATGTTTCAATCAAATTCTGAAATAGTTGATCCTTTCAAGACAGCCACAAACTGAATTGAACGATTGAACAATGTGACAATAGAAAATATATATTTAAAAATAGATCACCTTTGAAGGGTTGGCTATCTTGTTGGAAGAGGCCACTAGTGAGACTAATCAGAAATTTAGGGAAAGTAATCCCTTCAAACTTTTTTTTAAAGAACAACAACAAATTAATAAACAAAAATACAGAGATGTGCAGTGTATTCTCTTACTGCTGAAAACCTCTGTGAGCATTTCCATCACTAACTCATCCCTACAATCTACATAGCTAAACCAAGATAGCTACCAGCTTCAACCCTGAAACCTCACATCACGAAGTCCAATATCTTGCTTCTTCACCATAGACTGCTGCTTCATCTTGTTTGGTGATAATTTCAACCCTGATAACTGATGCTACCCATCTTTACAAATTTTCAACCACTGTCAAACTTACAAAAGGAAAAAAAAATTTTTTTTCAAGCTCCAAAAGAGGGGGGGGGGGGGGGGGGGGGTTTAAACCCCTCAAACAACCCCCCCCCCCCTCCCCCTCTTCTTGGATCAGCCCCTGTTATCATCCTTATCATCATCATCTTCGTCATGAATATCAGGATAACAACTCCATCCTACCACATCCCCACTATCACCACCATCATCATCAATGACTATACTACCATCTCAACCATTGCTATCATTGTTTGTCTTTCCTCTGTGCCAGGAATGACTCACCTGTCCCCAAGGTGTGGCAGCATTGCTGGAGGAACTGAACTGGTAATTCAAGGAACAGGTGAGAGTTACAGGTGGTGTGTGTGTGTGTGTGTGTGTGTATGTGTGTGTGTGTATTGTAAACCCACATACAAGGCCATCCCAAAGATGAAAGTAACATCAAGATAAAGCAATTTTACTACTGTATTTATGGGGGAAGGTAGGAGGGGAAGGTGAGGATGGGAGTGGGAGGTTTACATGCCAAGCATGTAATTTGTCCCATGTTCTCGGCTTGGAATTATAATATGTAATCCCTGCATGCATGACTAACCCAGAGGTTCCAACTTCCTGAAGTGTAAATTATGAACAGTTCGTATCTACTA
The DNA here is from genome assembly GCA_963969325.1 of Lycopodina hypogea. Classification (NCBI taxonomy): domain Eukaryota; kingdom Metazoa; phylum Porifera; class Demospongiae; order Poecilosclerida; family Cladorhizidae; genus Lycopodina; species Lycopodina hypogea. The sequence continues at coordinate 11,251,809 of OZ017791.1, read as the reverse complement.
ATATATTAGCACTTGCCTGTTATGAATATCATTAAGAGTATATGAATATCATTAAAACTGATCATGAAAATGAACTTTCCAAGGAAAGGGAAGTAACCTTCTTGTACTTGGTTACAAGCTCTTGAGGAAGTTCAGCGTTAAAGCAACAATGATACTCACTGAACTTAACCAACATTTAGTGTCTGCTTGTATTCTGATTAAGACTGGCCTATTGATCAGTATGCACTTTTCTCTGAATGGAAAGCCTTCCTGCCTCCTAATTGGAATAAAAGACACACAATAGATAGTGTAACTGTCAAATTACGAATTTTTTGGTTTTGTTTTGTTTTGTTTTGTTTTGTTTTGTTTTGTTTTGTTTTGTTTTTCCTATAGTAGAATATTACAAAGAAAAAATGAAAGTTTATGGAAGAATTTGGTAAAGGGTCTGATATTAAAAAAAACTCTAAAAAGGATAATATTTATGCAAGGAAAAAACACACAAGCACATGCATGCACACGCACGCGCACACACACACAGTGTGTGTGTGTGTCAAATTATAGTGGGATATAGCTAAATGACATGCCCGCAGGAAGAAATATAGTAAGGATAGTAAAAGTTTACTGCTTATTTTTCCCCACTAATTCACTTTTTGCCAGTGTAATCTGCTTCACTGAATAAGAATAATAACTCAGTACATATAGTCAATTATTTGCACATGTTACGAGTAGAACAGAACAGAGGTAGATCCCTGATGTGAATGTAATGGGAGTTTTCTTTCCATACCATATAATTTTCAAATCATTGATTTACTACCATAGTGAATGAGTTATCTAATTCATGATTGGATTTTTAGTGCATCAGCTGAAGCATGTGTAGGTGACCAAAAATAATAACTGCTGTGTGAGTTTCAGCTAAATGGTATCTTCTTTTTTCTTCTTGTAATTTTTTTCAACAATTTCAAGAGTCAATTCTGAAATCAGTGTCATTCCAATAAAGAAGTATTGCCATGCATACGCACTTATCTGGTACAATGTGCACACTCTTATAGATTGCTTATAATTGGTATAAGGTTTCCAAAATGGGAGTGTATTAAATCTTCATCTGAATACATTATTCATGATTAAAAATGCATACACTGTTTTTTTTTTTTGATTTTTTTAGTGTATTCTAATTTTTTTTTAACAACTACTTGTTAATAATTGGGCTATAGATCTTCCAGTTGTTCTTTTACAATGTTTTCTAACATACTTCTCCAACGAGGGTGATCCAGGTTAGTGCTTTAGTGCAGTAATCCATTGAGTTGCTGCTGGCAATAGACATGGGAGGGGGGGGGGGTTTATCAATTTTTGACTAACATTTTTATTCACACTGTGCTACCCTCAACTTTATTTTCAAATTTTGTATTTAATTATCACATGTTTCTAGGATTTAGTAAGGACCAATTTGCTGGAGCTAACCTCGTAACTCTGGTGTCTGATAATAATGTCCGTGTGATATGCGATGTCATCACCTTATTCAGCAATGAATTCCTTATCAAATGTGTGACAAGGCAAGTCACTATAAACGATTTTGTGTGTATGTGTGCGTGCACTTATTTATGCAGCTACAACCCAATGCTAGTATTGTTACTGCTATTCTTCACTATAGGGAAGTTCCTGATGAATCAATCAATCGTTTCTGGGTCCATGTCCAATCCAACCACGGCTCAAGGATAGACAATATTCCTCCTTGCAATTGGTGCTATTTTAGAGTACGTTTGTTACCAAACAACACAAGAATGTACCACCACATTATTTTTTAATATTTTGAGATCATGTTCAAAGCTGAAGGTGCACCACTAAATATCACACACATTAACCTTTAGTAGATATGTGAATTGAAATGACAGACAAAATTATGTGATAATAACACCACATACTTTATAATAACTTTATACGTCCAAACAATATATCAGCTTTAATGAGAGGTGTGTAAATCACATGCTATTTCTTTTCCCATCCTTAAGTTAGGTCTGTCATTATGGAACATGCATATCAGTAACATATGTATTTAATTGCATCTAAAGTATGTAAGCTATATGATAGCAGGATATGGCATTTGATAGCTCTATGATACAACGGTAATATTGATTAATGCATATATAGTGCTACTTCTTTTTTTAAATTTTTTATAGTATCGAACGTATTGTACACCTACACTTACTGGCCTCTCCTCATTTACTTCTTGGAGAGACACTCTCCTGACCTTGTGTGGGAAGTTCTACACTCAGACATTTGGTGATGTTGATGACTTCAAAGATGCAGATAGCACAGACAAAGATGACAATGGTAGTGATGTTTTCACACGTATATTAGTTGGTGGGCTTAACTGTGATCATATGAAAGAAGATGGAAGTCTGTAAGTTTCCCTTTTACTTTTGTTGCTGTTGATGCAATCTATCATCCTGTACATTTTCTTTGACAACTTATGTTATTCAAATAGTTTGAAGTGACCTTTTTGGCTCTTTTTTTTATCAACTATGTAAAACTACTAGAAAGATATGCAAGGAAATTTATTACCACATTTGAAAATACACACATAAATAAAATGATTAAAACTGCTATGATAGTATCGCTATGTTTATAAATATTCCATATTGTATCAATATTGCTTCTAATCAAGTTATAGTCGGAGTTTTTTTAACAGGAGTTGTCCCACACTAAGCCTGTGGCAAATAATTACTATAATACTTATAAAACATCACGTTTTAGACCAGGCAAAATAATTGTTTAGAAAATTTAGGGTGAGGTTAAAGTTGTAGACTTACAATTTTTGGGTTTCTATACAGTAAAAATTACTTTGTTTTAACCACAGGGTTTCCTTAAAGTAAAAGCACTTAGTTGTAACAAAAAATGTTGGTGTTTCCAAACAGTAAACAATTTGATAAGTATCCATTCTTGTCTGCCAGATTAGTGTATGCTTATAAATTTACTTGTAAAATTAATTATTGGTCTTCTCTTTCATACTGGATATTTTTACTCTATTATACTAAGTACTTGTGTGTTAATTAAACAGATAGACATATTTCTTTCTCAAGATCTCAGCCACAGAAACCTTGCCATAGTTAATCTTACACAAGCCATAACATATATTATTTTACCATAAATTGTCATTTTTCACATTTCTGATTTGGCTAATGGCTAATATATATGCTTTTTTGGCTTACATAATGTACTGTGTAGGAAATGATATCATGCCAGTACACACATACAACTAATAGTGCTGAAATAACCAACATATGTTTAATCCCTACAGATATAACTCAAACATTGATGAGTACGGCTTATATGCATGTATTGAATGCTTGCCAAGTCTGAAGAATGTGATTGGTTCGCATAATGTGACAGCTGTGACATCGAGGCGTGGCACCACCTATGTGGATCCTTCTACTAACTTAATAGGTTTTGATAACAAGTTCAATCCCTACCACTTTCAGACACATGCTGGTGAGTTCATTTAGGAGATGTAGAGATTCGTGTGCATGTGATCCACTAAAACATATGGCATGTAAATGGAATGAAATATCAGGATGAGACTTGGAATTGAGCATTAGAATTATATTTGTATCATCTTCAGTTTGGAAGATATTGCAGGGGTGTTGTTACCAAAGTTTGAGTGATCCCATTGGTGATGTGTACTAATACCCTAATAGGAATTTCTACCTTTCAAATATTCCCAATTACACTAGTAAACTGTAAGAAATTGATTATATTCTCCATTCGCTCTTTTGAAAGTAGTGGTATAAGATTACACAGGTATATTATTTTGTTATTAGAATGTTTTTATCAATCAGGTATTGCTTACTGAGAAAAGGTATTCTGGTTAAAACCACACATCTCAGTATACCACTGCATTGTATTATAATTTGTTGATCCCATTTGCAGATATTATGGATGTGAATCCAAAGAGACTGAGTATCGGTGGCAGCACTAAGATCATCATCAGGATGAGCCACAACATGATCAACTATATAGACGACGTGGTGGTCAAAGTAGGGGGTATGTTCAACATCATGTTTTTCGCTTCATTCATAATAGCTACATATATATACACAAATAATATAGCTATTTGTGTATGTATGTATACAGCTATTGTACATGCAGTTGGCATTCTAAACTAATTTATAATATCATAGAAATTATAAATTAATTAGGATCATTAAGGCTTCCTTTAATTAAAATTATCCCTTCTCTATGCATTACTATATACATTGATTCATAAACTCTGTATGGTCTAGGAACTAAATGAATTGGTATTTATTTATTGTATTATTAATAGTATTTATCCTTTGGTACTAGCCATTATCACATGTTCAAATGAATGAATTTGGTTGACCGATATAATAATCAGTACTATGGAACAATGGTATAGCCATTCTGTTACCATTCCCACTTCAATAGGTAAGGAGTGAAGTTTGCATTTAACTAGCTGACCTAATTATTGCTTTTGTTTATACTGGAGCTGTATTGATCAATGTTATTGCTATTTAATTAAAGAAGATTTATTTCATTCTCATGTTGTGGATCAATTCATTGTTGTGTGAACCCAGGAGTTCCTTGTGGGAATGTAATGTTGGTGTCAAATGAAAGTTACTCGGATATAGAGTGCATCACTGGAAAGCCCCCACTAGAACCCGCTGATTACTACCCAGGTATGATAACAATTAATGATAGCACTGATGCTATGATGCTATGATGCTATGATGCTATGATGCTATGATGCTATGATGCTATGATGCTATGATGCTATGATGCTATGATGCTATGATGCTATGATGCTATGATGCTATGATGCTTAGTAAAAAGAAATTAATATATTAATTATTTTATTATCACCCATCAAGGTGGCCGTGGTGTAACGGTGGAGACGTTTACTGATAACATCAATGACTTGAGCGATACAATTCCCTGTGGATCTGTGGAATCCTACATCCTCGACAGATTCTTTGAAGCCTTTGAGACCACAGACACTGAAAATTATCGGGAATACATCAAGCAGTTGATCTGTGGTTTTTTCATACCTCCCATAACTGGTAATTATACATTTAATATAAGGTCAGATGACTTGAGTCGGCTCTACATCAGCCCCAATGCATCCAAGGATCATTTGACTGAAATTCTTAATGTGAGAAGATGGACCCAGTCCAGGTTAGTGAAGCTTGCCCTGTGTAATCAAGGATGTCTGCCTAGTTACACACATAGAAATTATGCATACGATGAATACTCTACAATATTTGGTTGCTAAGCACCCCAGATGTCCATATGTAGCCATTTGCAATTCACTGACTATGAACAATCTTTTCTTATGCTATTTTCTCCCCATCACCAATAAACTTCCATATTCTCAAGGAAATTTCTTCGTCTTTGAAGTTTGGATTAATAGGATATAAGGCAATGACACAATAGAAACTGTCTTCATCCTAACAGCTTCACAGAATTAATAAACACCCATAATTACTTTAGGGAGTGCAGTGTGTAGCACCAATCATTTGAGCTGGGGATACCATTACCAAATTAGCTACTCATCTGCATCGAAAATGTTTAATTTATGTATTAGTATTATTATACATGTATGTGCATTATATTTTTTATATTTATAAAAATTTTTGTATGTATAGCTGTACTAAACATACAAAGCTTGTGTCTATAAACAGTAAACGAGTTGTTACAATGTTGGGAAGGAGCCAATTACACTCTCCATGCACTGACACTGTTAAATTCCTCATACGCTCCCGAGGCCACAAGAAATGTTTGCCACCAAATCTATTTCTGAAGTTTATCCATAGAAAGAATGTATCCACCATGGGCATGCTGTCCACCATGGGCATGCTGTCCACCATGGGCATGCTGTCCACCATGGACATGCTGTCCACCATGGACACACTATTCCATACGTGGTTCTACACTACCTAATTGATGAGGAGGGTGTGGCTATGATCCTAGTTCTTTGAACGTTTTTGACCCCATTTTTTTCTTGCACCCTGCCCTCTTTAAAAGAATAATAAAGTGTAAGTGGGTGGGCACATTCTGGAGATGTCTAAGGACAAGTATCCACAACTTTGGTTGGTTACAAACTGCATTGATATAAATTCTTAATTTTAATTTTACAGATGGGATCGGTTTTCCTATCAGATGTCTGAACCAATATACCTGGAGGAAGACAAACCTTATCTTTTCAAAATGTACAGTAACCAGTACAATGGACCCTCAGAAATTGGTCTTGGAGTTAAAGTCCATTCGTCTTCTTTAAGTGGTGGAATTTATGATGCTGAGAATGAGAGACAGTCTATTACCATCACCTCAAGCATTGTTCGGGAAGAACATGTAAGTATACATCACATGACATGTGGTTGCATGTACGATTAGTCAGTCTGCATAGCAATATAAATGATTGCAGCAGCTATGATAACTATAATTACATTAGTATTACTAGCATGCACTTGCAGTCACCAGCCATGAGTGCCAGCTAAGCCCACACCTTTAGGGAGCTGTACTCACACAATTATCTGCTGGAATGACATACCTTGTAGACATTTAGAATGCATAGTGGACATATGACAACAACTTTTTAAATTAATTAATTTATCCCAACTGCAATTATCACTCCTTGGCAATGGTGAATATTCTTTCACTTTAGGTTTAATGTGACCTAGTTTACTTATGTAACTTGCACTGTTGCACTATCTGCTGCTACATGATAGAACAATGGATGAGAAACTTTCAATCAGTATTGTAGGAGTCAACTGGAACATTGCATTCTTGGTCTCACAGAGTATGGCCACCACTTCTATTTATGGCAACCATTAGTATAGCCTTGCTGAGCGTCAGAAAAGAATGTATAATAGATAGTTAAATAGCATAATAGGTATGTGTGTGTGCATATGTATACTGCCTACAGGTTCGTGTTAGGGTAGTTATGGCTGGAGATATGGGTAGAACTAGTACCTGGTATTGGTGATGATCATGGGGTGGGGGGGGGGACAGATAGAGACATTCACACTCAATCAATAGACAATCAACTTTATATATATATATAGTTATATATAGTTATATATATAGTTATATATAATTATATATTATATAGTTATATATATAATTATATATATGTAATTATATGCAACAGAGTGCAAGGCGGTTAGACTATTCATTGATGTGATTCCTCACCACAATGTCATTTTCTCATTTCAACATGCCTTCTTTATTAATATTACTTTTATGTATAAAATGTTTATATCAGAGAAAAATTAATTACTGTATACAATATTATAAATTTCTGGCTAACATTCACTTCTGTCATTTGTGTGCAGAAAGTAGTGATACAGAGTAGGCCATTCGTTCGACGTTTAAGTCTCAATTCTGGAAGTGCTACTGTCCCTCATGGGCCAAGTGATCAGGATTCCAATATTTCATGTGCAATGACCCTTGGCATTTTTATAAACAACATCCTTCAGGAAAATGTCACAGTTTCCCCCTTCCTCAGCACCTTAGAGCTGGAGTACGAACTCAGAAAGTTAAACAACTCATGTGGCATTTCTGTGTTAAAATCAGGGTATGAAGGAAAAAGTGACATGTTCTGGAATAATGAAGACACTCTAATAAATCTGGTGCTTGTGCATTGGCCCTGCGATATACCATCAGCAGATGGAATTCCTATGCTTGTTGTTACATCTAACCCCACATGCAATGGAAATGCAACAGACGACTTCGAAATTGAGTTCACGAGTGAAATTCTTCAAAACATGAGCTATCCTGATTCATTTGCACTTGGCTTCAACAAAGACCTAACAATTGAACGTTTCACTGAACAACTTCCGCTCAACACATCAGGACAAGCTATTCAAGAGGCACTGACTGGTCTCCTATCTTGGGACTGTACAACTGAGGACAACTTGGATGGGAAGACGAAGCGATACTACTCATATGAGGATTCTGAATCAGGAGGAGTGGGTGATAATACAACCTCATTCTGCGGCTTCTATTCCAAAAATAATCCACGGACCATCTGGGAGGGCCCTCAGACATACAGCCTCAGCATGACGCCCTATGTGAGTCTGTGCAATATCATACACTGTGTACTTACAAGCATAGCAGTTTCCTTTGCACTACTGCCTCATAATCCTGGTATCATGTTGCCATGATGATATCATTAATATTTTACAAGTTAGGCCTTTCTTAGTTAATTGTTCATTTCCTGCAACCCTAAGACCCACTTCCTCATCATTGGTACAACATACGTAAGATATACAGACCCTTGACCCACTACCAGCAAGATAATATTTCAGTAATTTAAACAAAATTTGGCACAAAAAGCTGGTACAGTGTGACTGCACAACAGATAACTATAGCCTTCTCCAAAAACAATACTTACTGTTTGAAGAATTACTTTATCTATATGTGACACAACACAACCAACTGACCGACCGACACCTAGTGAATCATGAGCATTTGTAGGAAATAAACAATTATTTCATAATGATCTTTAGATAAGCACACTTTTGGTGTTGTCATGATTGAACGAATAATAAGTGTCATACAATGATATATCTCTCTCTTATTTACTGACCTATATATGTATGTATATGTGTGTATATATATAATATATATATTTATATATATTTATAAATATATATATATATATATATATATATATATATAAAGGGGAAAAAATCGGTCACATAACTCATCAATACATCTCTCTCCTCAGATCTGCTTTGCCTATAAAGGTGATTTTCCAGGATTAAAGGTGAGCTTGGACTACACAAGGCTTACAACAGTCGGCATTGATACATTTCAACAGGATTTGACAACAACGGAAACATTCAGGTTTGTCAACTGCAAATACTGTGGCCTATCTGCATACTTATTTTGATGTCACTTAAATTAAGTCACTATTGTATTATTTAAACAATGGCTGTACCAAAAACGTTTGTTGACTTATTTTATTATAATAGCTAGCCTAACTGAGCTCAATATGTGGATATTCCATTGTACTACAATAAAATAAATCAATATATATATATAGCTTTAAAGATTTTTCAGATATTAGTAAAATAGTAACAACAGAACAAGACTGAAGAAGAACAACACACAGTATTGACAACAACATGGAATGATAAAAAGGAAGTTTTAAACAGGCCTTGAGTGCTGGGCTGGAACACTTATTGCACTTCTAACCAATAGCTAAGGACAAGGAGTATCACAGATCTTCTTTACTATTTGAATATTGTTTTTGTAGCTCATTTATATTCCCCATTGAAGTATTTGTATACTCTTGATATAGGCACTACTTGAGGTATAAGCTTAGAGAGTGGAGCAACTTATACACATCATCTTGAACATCTGTGCACTCTAGCCCTTTCAAGTGATGGGGCATAGCTATGATAGGTGACGTGTGTTGTATACAGAACCTTATGAGTGCTGTCCCAGTAGTATGGCCATGCACAGGAATTTACGCTAGCCTCATCCCTCCCCACCTCCTCCCCCCCTTTTCTTGCGTGAGTGGGAGGGTGAGTGATTGGGTGGGTGAGTGGGTGGATGGGTGGGTGAGTGAGTGGGTGGATGGGTGGGTGAATAGATGGGTGGGTAAGTAGGTTGGTAGGTGGGTGGATGGGTGGGTGGGTAAGTGGATAGAAGGGTGGGTGAATGGACAGATGGGTTGGTAGGTAGGTGGTTCAGTGGGTGGGTAAGTGGGTGGGTGGGTGGGTGGATAGGAGGGTGGGTGGGTGGACGGATAGATTGGTATGTGGGTGGTTTGGTGGGTGGGTGGATGGGTGGGTGGATGGGTGGGTGGATGGGTGGGTAAGTGAATGAAAAAATTAATTGACTATAGATATAAATGTATCAATAATCACAGATACATAAACAGATAAATTAAAAAAATTCTGCAATATAAACTGATGAATGAATATGTAAAAATATTTTAAGTATATACAAATTTTAATGAGTAAGCAAACAAAATATATCGAGGCATAAAAGATGATTATCAACTAGATGTAAAGTAAATAAATAAATAGCATCAATATATAAATATATTCACATTTAGCTCTGTGTGCATTTATATATATGTAACGTACATTTCTCCTGCAGTAAGGGCCAATGTGGTGGTACAGGGCCCTTTAATGTACAAGGAAATCAAGGCGATTGGTCCGATTACGTTTGTGTTAATTTGAGGACATGTATTAATGAAAGACTGATAACAACAGATAGCATCCGCTATACCAATGAAGTCATCACTAAACTTGAATTCCCTTCTCGAAGCTCTTTCTACATTGATGAACTGGCCATTGCAAAAGACTCAATCCAAAGTAAGCAATGCACAAGTACATATGATGACTGATATGCACAATGTCTGCAAGAGCATATAATATACAAGTTGAATGATGCATGCATAATACACTATGTATTGAAATTAATGTTGAATTTTAAAAAATAATAATCAATTACAGTATTGTACAGCTGTCATAAATAATGGTTCTCAAAGAAATGCATAGTCAAATGACCATATTGGTTAATTGAGTGCTGCAATTTCTCCACAAATATTTACATATTCATGGCATACCCGCTTATTTATGGAGAAGCAGTGTCTTATTCAGGCATCAGCCTACCACATCCCTAAGTTCCTTCACGGAAATTAATCTCTTGAGGGGGTTTTTGTTTGTTTTTGATGATTTATTAGAGATAGGAACCTATGTATATGACAGAGTAACAATTTTAGTGCTTGTTGTAACCAGTTGTAATAGGGAGAAAACAGCTAGAGGCTACCAAAAGTCTAAAGGCAAAAGTGAGAAATTGAATGCTAATATTAGTAAATAATGAATAATAAATAAATAATTAATTAATAAATAATTAAGTAAGTAAATAGATAAATAATTAATAAATAATAAATAAATAAATAATAAATAAATAAATAATAAATAAACAATAAATAAATAAATAATAAATAAGTAATAAATAAATAATTAATAAATAATTAAGTAAGTGAATAGATAAATAAATAATTAATAAATAATAAATAATAAATAATATAATAAATAAATAATAAATAAATAAATAATAAATAAATAAATAATTAATAAATAATAAATAAATAATAAATAAATAAGTAATAAATAAATAAGTAATAAATAATAAATAAATAATAAATAAATAATAAATAAATAAGTAATAAATAAATAAGTAATAAATAAATAATAAATAAATAATAAATAAATAAATAATAAATAAATAAATAATAAATAAATAAATAATAAATAAATAATGAATTTATTAAGTAGCTAATTAATTACTTAATTTAAAAATAATTTTTTTAAATCTCTCATTGAAGAGCAAATCAATAAATCTTTATCAAAAAAAAAGAACGAAAGAGATCCAATTTTCTTCCATTATTTGTAGATTGATAATGATTGAAACCTTTAATGACTCATGCTTTTTCTAACCCTCTAGTTTCCCAAGTGGCCCCTCCTGCTACACCTAATGAAGTGAGCATTAACTACATCGAGGTGACTAGGAACACCGACACACCTTACCTCACTAGCCGCCTGGTGGAGTCTGATAATGGAACCAAACTGGAATATTTCATCACTATGTTCACATTGAATATCGTATATGATGCAAGAGCATGTGGATCTGGAATTGGCCTACTGATGGGCAGATATGAAAACGATGAAGAAGTTTATGTGATCCAAGTATGTAATTATCCTTGTAACCCAGACACTGGTAACGTCCTCTGACACTTACAACACTGTGTTCATATTGTAGGTGTCAATATACATCCGAATAATGCAACTCCGTAGAAACATTCCTATTCTCCCTAGGCATCATATAGTGCTCATGCCTCCTGGTTAGTGCTATCTGCTGCTTATTTCATCTCAAAAGAAGATATCAAAATAGTTCACTTACTGAAGAACACCCATGACTGACCTGACAACACAGTGTTAGCTCCATTCATACTCATTCAATAAAATCAGCTGAGACTGTGCCAACTTAAGGAATGACTTTTATTTTGTCCACAGCTTGGATCAAAGATCAGACATAGAAGCTGATACTCATTTATTATCTCGACACTAATTAATATTTCAGCATAAAGGTTTTTTAGGAGTACAATTGATAATAATAGTCTCATCAAGTGTGCTTGACAAGTATACTATTGTGTATATGCTCTGTTTAAAATGTTTTTCTCTGTATGTATGTAGGAAAAGGCAGCATCTGAAGTAGTTGGTGGCTCTTTTGACATCACCATTGGAGAGAACACACTTAAAAACATCAGTGCCAATGTACTGGAAGACGACCTTAAAGTGTTGCTTAATAACTTTTTCAGAAATTTAGCAGGTAAATACATTTGTTCTTTAAAGATATCTACAAGTGAAGGAGGTAAAATATAATTGTTTTTTAAACAATGAATTATGATCACGTATATTATACAGTGATAGGACAACAAAGAAAAATATTAACAAAAATGATAACCACAACTAATATCTATTACATTTTTCATTGTTGTTATGGTGTAATTATCCAGGATTTGACACCTTGCGTTCGGGATCCTGTACTGGGTATCAGTGGATAATAGAATGGATGGACACATACGGAGACCAACTTCCAATGACTGTAAATGGTAGCAACCTCATCGGGCCTGACGTGCAAATTGAGGTCACCACTGTGGAGGATGGTGGGCTGTGGATCAGACCCCTCAGGGGAGATATGCTACGCATTCCAAAAATGACACCACAGGTATGAATACACATAACATGTGTGCAAACTGAGAACTTGCTTGTTACTATAGTGCACCATCACCTAATCACCCAGCTCTTCTTTTCTATTATTATTATTTAAATAGTAATATTTTGATTACAAGGACCCACATGTTGTGGAAGTTCAAAGCAAAATTGGATACTGGCAGATGACTATCATGTTTGAATTGAGTTGATTGTTGTTTGTATACTTCTTTATACATTTTAGGAACTTGCAAGAATGATGGTTTGTGTGAAAACACATCTCTTTTTACTACATCCCAAATTACGATAGCTAGGTATGAAAAGTTACACAAATGAAATATGGTTTCAAAATTTCTGCTCTAGCGGATGTTAATATTTGCCAACATCAAGACCCAGACTACTCTACCAACTCCAGAGACCAGCCTTCATTAAATATGTTGGCTTCCTTCCAATGGGGATGGCAATGTAACAAATAATACAACTAACGATTAATCATCTAATTAAACATTTATATTGACAAATATCTAATTAATCTACTTGGAATACTCAGTACTCAAAAAATAATTATCCACTCAATCACTAATTAGAAAATAACTAATCTTATAGTGTGAGTAGGGTGGAAGGTTCATCTTATGTCTCGGTATCCAAGGATATTGCTTGTTTGCTAGAGCTGTGCCCAAGCACTTGTCCATTTTGTAAGCATATCTATACTCAAGTCTGATCACTTTGAAAATTCTTGCATGATAATAAGAAAAAATACTGGACAATAAATGTTAACTGTGCCTCACATTGTAATGTTATGAGGCATTCTGTTGTTTCAAACACTATGGACATCTTTATCTTTTTTTCCAGTTTTCTATTATAAATGACATAGTCTTATAATAGTTTTTTTTGTTTGTTTTTTTATCACATGATACCAACTCATAATCTTGTATGTATGAAATTACTTTGTTTATCTTCTTCATATTAGGTTGAGGTCATCATTGGCAAAATTCCTTCCTCCTGCACCAGCGGTAACTGCTCAGTGACCTATGAAGAAGACCAAACACCTTTCGTCGATTTTATTTCTCCCAGTCAAGGTGAAGATGGAACTATTGTAACCATACATGGAAGTAAATTCTCTGATATTATTATGTACAACAAAGTTATGATCGGGAAATCTCCATGTGAACTCATGTTTGCTAATGAGAGCATTATAACTTGTCGAGCTGGACCCCAAAGTGCTGGAAATTATGCAGTGACCGTGCTCAATATTGAGTTGGGTATGGCCGAAACTAAGGCTTCCGTATCTTTTCGGTATTTGCTGAAGATAGACTCTATAAAGCCTTCCTTTGGAGGAGTCTCAGGAGGAAATAGAGTAGAAATAAGAGGAACTGGATTTCTTACTTTTATTAAGGATGAATATGAAGGATTCAAACTTCCATGGTTAATGGATGGTATTGGCACACCTCATGAAGGGCCTGAAGGCAACATGCATTTTAGTCCATCATTCAATGACACAATAGAAGACTCTTTCTACAACAGTGAAGCATTTGTTCCCACCATTTTTGAAGATGATATTCCCATATTAACTTTTGAAAATCATGTGAGAGAGCTGTATTATAACTCTCCATCTAAAGTGACTGTGGGTAACAGCTCCTGCATCATCGTGGAATCAAATGTGACTTATATGGAATGTATCCTTACAACTAGCATCGCAGGCACCTTTGACACCTCGGTTTCTGTGTTTGACCAGACAGCTGTGTTGATGAGTAGTTATACAATATCTGAAGATAATACTGCAACAATTATAGGCATCAGTCCATCCTCTGGTCCTGTTGTCAGTGACAGTAATATTGAAATATATGGCAATAATTTTATGACTGGATCTGGTGCAGCCGAGACCAAGGTGATAGTTGGAAGTGAACCATGTGAAATAGAATTCATAAACAATACACTCATTACCTGCACAATTGCAAGCCCTAATATTGGACCCCAACTGGTGCTTGTATCAACCAATTCTGGAATTGCAATACTGGAATCAGCATTGGCTGATGTTGAAAACCAAACAATTTCTTCTTTGTTCCCCACTTTCACGTACCAGCTGGAAATCACAAACACAAGTTTCTACCCTTGTGGGTCTGTATATGGAGGAAATGAAGTTTCTTTTTCAGGTGCTGGTTTTATTGAAGGTGAAGTGTATGTGACAGTTGGAGAGATGACCGCTGATCTTGTTTCCACATCATACACTGAGGTCATAATTTCTACTCCCAGTTCTTCCAAAAACAACTACATCCATTCCAGCTTTGATCTGGTAAATCCAGGTGAGAAAAAGTATAAGTATTCAACTGCTTTAGTTACTTACTTTGTATATTATAATTCATGTTTTAAATGATTTATACATTTATAATTGAATTTTGTTGTTGCTGTTTTATAGGTGAGCATGTGGTGACCTATTCATTAAACTGGGAAAGAACTGAAATCACAATCCCTGTGGGTGACTCTGTCACATGGTGCTTGGGTCAGGTTGACATAGGCCAGGGGACACAGAGGTTCAATATCGATGAAATTGAACCTATTCAAACTATCGCTGGCTCAGTTGTCTATAAAAATGATGGATTTTCTGATAGCTCTTTAAGCTGCATTCAAGTAATATTCGGTAATATTGCAACACACTATTTTGCTATATCAGATAGCATCACTGCAGACATGACAATTGGTATAGTTTCTGTCACTATGCCTGCCTCTACACAACGGAAAATGGAGGTATATGTTGGAGGATTTTTGGTTCCATACATGGACATGTCTGGTAGTAATCTTTCAGATCTAGAAATTTGCTACTCTTCTAGTTCCACTCCAACTGTGTTACATGTATATCCAAACAATGGAACAGTGAAAACTGTTTTTACAATTACTGGGAATCAACTTGGTGGAGGTATAGGTTCAAACGTGATAACATTCGGAGACTACGCATGTATTGCTCAGAATAGCAGCGAAAACACGGTTTATTGTATCATGGAACCATCAGCTAAACCTCCACCTAACATTCCTCTCCCAATCTCTTTCACAAACACAGAGTCAGGATTTGGGCTTGCCTTTGTACAAAATCCAGATGCTTCAACAGTGACTTTTCTTCCTTTAGTGACGCAAGTGTCACCTTCTGAAGGATCATTGGCCGGAGGAACAGACATTACTATTTCTGGAGAAACATTTGAATTATTTGAGGGAAGTTTAAGGGTCATGCTAGGGACATACCTGTGTTCAATCATGTCAGTCCAATATTCCAACATTGAATGCATAACATCATTAAGTACAGTGGAAGAGGAGAGTAACATCAGATTCTATATTGACGAAGAAGAAATTGCATACATTTGTGATGGTGACAATGATTATGGCTGTACCTTCACTTACTCCAGAAATTTCACTCCTATAGTCCAGCAAGTTTACCCTGACAGTCTTAGTGGTCCAGGCAATCACACTATTGAGCTATTTGGCCAAGGTTTCTGCAATACTCAAGAAGACCAGTATAATGTAACTTTAAATGATATCGCTTGCTCTGTCATTTCTTCCAATTGCACAAACATTTTCTGTGATGTATCTTCATTACCAGCTGGGAACTACAAACTTGGACTTAGTATATACAGCATGACTGAAAATGGCTTCAAAAGCTTTGGGAATGGTCTTTTCGAGAGTGATACTCAAATTGTTAGTGTGATAGCTAAAGTCTATGGAGTGAGTCCTCAAAATGGCAGCACTAATGGTGGAACCCATATCACAATCCATGGCTCAAGCTTAAGTGGAAATCCATCTTCAACTTCAGTAGATATCGGTGGCTCCGAGTGTCGAGTGATATCTGCAGTTATTGATGAAATAAATTGCATCACCACCAGTCATTCTTCTGGAAAATTTCCCATTACCGTAATGGTCAATGATCTTTCTGTGAATGATGGAGTAGATTATGAGTTCTCTTCAGATTTAACTCCAACAGTATCCTCCATAACTCCCTCTCAGGGCTCCAACGGAGATTTTCTGATCCTAGATGGAACAATGTTTGGAGATAGCAACTCAGTTTCAGTGGAAATTGGTGGTGAACCTTGTGAAGTACAACCTGGAGCCACTGATACATCCCTCACATGCCAACTTGGTCCAAACTTTGCTGGGGCTCTTCCAGTTGCAGTCACAAATATGGATTTAGGTTCAGCAGAAGTCAGTGCTGCAGATTTCAACTACATGTTTATTATCACTTCTCTCTCCGATACATCTGGCAGCATGGCTGGACAAAATGTGCTAGAAATTGAAGGGGCCGGATTTGATCCCAGTGTCACCACTGTTACCATATGTGACATACCCTGTCTACCAACATCTACTGTCCCAAGCATGACAATAACTGAATGCATAGTACCTCCAATGGTGGACACGTGTCTCATGACACCTGCCACACCCGAGATACAATGTTCAGTTGTTGTGGAGAGTCTAAATGAAGAAGTTGTTTATGATGAGATGTATGTCTATAGATGCTCACTGACCCCTCATGTGATCTCCATTAATGACACTCGTGGAGGAACAGAAGGAGGGACAGGAATATTGATTCAGGGGAGTGGCTTCACAGGAATTGCGAGTGTTTCAATAGCAGGCAGCATTTGTGATATTGTGGAACAAAGTGAAACACATATAATTTGTTCAACCTCACGAAGCGGCCGCACAATTCGAGCCAAAGTAATGGTGTGGATAGAGGAGAAAGGGTTTGCAGTATCAGATGTCTACTTCTGGTATGTAGATTTGTGGAGCTCTCCCTTCACATGGGGTGGTGGTCCCCTGCCACAGGAAGGAGATTTTGTTGTAATTCCCAAAGGGCAGACACTAGTGCTAGATACCACGACTCCTATTCTTGGTTACTTGTTAATCCAGGGAGGAGAGCTAATCTTTGATAGGGAAAAGGGTGATGATGAAGTACAGCTGCATACCCAAGGAGGAATTATTTTAGGTGGTGGTGTGCTCGAAGTTGGAACAGAAGATGATCCTTTTCTTTCTAAAACGCAAATAGTACTATATGGCCATGTTCTCTCCACAGAGATTCCAGTTTATGGGGCAAAGACACTAGCATTGAGAGAAGGAAGGATGGACATGCATGGTAAACCACTTAATGTCACATGGACAAGACTAGCAGAAACAGCAGAAGCTGGTGCTCTGGAAATTCATTTGGAGGACACAGTGGATTGGGAGGTAGGAGGTCATATAGTGATAGCCTCAACTAGTTTCAGTCAGAGTGAGAATGAAGAGATGGAGATAGCAGCTGTTAGTGCTGGAGCTAAAGGCTCTATTCTTACCCTCACATATCCAATAATTTACGAACACATTTCAGTGCAGGAGATGATAGCTGGTAGGATAGTGGAAACTAGAGGAGAAGTTGGCTACCTCACACGCAATATTTTAGTAAGAGGGAACAGGAATGGAGAATGGGATAGGGAGACGATTACGTGCCCTGAAGAATTTCGTCCAGGACAATTTGAAGTCCAGTCCTGTTTTGAGGGTCGCTTTGGTAGTGAGATTGTCGGTGACCAGTTTGGATCTCAACTCATGGTGCATGCTGCTGAACTGAACAAAGGAGATGTAATTGGTAGGTTTGAACACATAGAGACCAGCCATGCAGGCCAAGCATTCAGATTAGGACGATATCCTATCCACTTTCATCTCAATGGGGATGTGTCCGGGTCATATGTGAGAGGATGCAGCATCCACCACACTTTCAACCGTGCTGTCACCATTCATGGAGTGGACAACCTTTTGGTGGAAAAAAATGTGGCATATGATGTTCTTGGTCATGCCTACTTCCTGGAAGATGGTATCGAGCAGCACAATACCATCCAGGATAATCTCGGTGTGTTTGTACGATCATCAAGTAGTCTTTTAAATGTAGACATTACGCCAGCCACATTCTGGATAGTCAACGCTAACAACATTGTTCGAAGAAATGCAGCTGCAGGTGGGACACACTTTGGCTTTTGGTACCGTCTTCCAAAAAATCCAACTGGCCCTTCCTTCACTACATCAATTTGCCCCAGGAAACAACCAGTTCTTGAGTTCAACGGTAATACAGCTCACAGTTTTGGCTGGTATGGGCTCTGGGTATTTAGACAATATCGCCCCTCTCCCTCTGGAAAATGCAATGACAATGAACATGCTCCCTCATTCTTTGATAATTTTACTTCCTGGCATAATGATAGAGGAGTGGAATTTGCGGAAGTTGGATCAGTACATCTGAGGGACAGTATTATGGTGAATAATAGACTAGCTGGAGTGGAAGTGATAGAGATTGAATCAGATTGGAACACTACCTCCACCATCAATAACACTCTAATTGTGGGCTATAGTTCTATCAGCTCAGGTGAATTCTGCACAGAGGCAGGAATAAAAACCCCAAAGAGCTATTACTTGACCGTGTGTGATGTGACATTTGCCAATTTCGACAGAGACAATTGCAGTCCGATTGCAGCCTGTGCACACTGCAAGAATAGACAGGGTGGATTTGAGACACGTTACCAAAATATATCCTTCAATAATCCTGGGGAATATCTAACCAAGTGGCAATGGGAGATGGAGCATATTCATAGAGACCTTGATGGTACTCTAACTGGTTCAGACTCACCAAAGATCTTGATACCTACAAATGGAATGTTAGATCTAAGTCGGTGTTCAGATCACTCAGGGGCAGAAGGACCTATTAGAGGCTCTATATGTGATGGAGACTTAGAGTTTGGACGTTTTGCTTTGTTTGATCCCACACCACAGAGTCTGGAGTTTAGCTCTTTAAATATTTCCAACGATAATGGTAATAGCATTCTGCCATTCATCTTTAAACGACTGAGGAATACTGGACCTGCTTATATGGCACAACTGGAAGAGAACAAAACATATACGCTGGCATGGAGAGATGGAGAAACATTCACAAATATTTCATACTCCACTCTAATTTCTGGAATAATGGATTATAATTATATTTCCATCAGATATAAGTATCCCATATCACTGGATATTATTGATATAGCAGGAGTTACTTCAGCCAAAAATGCATCTTTACTCAACCTCCCATCATTGGCCATGACTGGAGACTATTACATAGAGGATGACAATGTTACACTCGTTTACATCCTCAAGGGAGGGGACTTTCATGAAAATGAACAGAGAAATGAGTTTCAGACGATAACATGCTTTCATCCAAATTGTATTGCACCTCCTCTTCCTACACTTCCACCTCCTATCCCCCCTGGACGTCCAGATGATGTTCTTATGTGGTCCAATGCCTCAATATGGCCTGATAACATTGTCCCAACTGCTGGGCAAGATGTGATCATAAATGAAAGCATATACGTCATTATAGATGTCCCAACACCCAAGTTGGGTATGCTGACAATACATGGAGGTCTCGAATTTCTGGACAGCGAAGACAGAGTGTTAGAAGCAAATGTTATAATTATTGATAGTGGACGACTTGTGGCAGGCTACCCAGATACACCTTACCGTCATAATCTCCGGATAATCCTCCATGGCAATGTGGCATCCCCACAATACATGCATGGTCCAGAGAGAATCAATGTCGGCTCTAAAGCCATTGGAGTGTTTGGAGAACTAATTCTAAATTCAGAAATGGACAATCCAAAAAGTTGGACTACATTGGCCAACACTGCTCATAAGGGTTCCAATCAGATCACTCTGACGGATAATGTTGACTGGTCAGTGGGAGACACGATTGTCATTACCTCTACTAGTTTTGATGCATTTGAGACAGAGGAAAAACAGATTGTGGCTATGGACCAGCAAGTTTTAACGCTGGGTAGTAATCTTCTCTATGATCACTTTGCAATTGATGAGATAGAGGGCTCTGTGAGTTACTCCATGAGAGCCGAAGTAGGTTGTCTTACCCGGAAGATAGTCATTGAGAATGGAGAACCAGACACAGCAGATGTGGAGGCATTTGGATGTAGAGTATTGGTGAGCAGCAGTGGATTAGCACGTGGCACAGTGCAATTAACTGGAGTAGAATTCAAGGGGTGTGGCCAAATTGGGCTGACAGACGATTATGATCCTCATTTTGCTCTCGCTCTGGTAAACACTGGGAGACATACAGATTCATATGTAAATGAATGCAGCTTCCACAATGGATACAACACAGGCATTGGTGTGTACGGAACAGACAATATGTTGTTTGTCAATAATGTCATCCACAGCACAGTAGGACCATCTATGATAATAACAGGTTCAGATCACAGAGTTATAAAAAACCTGGCTTCTCTTTCACAGTTTATAGGCACCTACAGAGATCGAGATGAACCCCTAAACAGCCTATGGACTGCAAACTTTATGATAGTGGATACAAGCAGGATTATATTCACATATAACCATGCAGCTGGAGGGGCCAAAGCTGGTATACACATGGATGGGGAAGATTGTGAGTCATCCAGTTCAGAAAACAGACACAATGTAGCACACTCTTCACTGCATTGCTTCCACATTGGATACGAGGATGGCAGTTCCACAGGGTGCACAAGAGTTGACAACATTACAGCATACTCTTGCCACCATTATGGCCTCTTTAGCTACACTGAACCTGAAATCCAGATATTTAATTCTACCTTTATCAACAACAAGGCAGCTATTTTCACTGCTGTATTTGGCCCTCCCTCCCTTCTTCACATGGTGGGCACAAAGTCTGTCCAAATTGAACACACTATTATTGTGTCAGCAAGTTCAAGTTTCAGTTGCACTCAAGATGGAATCCATCCTGTTATTGCAAATCACATTCGCTCACATTCTCCTGGAATTAGAACTCCAACACATGGACATGTGGGGATTATCTCTAACTTTGTGTCTGGAAAAGGCTCATATCCAAAATTTCCTTGGCCATCCAACCACAACTATCCTGCTATAGGTGGTGTGACAAGACTTACAAAAGTTGCCTTTGTGGGCTTCGGGAATAGGTGTGGTAATCAGAAAGATTCTGCAATCATGACCAGTCCTCACTCTGAAGATGCTAACCACCCTACACACCTAGAGATGATCACATTTGAAAACTGTGATACTAACTCCAAGCTCTTTGTACATGAACCTGCCCTCAACCGAGTGAATCCATCTGACTGCGTTGACATGGATTGTGATGGAATGAAAAGTGTGCTGTTCAGAGATATTGATGGATCCTTCACTGAAACAGGGGAATTCTCTACAATGGTGAGTATGGCAGAATTTGAGTGGGATAGAGATCCGAGAAGAGGACTTGGTGACTACCGCATACCCAAGACAATGATAAGCGATGCTAATGGAATGCCGATAGATGTAGATACCCTCTACCCTGCCAAGGGGATTGTGAGGGGACAGAGCTATGATAAGTCTGAATGTGACTTCAATGTGGATTGGAATATGTATGTCTGCCAAAATCTTGATCATCTACTGTTGGTAATGGAAAGTTTAGATGAGGACACAGAGGTTAGACGTCTTTCTCCAATTGGGATAGGTACAAATGGTTTCATTAATCTCTTGAACGGCCCCATGGACAATGGATGGTGTGGGGGCTATACTTGCCAGGAAAGAATTTCGACTTTCTATGGGATTGTTGCTGCGGACTTCACCTATGTGATTGGACTGACAAGTACAAATCCACAACAATTTGCTCTCCATCTATTGAATTCAGAGGACAATCAAGGGATAATTGTTCGTATCATCTACACAAATCCACAACGTCTGGATGTCTACTTTGTGAATGACAATGGGGAGGACAAATACGTTGTTCCAAAGAATGCAGAACTCTTGGAAGATGGAAATCTTAAGTATACATCTGATCTCCCTGATACCAGTTACTATCCAGTTATAGATGACGAAAAGGGAGCAAACTATTATGACCGCTCTCTGAAGCGGCTCCACATCAACATAAAAGGAAATCGTGCCTACAAGATTATCACCACTCCTGTTATCATGCTTTCTATTACCGTATCAGTTAGCGCAGAAGATTTCTTTGATGAAGAATTGGTTGTAAGAAATATTGCCCTACTTCTAAGTATTCCTCCCAATAAGATCAGGATTGTGAGTGTGGTTAGAGAAACCAGTCAGAAAAGGAAGAGAAGACAGGTTGGTGGAAATGATGGAAACACAAACAGCATAAATATTGAAATTGGAGACGCTCCTGTTCCTATTGTTACAACAGAAGCTACAGATACCAACACCACTGGCAATGATACTAGTGGTATGGGCACTAACACAACTGATACAAACTCTACCAACACATTCAGTTTTGAAGAACTGGCAGATCTGACAGAAATGGTTGCTGAAGTGGTGCAGACCGGACAAATCTTGATGGGAAGCAACGGAACATCTTTGATTGCAGCAGATATAGAACAACCTATTGCTGCCCCTGTCGATCCCACAGATGGCGTGAGAGCTACACCTGAGACTGGAGGGATTCAGCCAGATGATGTAGGAGAGAATGAAACTGTGTTGACTTTCTATGAAGAACAGTTGATGGAAGAAGTTTCAGCAGCAAATGATTCTGCTCCAGTTGTGCTCTCCATCCCATCTATTCTTGTTGTTTCACGGCAACTTACAGGAACCGTAATTGAGGGCTTTCCCATCACTCAGGAAGTGGCACCTGTCTTCACCATGCTAGACAACAATGGACAAGTCTCAACAAATCTTGGACTAGGAATACCATGGAAACTGACTGCTATTATAACAAGTGGACCCCTTGGCGGCTTTCTGACTAATCACACACTAACATTTGAAGAAGGACATGCTTCAGCTGAAGGAGCAGTATTCAGCCATCCTGGCACCTACTCTCTCACCTTTACTGTATCTTTCCCAGAGAGTGCCAACTTTTCTATCACTTTAGATCCAATAGTTGTTGAAAAACGTTATCTTTCCCTCGAAGTGTTCCAGCAGCCCCGAGATGGGAACACTACCTTTGCTCTCTACCCATACCCAGTTGTACGATTGGTCGATGAAACTTTGCAAAGTGACTATCTCCTGGAGCATTCTTGGAGGAACACAACATGGTACATCATAGCAAATCTAATGGATACTGAACTGGAATGGAGGACAGAACTAGAGAAAGGTGAAGCTGTTTTTAGAGACATTATAATTCCAGATCCAAGTATATACTTGATTGTTTTCAGTGCTTTCACTGAACCTGAGCTATCTTCAGATCTTCTTCCAGAATCTGTTGCATCCCAGAGCTTCAAAATCACCACATTACAGTTCTTCACTCGGTTTATCATCACCTACTTTGCTGATTATGGTGCAGTGATCAATGATAGTGATGCAGAGTTCATCAATGCTTTTGTAAATCAATTATCAATGCAATATCCGGAAGCAGAAACATTTAACACCACAACTAGTGAAGGTAGCATTGTTGTTTCAACTTTCATCACAGCACAAACAACCACACAACTTGTGGATATCATCAATCACATCCTCTTGAATGGCAATGATACTCTTGCTTTTGAATTCGGAGGACAGACCCTTGTCCCATCCAGCGTAGTGCAAGATCCTGCCTACCTGATTTATTTGGAAGAAGATAATATGGTAGTCATTCTGGCAACCACCATACCTGCTACCATCATCTTACTCTGTGTGTGCCTTATGATTTTGGTGGTGGGCATTATTCTGAACAGAAGAAGAACAAAAAAGGACAAGAGTTCGCTATATATTCGAGTAAGTATGGAAATGATCATTATTATATCTGTGTTTACATTAGCTACTGATTATTGGGAAAATAAATTATTTTATACATTGTGTTGTCAGTAATGAATTATATTACTGTTTAAAATAATAGTTATGAGTAAATTAAATTGTTTATTATTAAATTTATGTCTCATTTTAGGACCCTCTTTTCAATTCAAACATTTATGCTTCTCCAATTGCAAACAGAGGAACAACTGAAAATGAATTTGTATTGGAATATGTGGATCAAACAGTAACCGAGATATGTATTGATATGGGAACCAAGGAGGAAGTAGTGACCACATCCATCAATGGTATTGAAATCCCTGGAACATTCTTTACAAACCCTTGTGTGACGAGCGAAAAAACCAAGGATATTGGGAAGGTCGATCCACCAAGTTACCATGACTAGGGTGGAACTTCTCTGTAACTGCTTAATATAGAACTCTAACATTTAATATAAGAACATGATCATATTGTCATTGTCACCATTAACAATTAAGCTGTAGTTGTAGCAAGATGTCATTACGCTGATTTTTATAGTAGTTTTCTAGCCAATACATAAATAGAAAGATAATACAGTATTATTAGATATTTAGGGTTGACCCAACCATTACCATTGACATAGTACAAAAATAATTTATACCTTGCTGAGCTACTAGATAATAATAATCCAAAATTTCATATTCTATGTTCAGGAGACTCAATGAAAGGTCTACGTCAAATTGTTAGTCCAAAGAGCTCCCCCAGAAAGAGGTAGAGTAAAAACAAAAGAATAATTTTTTCCTAATTCTCCATTTACATCTTCCTTATGAACCAGGCTATGGACAATTTGGAAACATTAGTACTTGCCCTATTGCCATGATCCAATTCTATGATTGGGCAAAGTTTTACATCCATGACCCATTGGTTTTCTTCATTAACTTACACAGATATGAAGGTATATATCAGGATGGACCAATGATATCCACTGTCATGGATGCCATTTAATTTCATTCCAATCGCTGAATATGCACGTGCAAGTTGTTTGCTAAACTCTCTGCTAAACTTAGTCTCACTTGCCAGACCCTTTACTCCAACATACCTGCTGATTATTAAGTGTGGATCTTCATTTCTTCCTGACTGGGAAGAGTGCAACTTTTTTTGCTGCTTTTGTGACTTTGATTACTGAAATCATTATTGAAACCTAATTCTACGTACCTAAATTACTGAAACCAAACTCTAGTTCTTCTAGTGTCAAAAAAATACTATTATCATGAGAAAATAATAAATGAATATTTCCTTTCACATAAAGAATCCTCCCCCCCCACCCACCCAAAAAAAAAGGGGAGAAAAAAGACAGAAGATAGTACTAAAAAACTATTATAAATCAATTTTAAAATTTTCTAAAATTAGGGTTTACCCACAAAGTACAGAAACAAGAAAAGACCTAGACAGACAGACAGACAGACAGACAGACAGACAGACAGACAGACAGACAGACAGACAGACAGAGACAGACACATGTTCTGTGACTGCAAAAGGTGCAGTCTGATAAGTTGAACATTTATTTCTTCTTTTTTTTCAATAAACGAATATATATATATAAATATCACATGACATGACTGTACTTTTGCCACATGCACACCACAGAGGTTAAAGGAAACAAATTGCTGTATAAAAATAACATGACAATCACATGACTGAGAAACATTTCACAAGGAAGAGAAGTTATTGTACACAAGATAAAACATTTAAAAAACAAGCAAGAGATATTACCACTAGATAATCACATAGATAATTGTCACATGACTATCACATGGGATATTGTCACATGAGGGTCACATGAGAGTGACATAGTTGGCAGGGAAGATGCCGACCCGTCCCTCCAGCTTGCCCTCCCACCAATCATCCTGCGTCTCTGTACGAGTGATAACCTGTATGATCTGCCCCTTCCTGAACTCAAGGTCACACTTCATCTCTGCTTTGTAATGAAACAAAGCCCGCACCATAAGGAGGTTGTCCCAGTTGGGCTGATGGGCTAGCCTCTGCTTGTATATGCGGTCCTTAGGGTCCACCTTGGCCACCTTGCGAGATGATTTACTGTCCGAGTCTTTCTTGAATTTGAGGCGGTTCAGCAACGAAGGCTTCGGAGGGCGGCTGGATGGTTTAGAGTATGTGTTCTGGTTGTGCGTGTCCCTGCCACGACTCTCGTCATCCCAGGACGGTGTGGGGGCAACAATGGGCATGTCATTAGTAGAGGATGTGGTAGGGGGTGCTGCTTGTGGACTCTCACCAGCTGTAGGAGTGCTAGGAGTGCTCGGTTCAGAAGGTGGCTTGGAAAAATATCTACAACAAATACGCAATGAAAATACTAACAAAACCAACACACTCACTGGCTCAGGCCAATAATGGACTTCAAAACATGCAGAATATAAATTCATATTCTATTGCAGACCAGCTGAGATAGAGGACTTGGATACTCACGCTGGCAAAATTTTGAGCATCATGCATGTATGGAAACATTGAGCACAGTGTCAGCACACACTAGGTAAAGATGAATGCATAATAGGCAAGATTAGAAGAATAATAAGGAGATTAGATGAGTCATTTTCTTAATGAAGCACCTTGTAAAAGTAAGATCTTACAGCAACACACTAAACCACAACCCACCCACTCTCAAACCCAAGAGCAATATTCCTTATATTCACGGTTACAACATGCAGTAGTGGGGGGGGGGACTCAATTATAACAACTGTGAATCATAATTCACTTTGTAGATGACATCAAAACTTCACTCATGTTCCGGTACACATGATAACATCGATCATTTCATTATTTATATTTATATACATCTGTAGGATGCCTTTCTGGGTATTAAATTGAAATTTTGTATAATAATATTCTTGAGCATAGCAGATAAAATTAAAATATAATAGGTAGTTTAAATAAGCATTGAAACATAGGAAGCCAAATTAATTTGGCTACTGGGCTTCTAGGAGGAAAAATGGCATCCAAAATTTTATACAGAAGTTAAATAAATTGGCATTTCCTCTCTCAACTGGCAGCATCAAGTACAAAATAAGAATAATTAACAGTTTTAGTTTAGTAATGGGTGGGTGTGTGTCAGTAGGACAAGGAAATATTTGCGACTTTTTTCTTCCAGAAAGTGACAGTACCAGGGAAAATAACATTATCTAATTTGGCTATTTTATAGCCATATTCCTAAATTCTGGTTCTTTTCAAACTTGTTTGGCTATACCATTTTTTAATTTGTAGTGAAACTGAATTTATCAAACATTTGGGAAATTTCTAAATTCTAAATTTTAAATGATTTTTCATATTTTCAACCATAATTTATTGGTACTTAAGGCTGCTAGTGTTTATTTTCCTTTTTCTAATTCACCTCCCACATCGTTTAACAAATCCTCCAGATAAAAACACAATAAAAAATCCAGGGAAATGACATCTGAAAACACTGTGAAATATAATTGTTTGATGCCTAGAGGCTAGAACTGATCTTTCTTGCAGGCCTTATTACTACTAGATAGCTACGATTGTTAATGTTCAAAAAAATTCTATAGAGATCATGGATAATGTTTCAATTTAGACTCTATAAATGTATGTTCTTAGGTTACTATAAAACAATAAAACATTTCTGTTCACCATCATTTTGTCAATCTTCCACCAATTGTATTGCATGAAATCAGTTAGTCACTAGCTAGTTTCATAGTATCTTCAATTTAATCATTCATTGTCAACCCACCTGTGGCCCACCAACCAAGTTGCCCACCCATAATGTTGCATAAAATATGTTAATCCTCTAGCATCTTCATAATTACAATATTAGTCTTATTTGGCATGTATTTTGGTTGCTGTATTTTGTTCTTTTGGCATAATAAGGGCAATCTGAACAAAGACCTGTGGCAAATAATTATTATAATTTTTATGAAAAAATACTGTAAATTCAGAATTTTTAAGACAATATTGATACCTACTCAGTTATAATATAAATTCCTACAATGCATATATATGCAAATTAAATGTTTTCAAAGAATCTAGTATAGCCGTGACTATCTTGGAGTTATGTATAAAGTCTACTGGCATGGTCAGTGAGTAAACTTCAAGCCTTGAAGCTTTTCAGTGTGCAGCTGTTGAAGTTAAATCTGTTATGAAGGAAAGTGAAGAATTGGTGCTGCAAGGTGATGTAGATGTTCAGGCTACAGATTTAGGGATTCAAGTTATAATACCTCAGTGCACAGATGAAAAATATTAAAAGTTGTATTTTTTTCTTAATGGTGTACTACCTAAAAAGAAATATTTCGTGAAGAATTTGATAGAAACATTTATAAATAATTTTATGAGACCACAATTTGTCCCAGATAGCCCTTAACAGTCTAACTATCTTTTGAACATGTATATTGTTATAGCCTCTGGCAAAATAATTATTTGGAACAATCAGCATGAGGCTAAAGGTGTGGTAAGATTTACACTTTTTGTGTTTCCATACACTAAAAGCAGTCAGTTGTAAATACAGTTACCAAAAACTTGTATTTTAATACAGTAAAAAATTTTTTTTTTACTTTTAAACCATTGAGCAAAACTTATTGATGCATGCTTCCACCCCCTCCCTTCCAAGTGTTCCTAGCCCTGTGTGCCACTGGTAAAAAAGATGGGGAAAATCAACCAAAATTTTGGCTCCTTTTATGACATTTAAGCCGAAGATCGGCTCCATTTGGTTTCCTGACCCTAACTTTGGCTTCTTGGGCCTTTCAGAACCTGGTAACCCTGGTACAAAATAACTTCCTCAAAACTTCAAGACAGAGAGAACAGGAAGTTTAGCTACACATTCAAAAACTAGTTTAACTTAGCTGTAATCTTTCAGAATACCTCTGGTCCAGGTCTTGCTGGACTCCGTCAGCAGCTCCCTTCACTGCTGCCCTACCTGCAGACCTCCCAGCCTCAGACTGGGCAGCCTTTTTACCAGCTTTAGCGGCTCCCTTGGCAAATATCCCTCCGAACTTTGCCCCCATTGCTCCCATTCCTGGACTTTCATCACCGTCTGTTATTGTAAGATAACTTAACCTGACGTAGCTGTAACCCTGAACACTCTCCCTTACCTCCCATGTTTTTTCAACCTCACTCCTGGATAACCCGGACAGCTAATAAAGTGTACAGTAGTTCTTCAGTAGCAGTTCTTCAGTAGCAGTTCTTCAGTAGCAGTTCCTTAATGGCAGCGACTGTAAACATTACGAAATCATCGGTAAAGATCGCCACAACAGTTGAGGATATGGAAACGATCGTAATTAAAAGAAGCTAAGGTACAGTCCGTAAAGTTTGACTGATGAATTTATCCAACGTGGACTAGAGACCTCTGCGATGTCCGGCTTGACGAGTTTGCGAAGAAGTTCCCGGCTGCGCTCTAAACTTGCGGAGCAGATATCAGAGCTGAGTAATCCTAAGCCAGCCTCCTACCACCCCGACCAGGAATTTCTGGAAGATGACACTGCAGCTAAAGTCTGTGAATTCACGTATGAAGCGGAGGTCAGCAATGACTCTCCACCATCCAGGAGTAGAATGCGATCCAAAGCAAGAAGAAAGGGTATAGAATTGGAAGAACAGAAATATGCAGGAAAAGTAGTGTCTAGGAAGGACTTGGAGGCAGAAATTGAAGGTGAGTTTCATATGATCTTGTTTTCTAGCCTTGATTTTACCTTATCCAGGCTCTGAATCAGACTCTGATTTGGCCTCTGACCTCAGTGGATCTGAAGAAGAAATTGATAACCTTGGTAATCTGGATAGTGAAGATGAATCTGCTATAGATGAAATAGATGAAATAGATGAAATAGATGAAATAGATGAAATAGATGAAATAGATGAAATAGATGAAATAGATGAAATAGATGAAATAGTTGAATCAGGCTCTGACAATGTGGAGGGTATTTGTGAACAATCTGAAGCAGTGGAAATGACAAGGGAAGCTGGAGGAGGGGAGGAAGAGGAAGGGCCTCTATCAATATTCTCTGTAAAGAGTGAAGTGGAACGAGGAAAAGCCGCTAGAGAGCAAATAAGTTCAGTAACCACCTGTAAACTTACACTTTATGAACTTTTGTTTTCATTAAGTTTTACTATATTCTGTTATTGTAATTACCCTCTTTCCTCTCTTCCTTTCCTCTCTTCCCTTCCTTTCCTCTCTTCCTTTCCTCTCTTCCCTTCCTTTCCTCTCTTCCTTTCCTCTCTTCCCTTCCTTTCCTCTCTTCCCTTCCTTTCCTCTCTTCTCTTCCTTTCCTCTCTTCTCTTCCTTTCCTCTCTTCTCTTCCTTTCCTCTCTTCTCTTCCTTTCCTCTCTTCTCTTCCTTTCCTCTCTTCTCTTCCTTTCCTCTCTTCTCTTCCTTTCCTTTCTTCTCTTCCTTTCCTCTCTTCTCTTCCTTTCCTCTCTTCTCTTCCTTTCCTCTCTTTTCCTTTCCTCTCTTCTCTTCCTTTCCTTACTTTCTCCCTCTTTTCCTACTCCTTTCCTCTCCCATCCTTCCTCTCTTCTCTCGGTTCCTCTCTTCTCCCCCCACCCTTACCTCTCTCCCACCATCCTCTCTCTCCCACTCTTCATCCCCCCACTCTCCATGCAGGACTTCTTGACGGCTTATTGGAGATGAGGATAAAGTTTCAAGGCATTTTGTCTCTCACTAACCGTCTTCCCTCTCCAGCTCTAATGCCTCGATTCCTAGAAGAAGGTGGATCTTCCTTGAAGGAGTCACTAAACCAGAGTAAGGAAGGAAGCTAGTGTGTGCTGCTAGAGAGTGGGTGGAGGTGGAGAAAGTGTCTGATTCTATGCTGTTGCTTGTATGACAGCTCACAGGAATGTCGAGCAGTTGTTGTGCAAGCTTCTAAATTTGCAAGAACATCTTCAGAAACAGAATGTGGTTACTGGAAAATCTCCTTCTGCAAGTCAGATGAAGCATGACAGACAAGAAGTTGATGTAGCTGAAGATGAAGACATTCCTTCTGAGGAGGAGGGAGAAGAGGATGTTGGATTGCCAGAAAGATCAAGCAAGAGAAAATTGAGTTCCAATTGGCCAACTTCTCCAAGCAAGCGGTGCTATGAAGCACAAGTGGAGAGGTTGCATGTTCAACTTCGGTCATACCGTGATGCCGTGATCTCCAAGTGGAATGAGAAAACAAGGCTGGCCACCGGGAAGATCACCAGCAAGGTGGGTGTGGTTTGTAGCGCTGTGCACTCGTCATGCCCCTGAGTTTTCCCTCAAACACACACACACACACACACACACACACACACACACACACACACACACACACACACACACACACACACAAGTATGATGTCCTGATGTCTTGCATGTAAAATGTCATTAAAGTAGTACTGGGTTCAGGCAAGGGTTTTCTGTACGGCAAGGTTCCCAATGGCAGTGTGCACATCCTTTTGCAAGGTAATGTCGTCATCAATTGTGTTGTTCGCAGTGCAGGCTTACATGGAAGTGGGTGGCTCCATACTCTCTCAAATTGATCATGTGAGTCTTCTCTCAGTGCTGTCTACTTATCACCATACCATCTGTGTATTTATTATATTTGTATGGGATTGTTTTGTTGTTGTTTGCCCTTCCTGATTGTGGGCAGGTTATTGCTGACAAGGAGCGTCTGAAGAAGAGGACGCAGTTGAGACGTTCTGTCTACCGCATCCTGGGGGAGGGGCAGGAAGAGAGGGAAGGAGCAGGTGAGGAATCTGAAGCAGGAGAGAGAGATTCCCACTTGAGAGATTACAATGATGATATATTTGATGATGATGACTTCTACCATCAGGTGAGAGAATCATGGAAGGTGATTATTCAGCCCAGTGTGGTGTTGGTCCAGTGTGTGTCCCCATAGAGCTATTGTCAACCTACTTCAACCTGCCTCAACCCAGTGTGGTGTTGGTCCAGTGTGTGTCCCCATAAAGCTATTGTCAACCTACTTCAACCTGCCTCAACCCAGTGTGGTGTTAGTCCAGTGTGTGTCCCCATAAAGCTATTGTCAACCTACTTCAACCTGCCTCAACCCAGTGTGGTGTTGGTCCAGTGTGTGTCCCCATAGAGCTATTGCCAACCTACTTCAACCTGCCTCAACCCAGTGTGGTGTTGGTCCAGTATGTGTCCCATAGAGCTATTGTCAACCTACTTCAACCTGCCTCAGCCCAATGTGGTGTTAATCCAGCATGTATCCCCCCATAGAGCTATTGTTGATCTTGTATGTGTCCCCATAGAGCTACCGCCAACCCTAGTTCAACCTGCCTCAACCCAGTGTGGTGTTGATCCAGTGTGTGTCCCCATAGAGCTATAGTCAACCTACTTCAACACGCCTCTTTTCCAACCTCCTGCAGCTCTTGAAAGAGTTGATTGAGCGGAAGACGAGTTATTCTGAGAGTTCTGATCAGGTGCAAATGGGCCGTCAATGGCTGGACCTGCAGAAGTTGCGCATAAAGGCCAGGAAGAACATAGACACCAGAGCCAGCAAGGGCAGGAAGATAAGGTACACTTATAGTTGTACCATGACTCTGAGGATTCCATGTCGTGGCTTTAAAAACTTGCTAAAAATAGACTCAATAGCTGCAATGAAGTTACGCGCGCGCGCGCACACACACACACACACACACACACACACACACACACACACACACACACACACACACACACACACACACACCTTTACCCTCAGATACAATATCCACCCCAAGCTGGTGAACTTCATGGCGCCTGTAGAACACGGAACATTCTCAGACATGTCCAGGAACAACCTCTTCTCTTCCCTCTTTGGGTCAGGACCTCCTAACCTTCGCCATAAGACATCCTGATGTGTGTATGTGTATGTTATATCACCTGTCAGAGAACCTGGACCTCTTGATCTAATGTGTGTTTGCATTATTGACTGTTATCATCACTAGTTCATGTATCCCTTCAACTGAGGACAGCAAAAAAATATTTATTATTTTTTATTCAGTTCAGTCCTGTTGTTACGTCCCCACAGTAAGAATGCAATCATTTCACAAGCAGTTATAAGTACTCCTTATGGTATGCACAATGTCAAACTGTTGGAGTGTGCACTACCACAGACGAACCTTGAACTGGCTGCTGAATTAACAATTGTTTAGATATTTTAGGTATTGTTGAAATAGGTGAGGCATGATTGGTTTTATACTTGTGTTCCCTTTCCCAACATTCTATTGCTGACAGTGTACAGTTTATTTGTGTTTGCTGTGCTGGACTGGTCCTGTGTGGAGAGCAGGCATTGGCCATGGGTCATTAGCTGCACACAAGTAGTGTGCAGGTTTAGCCTTTAGGGCATGTGTAACTGGTCTCTATCTGAATGGCTGCAGTTCTCTTTGGATTAGTAGTGGTTTGTTGTCCTGGAAACTGGAGAACCAGTGGACCAAATGAGATTATACTCTTGGAGGCGACCACACCTTCCTGTGTGCTCCTCACGCAAAGAAAGAAAAACAAATGATGCCAATGGCTTCAAGTCAGACCTTCCTCTCATATTATTATTTTTTTAAATTTTTTTATCTCACTCAATTTTTAAAAATCTATCTATACCTTTTTATTAATTCATTTTTATTCTTTCGAAGTATAATATACTCTGCTGCTCCATAGGTCAGTCATGAAAATCAAAATTAAAATCACTAAGTACAGAGATGTGTGAGTGAGCGAGAGAGCATACTACTTAATTCCAACTGTAGTCTCCCAATAGAACAAATTCCATAAATAATAAATCAACTTCCCTCCTGTACATACAAATATCTGCTCTGGTCTCTAATTGGAATAGAGCACATCTACAATCTGGTAGCATCCTCCAGTTGATTTTTGTTGCTAATAGAAAATGTTTATTAATAGCCAGTGCTACTACGTACCTGTGTACATCACACTATCCCAAGGAGAGAGTATGTGTCTATGGATCTATTTACCTATCTATCCACCTATCGATAGACATGCACATAATAATAAACAAATTATAATCAATTTTAAAAAGAAAAACAATTCTGATTCTGATACACAATTGTTGTAAAGTCAGAATTTCTCGTTAAGATCACAATATTTGCTGCAACTAGACTATTGGCTGAACAGACTAGGTTGTTTGGGAGAGGAGGAGGACCTTCGTTGATAAGTGGTGGGGGTGATGCCAGACCCAGGGAATGGCGTCGGCTGATAGCCGACAGTGTTCAACCTTGCAGCAGGAGTTGTCACATTGGGTGTGGACGTGGAGGGGAAACCCCCAGGAGGCCCCCTGCCCTGGCTATACAATGGCTGCTGGGAGGGGGAAGTCACTGGAGAGGGGGTGGGAGAAATGAAGTGATGGGGAGGCTGTCCCCCACTGGGGGGCAGGTGCACTCGGAAACCCGAATTTGAAGTTGAAGTTTTCTGCAGGGCCACACACAAGACCAGAACAATTAGCACAAATAGGAAAATGGAGCCCACAATGAGAACAAGTTGGCTTGACTGAGAAAATGTAAGTAATGGTGCCACTCCCTTGTTGGCTAAAGCACTCTTTTTGGCATCAGATGTGATAGATAAAGTGGGTGTGGCTTCACATGCCCCGTCCATTGAGAATGTGACTGCTACAATTTCTTCTTGATCAGCCAGTGGTGATAGGAAGGACACAGTGAGGTTGGTAAAGGGTGGTTCTGGTGGCGAGTGGTAGTCTGGGAGGAGTTGCAGTTTGTATGTTGCGCTGGTTGTGGTGGCACTTGTCTTCAACACGGAGAGTGGGTATGGGCTAATGACCTGCAGGAGGAAGAGTGGGTGGAGGTCAGGTGACAATTGCACAACCTTTTTATCTCTTATTAAATTATTAGATTAGACTTAAATAAAATATTGATAGATCAGTAATGTGCAAGCACTCGAACATACACACCCACACACAGATCGAGTTGTTTCCTTCTTGTTATAGTCTTGAATACAATCCACTGCACAGATCTTAATCCCTATGTACTTATTTTAAAAATTTCTCCCAGAATTCATTCATTAAGGAACATTGTTATTTCTTTCCAACATATCTGCAAATGAAGGAGAGGGGAAAATAAAGTGTGTTTTGTTTGTTTTTCCTGCCTCACCTCATTATTTTCTTCCAGCCTTTGTTTCCTTTCCTTCTCCAGCTCTCCTCTGCATTCCTTCCCCCCCCCCCCTCCCTCACCTCTAATCATTCCTTTTACTCCTTCCCCCAACACACACACACACACACACACACACACACACACACACACACACACACACACACACACACACACACACACACACACACACACACACACACACACACACACACACACACACACACACACACACACACACACACACACACACACACACACACACACACACACACACTTAGAACTTAGAAGCTGCCCATGGTACGAAGTACCATGATGGCAGTGTCCTGGATGAATCCAGGACCAATGGCAATAGACTTAGCTTATGATGGCATCACACAGAAATGTTGGTGTCTGGTCAGATCTCCTTGTCTTCGAAATTTTCTTCCACAGGCACAACTAAGTGTTCTTAATTCAGATTGCTTGTTACACACACACACACACACACACACACACACACACACACACACACACACACACACACACACACACACACACACACACACACACACACACACACACACACACACACACACACACACACACACACAGCATACCACACTCACCAGCACATGCATTAACATAGAACAGAACTCCTTAATTACACAGGTCTAGAAACATTGGAATATTTAGGGGGGGGGGGTTTGTTATGAAACCCAAAATTTTTTTCAAGATAGAGTTTTTACATATTTCAAATCATTCACTGGTAGACTAATAGTAACTGAATAACAGAATATTAGCCTATAAAGTACTGAAAATAGACTAGAATAGATAATATTTCCTATGGACTGACACAGAATGAGATTGATAAGTGTGCTATTAACTGCTAGACAATTATACAGAAGTTAGAGATAGTTCTTCTTTGATAAAACAGCTGCTGAGAAAACTGCTCAAATTATTAGGTTATTGCTTTTTTATACTCCTTAACTGCCTTCTTGGTTATTGACTGCTGGGCTCCTGTTATTTACCAAAATAAGTAGTTGCCAAAACCATATTAATTTAAAAGTTCATTTTGTAGTCTTTTGATACCACAATGTTGTGTTCTGTTGTCAAGGAGCCTTAACACATATGGTAGAGGGTAGGTCTCCCCGACAGGGGCACATCCACATTTTTTTTATTTTTAAATGGGTAATAAACAAATTGTTTACTCTATGGAAACACAAAAGTTTGTTGTTACAACTAAGTGGATGGTTACTCATGAACGGGATTACATTTAATGGACCTACTCCCTAGCCCTAGCCAGATTCTCCCCAAAAGGGATCAATGGTCCTGTGAGCAACCCCTGAAAATTTAAGCTGATTGGTCAAAAAAACCTGGGAGAAGATATTGAACAGACAGACAGACAGACAGACAGACAGACAGACAGACAGACAGACAGACAGACAGACAGACAGACAGACAGACAGACAGACAGACAGACAGACAGACAGACAGACAGACAGACAAATCGTATATTATAGTAAGATGTTTATCATGTTTCCTCAGTAATCAAATGGCATTAAACTCTTATGCCAGAAAAATTGCACTGAAACAGTCAAGTGTCTATCACAAATGTGGAGATCTCAAAAACCAATTGACAGGCAAACTTTTATAACTATTTGAGGCAGTTCTTTCTATTTGGAAAAGAGTAAAGGATCACCAGACAAAAAAAAATCATGGTTATACTTCACCCACTCACACTTTCATATGCCCTAAAAGAATCAACACTGTCAGAGAGAGAGCTTAGTTGGACCACAAATCAAGTCCATACACAGTGTGTGATCGCATAGCATTCAGACTACTTCCTGATAATAAGACAGTATCCTTGTGAATATCTCGTTAACAACAGTCAGGGAAGAACACTAAACTTGATTGTTACTTGTAACGAATGCATTAGTGGTAACAGTCAATACATTATCACTGTCATAACAGGTACACTTTGAGACATTATATAATCACCAGAGAGCAACACTGTAACTTGTTTCACATTTTGTCAAATTTGTGAGCAGTTATTAATGTCCCTAGTGAGATAACTTTAATCTAGTGCACCAAGCATCAACACTAACCAACCTTGATGGTTTGCAGCTGCTTGGGTAGACCCCTAACCACAAGCTCTGTGGAGCTGTCAGACATACTCAAGACAACTTGCTTCCTCTCAATGTAGAAGGCTGGCACAAATGGGACAGCCAAATCCTTCACTGTGACAGAATACGTCCTAAAAAGGTCGAAAACCACCACCTTTAAACTCAGCTGCAAGCCATCCTTGATGGAGAGAGCCCCAGCTGAGTCCGTAACCAATGGCAACAGCTTGCAAGATGCAGTACCTGTCAGCAAGTCAAACACTGCTTCTGTGCCCATGTACTCTGTTGCCATGGCGTTCAAGCCGCCATGCTCACGCAGTTCCAAGTAACACTCAAATGGCACTTGCTGTACCCTTGCCCCAGGCCAGGCACCCTCGTCACCAGACGTGCGTCTCAAACACTCAGTGTTCGAGCTTGTGTATAGAGGAGAGAACTCATCCCCATTCACTTGAAGGAATCGCACGGGGACATGGTAATCCCCAAGCCTGTGTTGTCGCCGACCATTAGTAAATGTCACCATGTTTCCTGAGTCCACATCAAACACTACCCGATCCACTTTAGCGACAGTGATCTCGGTGTGTGTGTCGATGATGTCATGTATCTTATGGTAGACCACTGTGCGTCCCACAGCCAAAGCATGCCCCACCCCAGTCTCTCCGTCCACCTCCATCACCGTCACATCCCCCACCGCCCATCGCTCCACTTGGTCCTCTGTCAAGTGGGTAGAGAAGCAGAGGGTGGAGCCCAAGTGGACCACAGCCAGGGATGGAATAATGGCGTACGCCACACGTATACGAATATAACTTGAGATATGCGGGAGAGAAGTCACCCAGACCTTCAGAATAACTTGACCCTGCTTTGTTGCCTTGACAATGTACGTCGTGTTGCCGGACTCCGGTGTAACCAGGACGATGTCAAAGTGGTTGAGTTGATGGGAAAGGGGAACCTCAGCAAAGTCAAACTTGCGTCCAACATTGTCGTGGAGATTGGCGACAAATTCAGCAGAGTAGCCAAGAGGAAAGGCATGGTTTCTGGAATTAGGTGTGGCCTGGACTAAAGAGATGGGAGTAATGGAGACACTAGTAATGGGACGGACCTACATGGAACCAAACACATACATCAAATCATAAAAATTGACAACATTATAGTACGAGTTATTGTATACAGCAAGTTAGAATTGTGGGTTCTAAAAATCAGACAATATCATTTGAATATGAACAATAGTTGCAACATATATTTCAAACTGGAATCATTTTTCTAAAGAAGAAAAAATCAATCTCTTTTTTAGGGGACAAAAAT
Organism: Lycopodina hypogea; assembly: GCA_963969325.1. Classification (NCBI taxonomy): domain Eukaryota; kingdom Metazoa; phylum Porifera; class Demospongiae; order Poecilosclerida; family Cladorhizidae; genus Lycopodina; species Lycopodina hypogea. The sequence continues at coordinate 11,212,934 of OZ017791.1, read as the reverse complement.
CAATTTTGCATGCTCTATTACCAGGTCCAGAGGTCGATTCAAACATTCAAAATTGAGGCGTTTAGAAATCATCAAAAAAGGGAACTGACTTCGCTATGAGGCAATTAGAAAATTATCAGAAATAGTGTCCATTTTAAACTTGGTGGGCAGGGATGAGGGAGGAAAACAAAGTCACTCTGAGGAGGAAAGGAAATAGACACATTTAACTCTTCACAGAAGACATGTGTTTATTCACACACAGCATTCCTGTGAGTTGCAGATGCCATTAGGGGGAGTATCAAGTGGGAGTGGTTAATGGAAACGACAATGGCTACCATTGGATCACATAGGATGTTCGATGGTAAGCATCCACCTACACACATGGCCTTCCAAGTACTCACCTCCACATGCACCATCAAGGTCTGATTCAACCCAATTGTCTCCTCATTCTCCGTCACCATGACAACAGCATGTCCGTTGACAGCCGCAGATGTAACTCCACCAAGTTTGTCGAGCATAATCAGTCCCGCCTCCTCCCCAGATGAACACCCTCCATACCCATTGAGAATCTGGTAACTGAGCATGCTCACGCCATCTCTGTTGGTCACGATCCGAGCATGCCCATTGTGCGGCAACAAGAAGTGCCCATTAAGTGGGCGGAGGAGGCGCAGTGGAGCCAAAACTTGAACTCTGACCTGATCCGTGAAAGAGGCCTCATCAGGAATGCACACCTTAGGGGGGCACTTCACCCTGAGTCGGAGGGCCCCTTGCCCGGGGTTCCATGTGTGCAGACTGGCATGGAAGTCCTGCTCCTCCTGGAGAGAGACCCCTGCCTTGTCGTACACAGATGTGAGGGAGAAGGCGTCCATGTTGTCCACAGACCACTGGAACGTCAGCCCTGGGACAGCAGCCACAAAGGTGAAAGGTGACTCATTGTTTATGCCGACAGCATAAACTGCTACAGTGACATCTGAAAGAAGGCTCATATCAGGCAGGTGAATTCTGACCCCCGTCATACGCACAACCGTCACTGTGACAAAATCTTCAGTATAAGTGACCATGCGCCCCCCGTGGGATGGGTCGCTGAGTTCCACACGCCCTGTCACTATGGTAACACCCGGCTCCTTGGCGACAATCAGCCCAGAGTCATTGACTACAGCCACTGTGTTGTTAGAGACGGAATACAAGATGGAGACCTGGGGTTTTGGACCACCACTGCTTTGAATCTGAAGATAGAAATCATGGGGATGAAAATTATCTATCAAAATAAAGGAAATGGGAGTACTGATCTAATCATGGGAATAAAACTAACACTATAATCACTGGAATAGATTTATCTATCTACTCATGAGAATATAATTAATGATATAATCATGGGAAATTAAATCACCAATCTAATAGTGGAAAGAGAATTTCCAATGAAATCACGAGAATAAAATTCCAATCTAAAATGGGAATAGAATTTTCAATCCCTTCAATGAGGAGGATGATAAGTCTGTGGCAAGTGGATTGAAACAGACTCAATTGTGGATTCTATATGTACCATTCAACCCAATCCAATCCCAACCTGGAAAGAGGATGTTGGCACGAGCGTGATATTTTCTGGTTGCAAGTTGAGGGGATCGAACACTTGAATTTCTTTGGAGGGGCTTGAAATGACCCTGCCTTCCACAGAGGTGGCGTTAAACTCCAAATATGCCACACCCACCACCACACCCTCTACCATGAAACAGACGGCTCGGGGGGATATGTCCGCCTCATGAGGAAACATTGGAGGGGAAGAGGAGGGATACACAGTTATGTGGAAGGTCTTAGGATTGGCCTGCAAGTTCATATACCTACAGATACAAACAAGCAACAACAGACAGAACAATAAACAATGACTAAAAAACAACAAATAATTACTAGAAAATAACAAACACTAAAAGAAATAAAAATGAGGCCACTGTGGACTGAAGGCAATCCACAATCCATGCATCACCATGGCAGCATATTTGTTTCAACAGCGACAGTATCCATGACACATCCACTAGCATCAAGGTGACACATTTCTGTCAACTTTGAATCCATTCATCACCTGTGATGTCTCCTCATGAACATATTCACAAGTGCCACCGTTTGGTAGTGGGGAAGCACACAAATACTAGTAATCACCATAGTTATTACAGCCTAATGGGACGTCACAACCAATGAGATATGTAGTGTTGCAATAAAGCAAAGAAAAGAAAATTATGCCCAACCAGCCAGCCAGGTTCAAAATCTCCATGCTGAACTGGCAACATCTTCTATTCCAGACTTTCATCCAGGTTCTCACCCACGTTTCGATTCTGGGTTCCATCTCACTGGAGCTATTTCACTGACAGTGCCTCACCAATTAGTATGATCTGTGCACAATGTAGTCAGCACAAGCAAGCAAGGAAGCTCGATAGTCAGTACTATTACCGTGCTGGAGAAAATTGCCAAGTCAGCACTTACAAGTGGTTTATATACAGATGTGGGAAAATGGACAGACAACAGCAACACACACACACACACACAACGTTAGCAACTCACTTGAGCTGCTCTCTGGGGAATGGTGTCCCATCAGAGTCCATGACCTCAATGCAGGCCAGCACGAAGCTGCCCACCTGTACCTTGTCCCGTACCACTACATCTATACTGTAGACTCCGCCCACAACCACACCCACCATCTCCACACGATCCACATCCAGACAAAGGTCCCGCACTTCCACCTTTATGCGACCTTCTCCAGACGGAACAAGAACAATCTCATGATTCTTAGGAGAATAGATCACTTCCACAGGTGGATGTGGCATATCCCGGGTCACATGACCTACGTGGAAGTGCCCGGAGCCGTGTTGGATAGAGACGGTGGCCTGGTTGTCATGGTGATTGAGGAGCAAGATGAAGGAAGGGGAGACATGCGGCTTGTGACGGAGAAGGAGAGAGGTCATTAGCGTGACCTTGGGACTGAAGGGGTCAACATCCTGGAGAATGTCATTGGCAATGTTCTCAAAGGATGAAAGGTTGTGACTGTTACAGGTTACCGTGACAACCACTGTGCCTGTTTGGTTGCCAGGTAACACGGTCAGCAGAGCTGGACAAGCGAAAAGAATAGGGAAAGAAAAAGAAATATATTTGGTACAAACGAAGATAGCACACACTCGTTGACTACAAAAGTATAAAAACCAACTAATGTCACACACACACACACACACACCTCTGTTGCCATAGTGATAAAGGGAAGGAGAGGAGGAGATAGGGAGGAGGTTGTTGTCAGAAGATGCCCATTGGAGATCCAGGAATGTGAAATTATCAAAGGGTCGACCATCAGCATCATAGACTCTGACTTCCAGTTCCAATGGCGAAGTGCAAAGGACCGGAAACTAACAAAAAATTAATTAAAAAATAATAAACATCTCATGGAGCCCTTAAAGTTGGTAATGGCAAAGAGCGTTTCAGGTACTTCTAGTTGAATGAACTAATTCACCCATTTAAGACACATACCCCTACAATCACCCCTCCCCTTCCCCCACGTAGAACTCAGAAATTTAGTACTGTCTCCAGCCTCACACAATGGAGGAGGAGGTACAGTGGGATGTTGTGATTGCATAGAGATTAAACAGTTGCCATGCAACCAAATAGTAAGGAGAGTTTTGAGTGTGGGTCTACCTGCACTGTCTGGCTGGAATCCTGCCCATAGAGAGGGCAATCGGGCATGTGCTGGATGACAGGGTGCAATGTCATGGTAACCGGGAGAGCACACACCAACCTGAGATATAAACAATAGTCATAAATCAACACTTAAACTATTTATTACAGAAAATAAATTTGGTGAAAGATATTTAACAAATCAGATATCAATTAGAGGAAGGAATCAACACTCACATACATCCACTCACACACACACTCACACACACTCACTCACTCACTCACTCACTCACTCACTCACTCACTCACTCACTCACTCACTCACTCACTCACTCACTCACTCACTCACTCACTCACTCACTCACTCACTCACTCACTCACTCACACACACACACACACACACACACACACACACACACACACACACACACACACACACACACACACACACACACACACACACACACACACACACACACACACACTCTTGCACAGACACACACACTCTTGCACAGACACACACACTAATGCTTACACAGACACACACACTAATGCTTGCACAGACACACACTTGTGCTTGCACAGATACACACACTCACGCTTGCACAGATGCGCACACATGCTCACGCTCGTACAGACACACACACTGTCACAGACACACACTCCCACTGTAACGGATACACACACACACACTCAGGCTCACACAAACACCGTCACTGACACACACACGCTGTCACAGACACACACACACACACACACACACACACACACACACACACACACACACACACACACACACACACACACACACACACACATACAGACACACACACACGCTATCACAAACACACAAACACTCACATCACGGATGCACATGCATACCAAACCATACAAATATGTTGACCTTGCAGAAGCTTCAGCATGGGCTGGAAACATGTTCTTTAGTGAAGGATAGTTACCAACAATGATGGACAAGGTCTGTTCTCCCAATTGCATGCAAGTCACATGATACACATGCTGGGCCACTCCGACTGCACAGAAATACATCATGTGATCATGTGATTAGCCATACCAACTATGCCATGCCCACTTACCTCTATTTGGACTCCAGGATTGCAAATTGACCTTCTCCGGAACTTCAGTGCTCACTAAGGAATGTGAGAGACAATGAACAATAGACACCGTGGCAAACACACACTAAATCAACACCGCACTGGGTTGAGGCAGGTTGGAGTAGGTTGACAATAGCTCTATGGGGACACACACTGGACCAACACCACACTGGGTTGAGGCAGGTTGAAGCAGGTTGGAGTAGGTTGACAATAGCTCTATGGGGACACACACTGGACCAATATCAAACTGGGTTGAGGCAAGTTGAAGTAGGTTAAGAATAGTTGAACGTGTGTGCCTATTATCTCTGCTATCTACACTGACTAACTATTCTTGAAGAACTTGGAGCGGTCCAGTACCCATGGCAACGGTCCTCCTTCAAAGACAAACAGCTTTGACGACCCAAGTGTCACCACGGCAACACTCTCAGGGTCAACCACGACTAATGGTGGGTACCCTGCTATGGTAATAACTGCTTCATTGAGTATGCCTCGATAACGAACAATAACTTGGGTGTGGCCGGGGGCTATGGCTGTTGCAGTGAGGACCAGACAAGCCCCCTCAGGCAAACCTTCCTCCCCTCCTCCTCGATCGTCAGAGATGTTGAAGATGGCGGGGTCGGACAGATACACACTAATCTGCAGCTGTCTGCAGTCTGAGAAGGGGAGGGGATCAGAGCTATCTCCATGTACGAACCCTGTGACCTGCAGCGGCAGGAAGAGGGTGTGTCCGACCATGGCCTCCACAGGTGAAGTCAGAAATGCCATTCTCGCAGGAGGGATCACATGCACCTGCATGTGCATATACATGCACATTAGTATAGGTCACATGACCTGCATGAAGATTCACATGTACATTAGCATTGGTCAACATGGCCTACACCAGATACTGAAGGCATTCAGAGGCCCTTTAATGTGTTCAGGAATACTGTCCCCTTTTCTAAATCCCATGAGTGTGTAGGATGTTGGAGATAGAGTCCAGCAGGAACAGAATATACACTCAATATCCAGCAACAGAGAACACACCTACCCTGGACAAAGCCACACCCACTCTGGGAACTGGGGAATCCTAGGACTGTTCTTGGCAATTCTGCACTCATTGACATACTGACGGGCGCGTGCGTGTGCACTAGTTTGTGTGGTAGACAGACCTCAGAGAAGTTGAAGTGCACAGTGTTCCTGACATCAGCTGCATACACTCGAGTCACTCCTCTCTCTAGCGCCGTCAGTGTTCCATTACCTACTACACTGACCACACCCTCAGGGTCACATGACCACATATAAGTGCCACTCCCACCATACGCCTAATAAAGGAGAAGAGAGTGAAAGAATATAGTTGTGCAGAAATTTTGAGATCTACCTAATTAAAAAGTTGTTGTTTTTTTTAAAGACAGAACCTTCAAGGTGTGCTTGTAGTGAAAAACCTCCCCCTCCTCCCACAGTAAGGCCAGACGAGGGGGCTGCACTGTGATAGCATCGTACACCTCTAGCAGCTGCTTCTTGCTCACAGGGGTCGGCAGGTCGTAGAGGTCACCTGACACTGGATGCTTGATGGCGGAGAGGGTGGACTGCAGGGAAGCCTGGCCTGCCTTGAGGGCCGTGACGTGGTGGTGGGAGCCATTGAGAGTAGAATAATGCACAGTCAGCACATCCACAGGGAGGGAGGTCAGCAGGGGGATGTTCTGTGAGTGTGTGCATGAGTGTGCGTGAGAGTGTGTGTGTGAGTGTGTGTATGTGAGTGTGTGCGAGCATGCGAGTGAGGGTGTGAAAGTGTGTGTGTAGATGTGTGTGTGTGTGTGTGTGAGCATGTGTGCGAGCGTGTGTGTGAGCGTATGTGTGCGAGCGTGTGTGTGAGCGTATGTGTGTGAGCGTGTGTGTGAGCGTGTGTGTGAGCATGTGTGTGAGCATGTATGTGAGAGCGTGTGTGTGAGCGTATGTGTGTGAGCGTGTGTGTGAGCATGTGTGTGAGCATGCATGTGAGAGCATGTGGAGAGCGTTGTGAGTGTGTGTGTGAATGTGTGTGAATGTGTGTGAATGTGAGTGCGAGCATGTGCAAGTGTGTGATTGAACAATGTTTATATGGTGGATTGTGTGTGTATATCAATTAGAAGCATACTCGTACCATATTTATATTCCTTCTCCTCCACTTACTCATTCCATAACACACACACGTGCATACACACACACACACATGCGTGCACACACTCACTCACACACCCCCACACGTGCGTGCACACACACTCACACACACACTCACTCACTCACACACTCAACACACACACTCCAACTCTCTACCCTCTCTCCTCCCCTAACTGCACACGCCCCTGTCACACACCCTCCTCACCTCCATGAGATAGACTTTGTGGTTGTTCTTGTCAAAGATGTGAACAGAAATGGTGTACTCCCTCCCTCTCTCCAGCACCCACAAGTTGCCAGGGGAGATGGTGAACCCTGTGGGAGGGAAGAGACAGAGAGAGAGAGAGAGAGACACACACATGCACCAGCAAAGTGATCATGCACATGATGCTCAATGTTTACTGCAGCATGGTTACCTAGGTGATGGGGAGCCACCACATGCACACCAGCTGTTGGCTTGGTAGCTGTTGGCATGTGAACTTTGTCTTCAAACACAGAGTTCACACATACACACACACAGGAGTTAAGGACGACAGAATTGGTCACAATCAGAATGGAATAGGAATTATGCAGGAGTAGGAACATGTTCAATGTGCGAAAGTCCAGTGACAATGGAATTGGATCAGTGGAATGGAATGGGAAATGAATAAAATTAAAATTAAATGCCAAAGTGATCATTTTACTTCTTTATTGCTTGATTAATAAGACTATTCATAGCTCGACTTCTAGAATGCAGCATAGATGTACACACGTAACATTGCATAACACCATATAACATGCCCTACCCCTATTAAGATTAGAGGATACTTTGGTCCTCAACCACCACTTCAGTGTAGCCAATCACAAGACCCGTCACACGAGAGAGAGCTGGGTCCAACTCGGCCACAGTGGGATCAGAGATCGAGAGAGAATACTGGTCGCTGGGGAGGGGGACTACTTCTGTCTTGCCATGCTTCCTTCGATGAATGAGGTAATCCACAAAGGAGAGAGGGAGGATGTAGACATCGATGGAAGGATACAACATCAGGTTCTCTATGACCAAGAGCTTCACCACTGAGGGTTCCACATCCTGATAGGTAAGGAGTGGTCAGGAGAGGGGAATGATGAGGATAGGGCTGGGAAAGATTCGAATGGAGATGGCTGTACCTTACCTTCCATATCTTGTCTGTAGGTGTGGCCTGGACTTTGACAGAGCCAGTGCTGATCCCAGCTACTAGAACTGTGTAGCCTTGGAGATCCTGCAATCACATGACAATCCATGACAATCACATGACAATCACATGACAATCACATGACACACATGCACTATTACTATCTCTTCATCCCCCACTCCCATCCCCCTCCCTTCATCTCCACCCTCGCTGTCCCACTGCCATGCCCACCAACACCCACCGCAGCTTCCAGTCGCCTGATAACGGGATCAGTGGAATAAGTTGACTCCTCGAAGGGAATGAAGCTGAGGATAGACCCAGGCCCTTCCTTCTGGTGGACCGCCTCTTCATCTGCAAGGAACAGCCAGTCCACCACATGGCCATTCAGAGTGCTGAACATGTTGCCTGACAGACACAACAACAACAATATTAGTAAACATGTTGTTGTGACCTAACGGGTCACTACTTCACCACATTCACACACCTTCATCGTCAAACGCCTGGAGTTCAAACCGCTCTGGTTCTTCCTCGAGGAGAAGTTCTCGAGTGCGTGTGGTGATCTCAATCCTGGAGATGGTGTCCACAAAGACATCACACCTCAGAACAATCCCACCTCCTGTGAGGAGAGACAGAAGAAAATGCTGATACAGCAGCAGAGAGTATTCAAATTTGATGATCATTACCTATTTCTTCGGCAACTATGACACTACTGAGCCTAGTTGCCTGTGAGGATTGGGCAGTTATAATGGCTTTCCTGGAACAGCCTGAAGCAATGAGAGGGATAACACTAATATAATGTAACATCATGTAACACAATAGTACAACTAAGAAGCACCTAAACACAATCATCTTGTGTTACAAGACGTGACCACACTCACTGCTTATCCCATTGGTTTCCATAACAGCCTCCACAGATGCCACATCAGGCTTAGTGCTGATCCTGCAAGATAGAGGCACAAAAACACGTTAAATCAAACATTTCACTCATAGATGTGCTCACTACAGGAAGTCAGAGATAAATATCCCCCCCCCCCCCCTCCACCCTCTTCCTGCTCCAGTGGAGAGACATCAGTCATTGAGGTATTTCATTAGCAAATCCATGATTCTATTGCAGAATCTCTACTGTAATTACATGACAATCTCTTGGTTGCCAGGACAATATCCTTAATGTAATACATGTGACTATCTCTTGGTTGCCAGGACAATATCCTAAATGTAACTACATGTAACAATCCCTTGGTTGCCTGGACAATATCCTTAATGTAACTACATGTGACAATCCCTCTGTTACCAGGACAATATCCTTAATGTAACTACATGTGACAATCCCTTGGTTGCCTGGACAATATCTTTAACAATCCCTTGGTTGCCAGGAACATATCCTTAATGTAACTACATGTGACAATCCCTCTGTTACCAGGACAATATCCTTAATGCAACTACATGTGACAATCCCTTGGTTACAAGGACCATATCCTTAATTTAACTACATAAATGACAATCCATCAACACTGAGGCTTAAAACGTTTGTGCAAACCCATTCAAAGTCTATAAGTTATATCAAGCAATTAATAGTTGGTGTTGTATTTGGTGGTTCTGAGGTTGTATTTTGAAGTGTGTCATTTGATATGATGTCATTGGCAACCACTACCCACAGGAAGGACACACGGGTACACCATGGCCATGAAAACCTCTTGACCTCTGTACAGGGGGGGGGCCCTTCCTTCCCACAGATAATCCTTCCTCTATAGTTGGTTGAACTGGATAGTGATTGGATATATATTAGCCAGGTAATCCAACAACCAATCATTGCAACAAAGAACCTGGGGAGGGGGAGGGGGAGGGGTCACTTAAAGAAATGGAACAAAGTGTCATAAGCAGATCCTACAAAACCAAGAATAGACAGCTACACAACCACTATAAGGACCACTAGCAACTAGAATCAAGTGAAGTGGAGCCACACAGGCAACCTTGGAAGAAATTCAAGGAGCTAATTGTAATAGTTTGATTAGACAGCTTTCCTTTTCATTATCATATTGTGGCACAAGTTCTCCATGTGTCACTTGGTAAGAGTTCTCTTACCCTATTATTTGTTCTAGATAAAGGATACTTTCCTATTTAACTTTTCTTTTCTTATTTAACTGTTAAGTTTCTCAATTAATTGTTACTTTCTTATTTAACAGTTTGTTTCTTAATAATTTGTTTCTTCATTAAAATTATTCTACCATTGTTTGCCAACAAGACTTGGCCAGCCATGTGTGAGGTGGTTAGCATAGGCAAAACCTCCCCCACCTGTGCACCTCCTATGATAGCCAAGTGGCCTTGCCTTACCTTTGGGCTGGGTTAAGTCAAAATATTCATGAAATGGCTACACATGCAGCTGCCCAAATAGTCATAAATCATGACTAAGGCACACATGCAGTTGCTCTAATTATCAGATGTCTACTTCTTGGAGGCAATTCTATTTGCCCATTTTCTTGGTGTTCAATTTCTCTGCTTTAGGGTTCATTGTTAAGGAAAGGTTTTAATTCCAAACTAATAGCTTACACTATTTGTGTATTTTCGGTCCATTTTTGCCTTCTTTGGTTTTATTTTTTTCTCTATTTTGGTGCAGTTCACACTGCTATTGTATTCTGACACACTCTGGTTTCTATCTACATGTCCCACAACAACCATACTTACGCATACATACATAAATACATATGTAGCTTGTGGGCCTAAAGTTGTAAAAGAAGCCAAATCCACACACACACACACACACGCACACACACACACACACACACACACACACACACACACACACACACACACACACACACACACACACACACACACACACACACACACACACACACACACACACACACACACACACACACACACACACACACACACACACACACACACACACACACACACACAACATTTTACCTCACATCCTATAGGTGCATGCTTCTTATAATTTTTTTATTTTCTTTCATTTATTTTTGTGTGTGGAGGGTGTCCAGAGAGTGAGAGCAGCCTTAACTTGATATGATTAGCTCAACCAATGACTGATTCCAACCACAGAGTACTGGAGCAGACTTCAAAGGCATGAGAGACTTCCACTTGGTCTCTGGGTGCCTGCTTCTAATTGGGGAAGGAAACATGGTATACTTCTATTTTTTCACAACATGCTCCAATGATTTGTGGTTGCCAGATTGGGTTGGGAGGATTTGGGCAGGAATGGTCACCTGTGTGGTGACTTATGGTATTGGCTTGTGCAATACAGAAGACAAGATGTTTTAACACAGTGTCAGCAACGAAGAGTGGAGAAAAGAGACAAAATTTCAACCTTGAAGTGTGTGTATATGCTTCACAAAGAAGAGTTGCCACAGTGATTGTACTATTGCTAAAAGAAGAAGACAGACATCTTATCTGGCCTGCAATGATAGTGGTGGTTATTGGGGCATAAGAAGGCTGGAATACTGCATGATTAACCTTCTATTCCCTTCTCAAAACATTAAATTCACTGCAGATATAGGTCTGTGCTCTGGCTGAAAACATGGCTCTTGTAAAGATAGCTGCTTGAGACCAACCAAAAATTAAGTTGCAATATGATACTTCTTTCACTTGTGACATCACCACACCCCTTTGTGTCGGGCTTAAATGCCAATACTACTTCCTAAAATTATATCTGACCTTCGTGAAGAGTGGAATTTAATTCTTTTGACTCATTATTTCTCAGTGATAGATGTAACATCACTAAACTCTGTGCAAGCATTGAACACAACCAAAATACTCACATTTAGTAACATTCAAAATTAATGCGGAAGAAAAGAACCAATCATCTCACAAGAATCTACTTTAATTAGGGTCCAGCTAGTGCAGATTAGAATTCACTACAGGGAATATGGAAAACACGTGAATGTTTTACTATCATTGAAATATTCTGTAAACCCTAAACAGAGTCCAGTTGAGGCATAACTTGTCAACCTGAAAATCCCTTACCTATTTTGATAACTAACTGTGTTCTCATATTGTGCAAGATGAATTACGATATACACTGACCACAAGGTAGGTGCGTGTGCATCTTTGGTATATTTGTTGCCTCATCACACCTTTGGCATAGTCCCTGCACTGGCCTTAGTTTGGGTACCAAAAGGTGAATTAAAATCCAGAAGACTTTCCATTCCAAGCCCTGTCTGCATGACACATGATGCAGTGATTTTATTTCACTTCCAACCCTCAAGTTTACTAAAGCATGCAGTTCAATTATCTTCCATGTTGTGTAGAAATAATCCCTATTTCTGCAAATGGAACAAGTCACTAGTTTCCTCTCAATATTAAAGAGCAGTTACACTACTGCAGTAAGGATATCAGCTTTATATAATACATTTCAAATTATTTTGTTGGCTAACTTCACCCGCCATGCGCTTTGTAACCTACCAGGTGAAACAGCCATGAGTTGCTGTGATGGTGAAGTTAGACCTTACTCCAGATGCAGCTATGGGTAGGAGAACTCGAGGGACATTGAGGGCATACTGTTGCTTACAGATGCATATTCTCAGTAGCAGAAAAAGCGTGGCGCAGAGACCTAGTCTGTAGCCACCCATGGTTACCAAACTTCTCAGGACCGCCAAGTGCAGCACCAATTAAGGAAGGAACAATTTGGTAAGGATCGTTTGAAGTTATCTAGCAATGGAAGCTCCTAAGAGCTTCCAAGATAGAATGTCAACTATCTTAGACGCCATTACAGCGGCCTGCCCTATAGCAGCTTCCACTACACCAGCTGGAGTGAGGAAGAGATATATAGAAGAGCGGTGAGTCTAAGCTGCAGTATTCATGAAGAATGCTAAAGTAGTTGATGTTGGCAGTTGTGGCTATCATACTGCTCTTTGCTAATTTTCATATCAGTTCTGCAAAGGATTGTTATATAAAGAACTCAGTACAAAATCTGGCATTTACATTTGATGCTGCATCTATTTCAGAGCTATCTCAATCCATATTATGTATTTAAAAGGGCCCATTTGTTGTTGTTGCAGTGGTATGTCTGATGAAGAGGTCCAGAACTATGCCCCACCCACTCGAAAGCGCTCCTCTCCTCTGCCTCCAGACAAAGCACTGAGTTACAGACCCAGGCATGCTGCTAGTGACAGAGGAGAAAGAAGCAGGCACAGTAGAGAGAAAAGGAGATTTAAAGTACCATTTAAGCCTGATTATGCAGTTAATCCCTCCAAGTGGACCAAGTATGACCTGATGGATGATGGAACTAAAGAGTTAGGGAGCAGTGGCATGAATGCTGAACAGGTCAACAAATATGCAGCGTTTGAGTTCCTGAAGCAGCAGAAAGAGTTACGAAAAGGAAGAAGTGAGGGTTATCCAGAGGAAGAGGAGGAGAGTGAAGGGAAAGTGGTTTTCAAGAAGCCAACGAAGGAGTGTGGGAGAAGGGGAAGGAGTGGTGGGATGGGGGTGGAGAGCAGTGGAGGTGTGGGGACCATGAGAGGAGGTGGGGGTGTGAGTGTGATGCCGGAGTATGTGGTGGGAGGGGAGAAAGAAAAGGTTAAGAGAGGAAGGAAGAAACTGCTGGTACTTGGAGGAAGGCTGGATAAGGAAGTGGAGGAAGATGTTAAGGAACAAGTGAGGAATGTCGGAGAGAAGAAGGGAAGGTGTGTAGGTCTATCTCACTTGGAGGAGGAGGAAAGAGAATGAACCTTCTACACTCTCAATCAGTGCTGGACCACTCTTGCAGGATTTTTGATGCCCACACCACTGCCTCAGTTCAAAGCTTCTTGCTCCATGATGCTTTCAATCATTCATTCTAATCCTGTCCTTATAAAATATGTTACTCCTTGATAACCTTTTGTATCAATACACTACTTAGTAAATCATCGGGAATGCATGGTAAAGGGTTCACCTGGCACATCATTTCTGCACAGCAATCTATTAAAAATCAACACTCACTAATTGCACATCTTGTGGGTAATGTTAGTTTGAAGTTCCTCAGCTGATAGTCACCTATTACTGAATTTGGCTATGACAAAATAGCATTGGTTGAGATGAAGTTGGGGGGGAAAACTACTACAAGTGAATGTAATATTTCTCCCAAATGTGGAAGGAGTGAGTGCTGAGGTAGTGGTCCAGGGCACTGAATGAACTTTATGGTAGGCACCTTAGCCTTGATAAATGTGATAGCATAATTTTGAGACTATTAGGGAGTCTAAACAAATGAGAATTATGTAAGGATAATAAGGTAGTAGTCCAGGACAATGAGATAGTAGAGTATTTCTATATACCCACAGCACTGTGCATCATTATGGACTGACCTAGGGATTCAGCATCACTTATGGATGGTCTCAAATCTGAACTAACTTTGTAGTGGCAGCTCCTGAGAATGTATCCAGTGAGGCTGACCCTGTATCATGGTGGAGGTCAAATAACACTTGTCTTAAGTACTGTTTAAGGCTTTCAAGCTGGTACTTTTGTCCAATCATTAGCAGCAGCATCTGAAAGGGATTTTTCTATTTTAGAATACTTCTTTTCTTCTCAACAATAGTAGCCACTACTCACTAGAGGTTATATTCAATTCTCTGATGCTGCACTACAAAAATGTATCTTTTTTGAATATAATTATTAATATTAACTTTGTTACTACTAGATTGTGCCATTTACAAGATTTAATAATGATAAAATTAAATAAAAGATAAATTAAATTGGATAATCTAACAAGTACATGAATTGAGTTGACATGTTACATAGGCAATTTTACATTTCAACCTTTCATTTTCATAAGCGAGTAAAAAAACAACAAATCATTTGATGAATAGCAAATAATACAGTGGAACCTCTTATAACAGATACTTCCATAATAATGGACATGACTTGTACCAGCTGCTTTCCCTATAGAACTAGTGTATTTGCAAGTCCCCAATAGCAGACACCTCTCAACAACCTACAATGCAATGGACATCATAAGAGAGAGTTCCTCTACCTTCGCTGTACTATTACTGTAAGACTTTGTATAATAGTACAAATTTGTAATCATTTTAATATGTACCAAATAGGGGCAATCATGAATTAAATTATCTTTTATTTTTAAAAACCTCTCGTTAAGGATACCTCTAAATAATGATAAAGACTTCCTGCATGAACTTGTCCTTTATTCAGAGGTTCAGCTACAATAAGTGGAAATCTTGAGCATACAATAATAGAAGAATAGGGGGTTGTTTTTTTTCTCCTTTTTTTAAAAGAAGAATAATTTATCAAAGCCTATAAGAACCCATGATGATCATGTTTATTTAAAACTTAATCAATTACTGTCAGTGTGTAGAACTTCATTAAATATTGATGAACACCAGTTATCAAGTGCAGAGAGAAATAATGGACTCTTGCTGCTATAGAGTGAGGACTGGATTAGGCCAATACCTAGTCTACTGCTCATCCCTACTATTGGTAAGCTGCATCTGCCTTACCACATGACATTACCACAATAGAATGTAGTATTTTATTGAACTCCTTATAACATATCAATGTTCCACATTCACTTTCAGAAGGTTTTGTTGAAAACTCTTTAAAGAACACCCACACTGCCAATCTATCTGTTTTGATTGCATGAAGGGTATTACTTTTTTATTTGATAAATTATGGAATCAAGGACCTTAGGTATAACAAAGAGACTCTGAATGAGGAGATAAGTTTATAATTATGCACATCTGAGGTATATCACCTTTCATATGAAGAGGCTTTATTATTATATATTTTTTTAATTTCCCTTTCTGAAGGTACAAAGAACTTTGGATACTGATCCTGAGTAGATTGTAGATTGGATCCAGACAGCACAGTGCATTAAATACGAGGAGCTGACACCATCAAAGCCTGGGGCTTTGGTTGGATCTCACTTGCGAAGATCATCCCAAACATCTTCATATGCTATACTTATATATGAAAGTTGGGACTGGGGTGAAGGTATTTTGTGGATTGGCAGAATCTCGAAGTCACTCCTGGCAAATACAGAATTGAAAAATTCATTAAATATTTCAGCTTTTAAATGGGATCATGAATAGGGATAGTGTGAATAATGATGTTAGCTAATTTATTATATTTAGAGAGTTATTGTATGTAGCCATATAGTTTCCTGGAGTTAAAATGAAATGCCATAGCAAGGCTGTTTACACAGGAAACCTTTGAGGGCAAATTAATTGTTGAAGTTCAAATTCCATGTTGGATAGAGTAACAACCCTTTGTGGAGATGGATTTAGTTTAATATATTGAAGAAGTGTGTGGATACGGCTAAGGTACTATCTAACTTGGGGATTGAAAATCTAGGAGATTTACAGGATGCTTTGAGCTTTGGAATAAAAAGGTCACAAGCGATTGTAGACTCTGATCTTATCAACTCCCAAAGAAAATTGACATCAGAAATAGAGGAATAATTAATAATATCAAATGACTGTGTGTTGTAGATTGGCATTGGAATAATTGTAGAGAAGACTTGTCTCTGGAAGTTGGGGAGTATTAGAACACAAAACACATGCGTCAGGTTTCCCAGAGTGGATAGGTAGTTGTGTGTTTATGGGGTGACACAATCACAACTGTTAATCTGAAAGTAAATGGTTTACAAAATACAATTAACCAAATGAACCTGGAATAATGAACACAAAAGGGAAAATAAAAGGAAAGTAGGTAAACATTAAAAAACAAAAAAACAAAACAAAAAGGAAATCTGAGGTTGTCAGGTTTGAGAACACCAACAACTAACTTCATCTCCAGTAAAATATTTTACGAGACTCTATGATAAATAGAGAAGCAGGTGTTTTAGGATAATTATTGCTGGCATGGATAAAAGCGGTGCCAGTATGGATGCAAGGATTCCAATTGATCTGAATTAATTCATATTGAGTGAAAATTTTTATTTTTTCCTCAGAAGTAGTTTCAATAGATTTGTATCAGTTTCTGTGCAGTGTGGATAGGCCTTTAGTGATCCAGTTTTAAGAGCACCCAAAGAACATGCAAATTCAATCTTCAGTTCGGAGTTTCTTTCTGTGGTGTAGTGAAGCTAAATTTACTCAAGTCCAAAGATAAGCTGCACCAGATGACCATAAAGAGCTCAACTCGCTATAAATATCTTTTGTTACTTACCAATGTATTTAGCAGGCTCCATCAATTTACCATTTATGTATATAATGTCCAACTGTTCTCCCATCATCAACCGATGATTCCTCTATACTAAACTGATAACTTACTACCTTACATTTATTAACCCATTGAGGACACAGAGCATGTAACTGATGTGACATGATATAATAAATTTAAACTCTAATGGTCTTACTATAATTTGCTGTTTGTTTGTCTGTCTCTCTGTCTATATGTATATTCGCATCTCCTCCCAGATGCCTGGATCAATTGCCCTGAAATTTTCAGGGGTTGCACACAAGACCATTGGCCCTGTTTAAGGAGAATGTGGTTGGGGCTAGATCCATTAGATAAACTTTATTCACAGAGTAACCACCCACTTAGTTGTAATAATAAACTTTGTGTGTGCATACAGCAATTTGTTAAAAACCTGTTCTTGACAAAAAATGTGGACGTGCCCCTCCCCCCATTCCAAGTGTTCCTACACCTGTGCCACAGGTTATAATGTGATAGTTCATGTGTAGTTCCCACTCAATAGGACATTTCTAAAGAAAGTTGTGTTTAAGAATCATTTAAAAGGACACTGATTACTAGAAATGCATCACAGGGCTTCAGAAATGGGGCACTGCCTCCCATAAACCCCCCCCCCCCCCCAATGTATATGTCTGTATGCATGTTCACTACTTTCTCCCAGATACCTGGGCCTATCAGGCTTAAATTTTCACAGGGTGATTTACAGTGAGTTTGGTGAAAATTGGAGTAAAACTCCGCCCAAATATCCTCGTGGAGGAGCACATTTCCTGCATGAGTAACCACCACAGTAATATAAATTACAATATTTGTAAACACTCTGAGTGATAACCAGCTCCCAAATCCTTTCATTTTTTCCCTCCATAACCCTGGTAGGCCCAAATGTTTGGTATTTGACAGGGAACAAAGAAACAAACAAAGAAACCAACAAAAATACCCCCCCCCCCCCTAAAATTATAATACGATTTCCCCCCCTCCACATCTGTAGGGAGGATACATTTCTAGCATTGTTAATTGACTACATTACTAATCTGTCAACAACACAGACTATAAGATTCATAAAGTTTATTCTAATGGCCAGATGGAGTCATACTATCCTGAGGTTGTGGCACTTACTGGAATGTAAACATTCCATATGGAAAAGTTGCAACATAGAGGGACATAGCTAAGGGCCTGGCAGATTGATACTTGAAAATCAAGTGTCACTGGTGAATGGGACAGTCAGTGTGTAGGTACTATCCTAATCGATTAGGACCAACAGTTTGTGACAAGTATCACCTTTGTGCACATTGTGTGTGCATGTGTGTGTGCACGCGCATGTGGGACATATTTAAAGGCACATCAGGAGTGCAACAATTTAAAAGAAAAGTTACACTAAAATATGAAAAATAAAAAAAAAGTTACAAAAAAAATTTTTTTATTTTTATTTTTTAAATGAACTGTGTAAAAAGAAGGTGCAAACTGTTGGAAGTTACAGCCACCATGACATGTGATTGGAGAGAAGATGTATCAAGTGTTGAAGGACTCCTCAAGGAAGTCTGCGATGAGTTGATAGAGGTGGCGCCTGGTGTTGCCTCCCGTCAGGCTGTGTGTCTTGTCTGTGTAGACCTGCACAAATAAGAACACTTGTACATAAATATCTCCATCATCCTTAACACTGGTTTGTGTCTTGGCACGCTTGCCCAAACAATAATACCACCCCAAACTGGAGTCAGCTCTACATCAGAAGCAGCTTCAGGAATTAAATCTTTCATTTTTATCTTGTTCTTCAGTTCTACAAACATTCCGAGCAGAAAAGTAAGCATGGAGTCAACCTTGGCATAGCAACGAGTTGGTATAGCTAAATAAGTACTCACTAAAACAATTCCATATAAGGCAAATCATAACAATACTTGAAGGAAAGTGAAAATGAGAATTCTAGCTGAATTTTCAAGGACAACTAAAAAATTGAAGTGATGTATGGAGTATCACACAGATACAGAAGCTATTTGGCCAAATTGATGTTATGGTGGACCTCTCTGTGCACTCTGTGTTGCCATGACAGTTCTTGGGTTACCATAACAATGCATGTGTTGCCATATCACTACTTGCTCGTTAGCTATCTCCTCCAGATACTGGGCTTACACAGCTCAAATTATACAGGGATTAATGGGGCTACCCAAGGTTGGCTTAAGGAGAGTTTGGTAAAGGTTGGAGTAAAACCCTGCCCATAAGGCTGGTTTCCCCCAATTTCTGGGGGGGGGGGGGGGGGGGGGGAAGATGAAGGGGTGGTGGTGGTGGTATGTGTGCACATGCTCTATTTCATGCATGAATTACCACTAAACTGCATCGAGTACTATATGCCACAATATGTAAACATACTCTAAGTGGATTATATTAAATGACTTTTCTCCATCTGTAGGACAAAGACTGGTTACTTTACCAGTGACAGTAACTATGTTGCCATGAGAATACATGTGATGCAGGTGAGTGCATGTGAGTGTTCCAGCGGTGGACAAACCTGCATTCTGAACTCGACGTCAGCTTGAGTGAGAGCCTCTACCAATTGTGCTGTGTGTTGATAGTGCACATTATCTGGGGAACACAACACATCATCCATCCATCACTAATAATAGCCACTCCTCAATCAAACATCTATAAAATCAGGAACAAGTATATACTGTAGTCCCCCACTTGAGAGACTCCTCTATTGGTAGACCACCTCTCTTGAGAGACCACATTTTTCATGCAAGAAGTTGTATTTGCTGTATAAACTTACCTCTGTTGTAAGAATAAGACCACCTTCTTGTAAGACCGATTTTTGTTGTATTTAAGGGTGGTTTCTCAAGAGAGGGACTACTGTATTGTAGTTGGCACATATTACATTAGGCACTCACTCTACTGTCTATTGGCATGTGTCATGTGTCATGTGCAACTCTCAAATAAGGACTCTTGCAAAATGTTTACAAAGCCATTAGGTGGTGGTTTTTAATTGTAATTATATTTAGCATTATGTTTAGTGTTTGCTATAACATATTGTCTGTTGGCCAATTATTCTGCATTAAGAGATGATACTACATAACATGTTCACAGATTCAAAAGGTTCTACTACCATAAAAAACAACAACAACGAATTGAGAGCCAATTAAGCTGGTCATTAAAATCTCATCATGGGAGCTGATGATACTAACCATGGCATGGTTACCATGGTAAACCCACAGCTCCCACGGTAACTCCATGGCTTCCATGGCAATCCCATGTGCCACATTTCAATCCCAGGGTCAAAGCTCTAGCTAGTCTAGGACCACATGTTGAGGATGGAGATAAACCTGTCACATGTGCCTGTCTCTGAGTGCATGTGACCTCAGTGGAAGGGGTTAGAGTGCATACCATCTCCTGTCCCATGGATGAGGAGGTAGTGCACATCCTGCAGTCGTTGGGCCCGAGGAAGGAGAGAAGAGTTCAGGTAGCCCGCCATGTTGTCCTGAGGCGTGCTCATGTAACGCTCCGTGTAGACAGAGTCTAGATATGTCGTGGGAAACGTGTGTGTGTGTGTGTGTGTGTGTGTGTGTGTGTGTGTGTGTGTGTGTGTGTGTGTGTATCAAACTGGCATACTGGATTATCACATGACCAAACCAGAACAAACACACAATAAGCAACTGCAAACCAGATTTAGAAGCTTAATAAAAGTTGTTTACATCACTATGCCGACTAATCACATGACACTGTATGATAGGAAATCTAATGACTGTGTGGCAGATTCTGCAGGAATCACATGATCCACACAATAATCACAAAATCATGATGATAATCATATTGCTCATTAACATACACACACTAAATGAGGTACAATTGCATATCACATGACAAGCCACACCCACTCACCATAATAGCGCCAGTCAGAGACAGGAGACTGAGATATGGCAGCTCGGAACATGCCACTCCCACTGGACCCAACCATTCCCGCCATGTACCCGCCATAGGACTGTAGAGGCAATCACACAAGCAAAACACCACATGGTCACATGATACACCAGGTAATGATGGTTACAATGTGTTGTGACTTACAGAGCCATATATGGCCAACTTGCTGCTGTCCACATACTCTAGACTCTGCAGGTACCTGAAGCAGAAATGTGTAATACTAATTATAAATGTCATTTTACATGAATTCATTATGTGTTACAAAATCAATATGAATCATTGAATTTCCACATGTGGACCAGGCAAAGAGTGAGAGAAACTACCTGCCATCTTGCTAGGAACTTGTGGCTCAAAGTTAAAAAAATGTTAATATCCTGTGTGAGTAAGTCTGAGTCAATGATTTGCTGATAACTAGCCCAACCAACCTGTACCCACGTGGGGGCTTGGGATAGCTGACTTCCTCCGTAATGAGACAACTAAATTACTCTGATAAGGAACTTCTGGGAGTTTTCATGTCAAATATAGATGATAATTTTAAAGAAATTTTGACATATTGTGGACGAACACTAAGTGAAAATATGTGCATATATTCATAAGCTCTGGCCAATATAGTGTCCACACGTACAATTTCCTAATGCCTTACTATGTCACTAAGTCTCACCTTCCAGCTCTTAATTGGTCTGACGTCTCTAACTCTCCAAGCTTTCCAACCACTGAATGTTTGAACCTGAAAAAAAAAGGAAGGGAGGGGGGATCAGATACAGGGTTGACAGAAGAAATTGTATGCAAAGCTATTTAACAGCCAAAAAGAACAAATATAATATTGAAATTCAAGAAAAAAAAATATATATAAAAAAAAAGAATGGCTATTTCTATTCCCTCTGCAGTAAATGTGATAGTGAGGAAGTCGAGTTGTAACACATACAACTACTGCCTTGACCTGACCTTATCTTATGTCAGCATTGGTGTTATTGTTTACTTGCCTGTCTCCACGACCACCAGTGCCACGCCCCTCCACACTGGCCAGGATGAGGTTAAGGTTCGACACATAGAACAGACTGCTGAGTCTGTTCAGAATGCAGCTGTCAGACACCTTCAGACAGGACACAACAAACAGAGATAGAGAGTTGAATGCAGGTGTCCTTAATTGATATGAACACAATACGGTTTAATGAAATGGTAATTGTGTGTACACAACTAATGAAATAATAATTGTGTGTATATAACTAATGAAATAATAATTGTGTGTACATAACTAATGAAGTAATAATTGTGCGTACACGACTAATGAAATAATAATTGTGTGTACATAACTAATGAAGTAATAATTATGTGTACATAACTAATGAAATAATAATTGTGTGTACATAACCAGTGAAATAATAATGTGTGCACATAACTAATGAAAAAATAATTGTGTGTACATAACTAATGAAAAAATAATTGTGTGTACATAACTATTGAAATAATAATTGCTGTGTACATAACTAATGAAATAATAATTGTGTGTATATAAGCTAATGTGATTGTACAGGATGGCAGCAAGTTCACAGATGACTACTCTGCCCATCTACACTGCTCTATCCCTTGTTGTTTAGAATGAATGTCAATGCCATGCATACCCACTAGGAGAATAGGACATCATTTCACTTCAGTTAAGAGTCCCTTGACTGTCCTCATACATGCCCTGATGGGCAGTGACTATGGACGAAAATCAAGGCAGTTATGAATATCAGATATCTGAGAAAATAAGCAAGAAAAGAGAGAAGAGAAACTGCAACCATGGCCAGTTCAGCTTTTTAAAATTTTAAAATTAAATTAAAAAAATTAAATTTATAGAAAATTTTAATTTCAACCTAGAAAGCATTTCGACTATTACAGGCAATATTTTAAGTAACAGCTCCCTGATTATGTTGTAAAAGGTTCAGACACAGTCACAGTCATTATTTCCAAAGGAAACTTTCAGTGTAGTTCAAAAATAAATGGGCTTGTTGCTTTCCCACTTAAAGTGAGAGGTTTGATATTGAAACAGATGTTACATGACGTAACTCACAACTTGACTATTAGGTCCTCCGTAGACCTTCACCAACACAGGATACCTCCCCTTGTGGCTGAACCCTGGAGGCAAGACAAGTTGGCCAAACAGTTCCGGCCCATCTGGACGAGTACATGTGAGTCAAACATTGCAAACAATAATTTTCAACATAGAAAAGAAATAGCAAGCTTAGCGAAACAAGATTCATCATGAACAAGTGTTACACCCACTCATCATAAATACATGTTCCTGTACAAACACCCATTCATCACAAACCCACAAAGAATGCCCTCACCCTCCCTCTATGTTAAGGCATACTCTCCAAACCTCTGTCTCTTGGGATGGAGAACTTGCGCACAGTGGGTAGTGTCAGACCTGACACAGCCCTCCTCAACCCAGAGTTGGACTTCATCATAGTCAGGACCTGCAGCTCTCTCTTGTCTTGATCAAACATTGTCAGGAGCAAGTAGGGAACTCTTGGCCCTCTGCAGTCCAACAGGCAGAACCTAAGCTGCTGGTCACATGACACCAGAAAGTAATCACATGATTCAGGGAGAGCTTCATTTGGACCTACAATAACAAGATTACAGCGATTGGAACTCCTATATAGTGCATAATCCAAATGCCTTGGTGACACCTATCATTTGAATAATATATATATATATATATATATATATAGTGTGTGTGTGTGTGTGTGTGTGTGTGTGTGTGTGTGTGTGTGTGTGTGTGTGTGTGTGTGTGTGTGTGTGCACACACACACACAATGAGCACTGCAGCTGGTTGCAGCCATGAGCTGCCCACAGCTCTGATTAGTAACACACTCACTCACTCGAAGGAGCCCCCCAGCCATCTTGACTGCAGGTGAGGCAGACAGAATCTCTGGAGTCCATGTTGTAGGAGTACAAATGTTTCTGGAATAATCCCTTTTCATTGCTCAGATAAAAGCTATGGGGGTACAAAAAGGTCAGAGTACAATTGCATGCTGGGGTCAGATGAAAAAGGGCAGTGTATAAGTAAGCAAGTACAAAGGTCATGGTACAGAATACAAAGTGTACAAACGTCAAAGTAGGAAGAAGTTATTGGATCATTTATCTATCGTACATCTCCTGTTGGTAATGGCCGACAATCTCAGAGACAGTCCAGTTTCCCGGGCCAGTCAGGAAAGTTACCTCTGTGGAAATAAAAATAGCAATGCAGCCAAAGTACACGAATCAAATTCTCCAATTAGAGATAAATTAAATAACCCAGAACAATGACATCAATGACGTGGCAATATTTGAAATTTGAAAAAAAAAGAGTTTCATGTGGAAAACAATTCTAGTTTTAATAATCCATTAAAGACAACCAACAATACCCTTTTGTTATGTAATTAATAATTACCATAGATTATTCATTGCCTTCAGTACAGGGGACACCCTGAGTAGTCCTGGGTTAGCGTAGGTCTGTCACTGAGTGCAGACATGATCACTAACTAACAAGGCTACTGGGTAGGTGAACTACTTGCAAAATAGACAACCAAAAGAGAATCATTTCATCTCAGATGCCTAAAGAGACAACTGGAGAAGAGACATCATCTTCCTGCATTCTCTGCTTACACATGAGCATCCTCAATGATGTGGTTGAGCCTGACAAATGCATTTCCACTCCCCCCACCACCTCACTGTTGAAATAGCTAACCCATTACCCCTGTCTGTGTGGGGGGGAGGTACTCCTTGAGAGAGGCTGACTTATCTACAGGACAAACAGAAGCAACCACAATGGTCAACACGACACAACACAACACGCACATGGTATACAACACACCTGGGGATGACGCTAGGTGGGTTGCTCATGTCAGACCTGACAACTCATCCAGCCAGACGGATGGAGCTCAGCATATCAATGGAGATCAACCATGTGACCACCACCTGACAACTCAGAGTGATGTCAGTTACAGAGTTTCCACTGCTAACTAAAAAAGCTATGAATAACTAACCACTACACTACTACAACACACCACAGAAGCTATATTCCACTATGTTCCATGGAGGGAACTTTTAACCCCTTATCACACATTGTGGTGGGAAAACTAGGCCTCTACCAGGTAACTTGAGCAGGGATTTTTTGGTTGGTTGTAATATATGAAGTTAATTCCTAATATTATTTATTAAATTAAAGTGAAGCAAATTGAGTGACCGTATGGAGACATGCATGCCACAGACTCCCACACCTTCTCTTTCAATGGCAGTCAAGTGAGTGAACTTGTCTTCTCCCAGTTCCTTGGAGAGCAGGGTCACTAACATCTCTGAGTCAGACGATGTCGGTATGAATACAACATCGGAGGAGTAATACTGAGATAGTGGAGGGGGCAGGAGGACAAATAAATTAATACATTGACTTAACAAGCAGTTGCAAAGGAGTGGATAATAACTCACCTGTTCAACCCAACCATCTGGCACCTCATAGCTGTAAACCTATCGAAGTTAAGATAAGAAATTAAATCTCCACTATAACACCTCCATCCCTCTACCCCCCTCCATCCCTCCCCCCCCTCCATACTTCCTCCCCATAACTCACATGTTTGCACTGGCTGCTATTGGCAGGGTAGACACAGTACTCTATATAAGTCTGTGTTCTATTTAACCAGCCTGCGTAGGGACGGTCAGCATCCACCCACCCAGCGTAGGCCAAATAATACTCACTGCAAAATAAGGTAAAAGTCGATAAAAAATGATAATAAAACATAAAATTACAGGATGCGGTAAAAAAGTGAAAATTGACGACTTTTTTAATAATAATTTTCACACACCATGCATGGGTAAGTTTACCGTAACTTTAGTTACAACTGCTCAACATACCACACTCCAGCATAGATCAACATGTCAGCCCACAACTAAGTGTGGGTGGAGCTAGGGCATATTAGTTATTGCTGCGCTCTAATGTGTCCTTTCTCAAGGAGTCAAGGTTCCTATGTCGGTCTTCACACAAAGCTCATGTCATATTCATGTGAAATGCTATTAGGAACTTGTTTACACAACATAGATATTAAGTTCTTACAACTTGGAGAGAGCTTCAGGCGAGAGTGACATATTGGTGGAAGGATTGTGGACATTTGTTACGTAGAGACTCACCACTGGGTTGCTGGTGCCGGGCTGCAGCAACACATGAGCAACATCATCTAATTGTTGAAGGAGGTTGACAATAGCTCTATGGGGACACATGCTGGACCAACACCACACTGGTTTGAGGCAGGTTGAAGTAGGTTGACAATAGCTCTATGGGGACACACACTGGACCAACACCACACTGGGTTGAAGTAGGTTGACAATAGCTCTATGGGGACACACACTGGACCAACACCACACTGGGTTGAGGCAGGTTGAAGTAGGTTGACAATAGCTCTATGGGGACACACACTGGACCAACACCACACTGGGTTGAGGCAGGTTGAAGTAGGTTGACAATAGCTCTATGGGGACACACACTGGACCAACACCACACTGGGTTGAGGCAGGTTGAAGTAGGTTGACAATAGCTCTATGGGGACACACACTGGACCAACACCACACTGGGTTGAAGTAGGTTGACAATAGCTCTATGGGGACACACACTGGACCAACACCACACTGGGTTGAGGCAGGTTGAAGTAGGTTGACAATAGCTCCATGGGGACACACACTGGACCAACACCACACTGGGTTGAGGCAGGTTGAAGTAGGTTGACTATAGCTCTATGGGGACACTAGGCATTGTGCTATGGCTGGAAGGTTAGAAACACAGGGAAGTTGGACTGGATAAAATTACGACACAATACTCATCTGATGAAAAGTGTTATATATGCACTGTCAATATAATTAACCTTTGGGTAGGGTATGGTCTCTATGGTATCATACTGCTGGTTGCTACTTCCATATTTGGGAAACGAATAAGACTGAACGAGAGTATTGTCGAAAGCTCCGAACAGGATATTGTGACTGTCAGGTGACCACCAAAGGGCGTAGTCACTTAATAACACTTCCTCTGCATAGAGTTAAAAAGTACTTTAGATAAAGTGTACGGTGGATATGTTTAATACGAACCTTCATACACCCAGTCTGGTATGCCATACATAATTCCATTCTTGGATCCACCTGTGGTCAAGGGTATGGGACTGGAACCTGATTGGTTGAGTCCTACTACATAGATGTTATAGTCGAGGACATATGCCTGTATGCAATGAAGGTGTGACATGTGGGTGTGGTTTCAGAATTTAACAAGTGAGGACTACTTACTATTTGTTGGCCGTCAGGACTCCAAGATACGTATTGAAACATGGCCGTCTCCAGGTCTGAAGGCTTCTTTAGTTCTATTATTGCTCTGGAGAAAAATAAAAACAAGATCTTACGTACATGATAATCTAGCATTGGGGGGAAAAGTTTACCAATCCAAAAAAAAGAAGACACATGTCCATAACTGAAAATGGATTTGTACTTAACGAACCAGCAAGATAGGAAGCAAAGTACTTGCCTAAGCCACACCCACTAAGCCACACCCCTTACTTGGTAGCCACGGAGTAGAGGTAGTATTCGGATAGTGTTGAGTGTCTGTAGACAGAGGTCGAGTTGACAGATAACAGCAGGATCCTGTCTGCACTCTGACCTGACAGGTACGCTGGAGACAGCAGGACACGAGCCACACTGCCCAGAGACTTCTACACAACACAGCCACACCACACAGCCATGCATAGCAACGTGCATGCCATCACATGAACTATACCCACTTATCCTATAAAGCTGCCTACTGGCCTACCCACCCACCCACCCACTCACCTAGATAGCTTATAAACAAACATACATCCATACACACAGTGGTGGATAAATGCAATGAGGTCAAAGTTCACAGCCTTGTACTAAATAAAAAAAAAATTTTTTTTGGAGTACAAATATCCCCACATCTCCCCATGATTCCATCCAGTATAAAGATGTCCCCCCCTACCCTAGAGATGCAAAGCCACAAAAATAAAATAAAAAATGAATATATTCAAATAATTTTTACAAGATAACAAAAAAGGTCAAGAGCTGATTTATTCTGTGATAGCATGAAGCACTGTGTAACCATTGAATAGCACTGCATTGACTCCAACTGAGAAGCTTTTATATTCAGCCACACCTTACCAATTCTGAATCTTCAATCAATATAGCAGTAGTGTTTGACTGAGCATTGTACACGACCACTCCTTCTGATGACAGGTACACGAGTAAGTGATCTGAGCAATAGTGTTGAAACATGTACTTATAATACGGCCCCATGATAACAGGCTACACCCACTCACCCCTCCATGTTCCTCTAAATACGTATGGTTGGAACTTTGAATCGAAAACATCGTTCAGAGTGATAGTTTTATAATTGCTGGATTCTTTCCCACCTGTGTACGACACTGCAGCAACACAAACAAACCATTTAACACCCACACAGTACAGAGTGTGGGTCAGTCATACAGTGTGGTGTTGGTCCAGTGTGTGTCCCCATAGAGCTATTGTCAACCTACTTCAACCTGCCTCAACCCAGTGTGGTGTTGGTCCAGTGTGTGCCCCCATAGAGTTATTGTCAACCTACTTCAACCTGCCTCAACCCAGTGTGGTGTTGGTCCAGTGTGTGTCCCCATGGAGCTATTGTCAACCTACTTCAACCTGCCTCAACCCAGTGTGGTGTTGGTCCAGTGTGTGTCCCCATGGAGCTATTGTCAACCTACTTCAACCTGCCTCAACCCAGTGTGGTGTTGGTCCAGTGTGTGTCCCCATGGAGCTATTGTCAACCTACTTCAACCTGCCTCAACCCAGTGTGGTGTTGGTCCAGTGTGTGTTCCCATGGAGCTATTGTCAACCTACTTCAACCTGCCTCAACCCAGTGTGGTGTTGGTCCAGTGTGTGTCTCCATAGAGCTAGTGTTAATCTACCTCAAACATTAAAAAAATAAGGAAAGAAAGTGAAAAAAAGATAAAAAGTTATAATAAAAAATAATAATAATAAAACATGCACAGAAAATCAACCCCCCAACAGATTATCTGTGCATGTGTACATCATATGCCTATTCTAATACCCGCCCACCCCAGCCATGCACACTCTGGAATAACCTGCCAGACCAGTTGCCATGCCAACCACCAGCAAGGAAATGAAGATGAGAGTGAGGATGGAGATGAGGAGGGCCACTTTAAAGGAGCGAAACTTCAAGCACGTTGATGTAGTGTACACCGCTCCGTTGGAATCACTGTCCTGCTGACATCAGCATATATGTACTTAATAAACAGAAATAGTATACATACATGTGTGCATATATCTATACAATTATACACAATCACACAGTAAAAAAAACAACTGTTGTTTTCTTAGCCTTGTAAAGTTAAGGCAATTTTGTGAACTGTCTCTTCACAACAAGAAATGTTTTTGTCTCTTATCAACCCACAATTTTTTTTTACAACACGCATACAAAGCAACAACAGAGCTAGTATGTGTTTGTATATATATATATACACACACACACACATAAAATCTAAACACTTAATAACATGCACATTTAAAAACAATACCAAACCTTCCCGATTTTAAAACCTTTTAGAGCTTATGCTGTTTTTAGCCTTCCTCAATGAAAAGGGTCGTCTCTTCCCCCTCTGTTCCACAAATACCATTCAGGAACAGTGACATCATGCAAGGGCCGCAGGAACATCTTACCCAACCATTGGTTTTGTCCAGCACTAACACACACTACAAATTCTGATACTGATGTTAGCAAACTAGTGGGGGCAGTTCTTGAAGTGAATCAACACACTCTCGTGTGTGAAGGCACTAGTAAGCACTTTGTGAGATCGTAGAAATATTCTAGGTGTGACCTGCATTGATGTGGGTGTGGTCAATGTATTTGTGACAGTCCACACCTGCTAATGCAAAATGATTACGTGATAATTGTTGATTTTTATCATTGATATTAAAATTGAGTATATGGTTGGATTTCAGAATAGAACTTTTCATATTCAGTATAATTGTGCGGAACCTGGGTAAGGCAACTATGAATTAATGTTTGTTTCCTGTAACCCGACTGACCCACTTCCTCTCCTTTCGCTTAACACACAAAACGTATACCGACCCACCACCTGAAACCAGCACGACAATATTTCAGATTTTCAAGCAAAAGTTTGGCACAAAAACCAGGAGCAATATGGTTGCAAAAGCGATAGCTATAGCCTTTCCACAAAATGTACTCACTGTTTGTTCTATAAGCTATAAATATTGCCTCGGGAGAAAGCTATAGCTGTCAGTTCTAGGGTCATGGAACTTTTATGTGACACAGCCCAACTGACCCAATGTAGTAGCACACCTACGTTGATGGGGAAACAAACAATTAATTCATAGCAACCTAAGAGACACTCTCTCTTCCTTCCAGCTATACTTGCAAAGGAAGGATCTAGATAAAAAAAAAAAAAAAAAAAAAAAAAAAAAAAACTGAATCAGGATTACTACCTCAGGGGGAATATCACATACATTGTTGGCTTCATAGCCTCAGGCAGACAACTGCTTATGAGGAGGCCTCTAGGCCACCTCTTGTCAGCCATGCTGGGATGGGGACACCCTGATATATGACCAGCTATAATTGGTGTCAGAGTGATCTCCTGTGACCTGATCCAGCCTATCAGGGAATCAGAGTGAAATGG
Organism: Lycopodina hypogea; assembly: GCA_963969325.1. Classification (NCBI taxonomy): domain Eukaryota; kingdom Metazoa; phylum Porifera; class Demospongiae; order Poecilosclerida; family Cladorhizidae; genus Lycopodina; species Lycopodina hypogea. The sequence goes on along the minus strand of OZ017791.1, from coordinate 11,182,166 downwards.
GTGCAGGTCGACCATATAGCTATTGTTTTTAGATAGTTGCAGTAATGAGTATAATAGGTACCTCCCGCTCCATTAGCGCTGTAGTCTCCTTCCCGGTGTCTTCTTCCTCTCTCAAATGCTCAGACATTGCCCTAAACTAGTCCAGTAAATGCAGTGGCTGTAAGACAAAGGGGGTTCACCCTTTCCTGATAAATGACGATGTTGCAGGACAAAACCTTTTTCCTTTCATAAATTAATTGTAATTAAAATTTTTCAAACGTTTATAGCTGCTACCCTCTACAAGCTTCCAAATTCAGCCTTAATTACAGCACAAAACTTAGTCTGGAGTCATTTTCATGTTCCAAACAATGAAGAAAATTAGCTCAGCAAGTGGCACTACTTCCTTAGGAATATCTTGCACTTATGAACCCTAAACGTTTTAATTTTAAAAGCTTTTGTAGTGGAAAAATAAAAGGCTATCCCTTTCCTATTATTCCTGCTCCCACAATAGCTTGGTTGCATCATTGCAACACTGGCTGGTTCCAACATCCCAAACACCTAGGATCTTAGTTTTTGAATGGATTAATTCAGACCTAATGAGTCATTAAACAAGTCATTGCACATGCCCAAAAAGTGTCTTGTAACATCCTGGACACACTTGCATACAAGAATCAACAACTAACAAACAACACTTAATTAAGCAGCTGGTAGATAATTGATTTGCACTTAATATCAAGTTGATGCAAAATAGCAATCATACCTCAGTGTCAGTACATATGTATGTTCATAGATGGCAAATAATGAGGTATATATGGTATGTGCATAGATAACAAATACAATCCAAGTTACACATCAACAGCCTCCAGACTGTGTTCCTGGGACCAGAATAACAATATAAAATGACGCAAAGCAATAAAAACGTAACAAACAACAACAAAAAAACACAAAATAAACTCAAAAACCGTCATATCTAATGCGCACAAGAAATCCAACACTTGTCAGTGTAGACTGTAGTTATAGTGGATGGGTGTGGCTTATTACTGGTACATCTGGTCTACCACATCACTGTACTTCTCCAGCACCACCTTCCTCTTGAGTTTCAGGGTAGGAGTGAGCTCTCCGCCTGGCAGGGAAAAGTCCACTGGCAAAATAGAGAATTTCTGTTGATTAAAATTAAAAATCATTATTACATTTGACTGCAATTTGGACAAAATAAAACCACAATGTTGAGGGATTGGTTGGGGGATACTTGGACAGAAATAAACCACAATGTTGAGGGATTGAGAGGGGGGGGGGGGGGGAGGGGACACTTGTCACTTGGACAGAAATAAACCACATTGGTGAGGGATTGGTTGGGGGACATTTGGAGTTGGAGTGAAGTTAACCACATAGCCACACTGTTATTGGTATGGACTATTCTAACACACAGTAACGAGTTCCAAGTTCCATCAGTAAAAAATTAGAGTGTTTAGTTCTTCAACAGGCAACAGCTCTGATAGTTGGGGTCATCACTTGGAACTGAAACAGCACCCCCCCCCTATTCATTCACAACAACACAGCCATATTTATTGAGACTAGCCTGGACTTTAGCAGCTCGAGACACACACTCTTCATTGGCGGCCTTCACGCCTGCATCGATGTAGCCGGTGACCAATTGGTCTGCAGCTGCCTCAGTAACCGTGGTAGCAGAGGAACCCAACTCCTGCATGATGGATAATGCCAGACGATCAAGTCTCTCAGTCGGTTCCATCTCCTCATTGACCTGGAGACACCAACACAGAGAGAGAGCACATAAAGAAAATAAACAACAATTAATACAAATAGGTAGAAAGAAATTGAACTGCAAGAAAATAAAATATAGTTTATAAGGGTAACTGCTGACAAGGTAACTATATTCATGATAAGTCAAAATGCAAAAACAGATGTGGATCAATTTCAATTAGGAAGGAATTCTGTTGACGGATGAGACCGACTGTGTGAACAGTGTTGCTTTCAGGGTGTGGAGGAGTTGAACCTTTGTGTGTGCAGTGAAAAATGACCCAGAATAGGATTCTGGCCTTTAGTGATCCACAAAAGATTCAGGGCAGTAGTTACGCATCAGGCCAGTATTGGTAGTATATAGTGACACTGTATGTCATGCATGAACCTCTGGTTCAGCAACAACCACTGCCAAGCTCCTCTGAGCTGCAAGAGGGTGTGTGTGTGTGTGTGTGTGTGTGTGTGTGTGTGTGTGTGTGTGTGTGTGTGTGTGTGTGTGTGTGTGTGTGTGTGTGTGTATGTGTGTGTGTGTGTGTGTGGCAGAGTAGCTACGCTCTTGGATTCACAACCCCAGGGTAGCGAGTCCAAAACCAGCACTGACAGGAAAATTTTCCTGTCCTTCAACATCCTCCCACACCAGTCCACCCAGCTGTGATGGGGACCTGGAATTTTCTGGGGTGCAAATTCACTGGCCATGGCTTGTCAATCAGTTAAGGGTCCAGGTGGGACTTCGGGTGCCCACACCCATAAGCTGAGAGTCTCGGTCAGTCCTCCTGCAAGTTCCTAGCCTGGCTCCAGGAGTTTGCTTGCACTGGCTCATAGTGCCTACTTAGTGCACAGGCACCCTGACTTGTCAGGTACGCATGACTGTGTTGATGGTAGCTAGACAATTTGCATTTTGTGTGTGTGTGTGTGTGTGTGTGTGTGTGTGTGTGTGTGTGTGTGTGTGTGTGTGTGTGTGTGTGTGTGTGTGTGTGTGTGTGTGATATTTGGGGCCATCAGCAGGAACAATTGAAGATGATGGTCATAGCTGTTGGCTCACATCCTGAATTTCCTCATCACTTGGCACAAGTGGTTTCAAGTGTGTTAGTAGATACTGTGTACACTTTGCACCCACTTAGAGCTGAAATTAACAATACAAGTAATCTATACTAAGTGAGAATAGGTTGTCTGTCCGTGTGTACGTGATTCACGCTTGAAGTTAGACCCATGAACCCACATATATTTAGAATCAGTGCCACCAGAGGAACGTCATGAGCATGTCTATATGGCTACACCTCCTGTATTTAAAAAGACAAAAATGGTACTCTTGTAAGAAAAAATAACAGAGTTGCAGGCCTAAAACTTGGCATGCGAACAAAATGGGGTGGTTCCAGTTAGCCACACCTCTTCCTTTTTGTGTGCAAGGCTAAAAAAATGCCAAAAATGGTACTTCTAAAAACATTCTGACCTAATCACATTTTCACTTTTGTTTGGAAAGTCATCAACTTGTCTTCAAAACAGACACTTTTTTTTTTACTACAGACCACCAAAAACAAACAAACAAACAAAAACACCAAACAAACAAAAATGCCACCCATAGGGCCTGCCCCCCCAAAAACAAACAACAAACAAACACCAAAAAAACAGCCCGAGGAAGGAAAAAAGTCTTCGAAAGTTTATAACAAGTTTGTGTATAGCTACAGGGAGACAACTATTGCAATGTGCATTATTTAGAATATACCAGTGTGCTAAGGAGGCTATGCAAACCACCTACTATAGAGGAGAGCTCCCTGGAACACTGACTCCATCCTCCATATTTAATAAGATACTTAGTCTATTACAGTGAAAATAAGTTTGTCTATGTTGGTGGTACCACCACCTTCCCTGACAGATACACACCACACCAGTGACTAGGCTGAGGCTTAATTAACTCACAGGAACAGACATTACGCATTATATAAGTCACAACCAGTGTGTGAACCTCCACGTCATGTGATAGACACATGTACTAACCTCTGTTCTGAGCGTGATCAGCATGGTGAGATACTTCTGGTTGTCCCCGATGACCATGCACTTGCTGATGAGCTTCATGTGCTCCAGCATATTGTCCTCAATGGGTACAGGGGCGATGTTCTCTCCGCCCCTGGTGATCAACAGCTCCTTGATACGACCAGTGATATAGAGGTAACCTGAAATAGTTTGTTGCCATAAAACACTTGAATACAGCCCAAGGCACAGAAAATGCAGGGCAGAAATAAACCTCTACTTAACAACGGGAGGGAAAGGGGTTTCTTATAAAAAAAAAAAAAAAAAATTATTTTTAATAATAATAATAATAAATAAATAAAATAATAAATAAAATGTTTTAACAAATTGGAAATTGCTGGGCAGTATGTGTCAATACAGCTGACAAGCAGATATTCTAACAGTGCCACATACCATCTGGATCCACCCGACCTATGTCCCCAGAGTGCAGCCAGCCGTCCTCGTCCATTGTTTCTCTTGTCTTCCTCTCCTCGTTGAGGTAGCCCATGAAGACGTGCCGCCCACGGAAACATATCTCACCACTGCCATCAGGACCGGGGTTATCAATCTTCATCTCTGCCCCTGCCATAACCTTACCAGTTGACCCAGTCTTGTGCCTCCCTGAAAACGGTGGAGTGTTGTTATGATGAGTGTTGATATGTGGTTTGTGAGGATGTGTCCTTTACCTAACAGAGAAAGTGTTTGGGGGCCTGTAGACTCGGACATTCCGTAGAGTTCATAGAGTGGGAAGTCAAAGTCAAGGAAGAC
>OZ017791.1:11046636-11177454 GCA_963969325.1 Lycopodina hypogea | reverse complement strand
CTGCAATCCTGCATCTGTCCAGACCCATCTTCTCTCTGAAGCCCTTGAAGACAACCCTGGGATAGATACACACAAGGCATCAACAACCACATATCCTTCCTTCCTCACCACACCCTACAACACCAGCTCATCCACTAGCAACAGATGCCAATAGCAGCAGCTGCTGGTGACTCACATGTTTGCCAACCAGTAGCCCCAGGCCACCGGGCGTCCACTCTGCCGGTTGAGGCTAGACTGATGTCCCACTTCCTACACACACACACACAGCACACCAGTTCACACACACACACACAAGCTAACAATAGCTCCTGGATTAACACACCCGAGCCTTGGTCAACATGAAGTCTTTCAGGCCTGACGATTCCTTTGCCATTGTGTCAATGTGGTCTTTAATCTTCTCCCAGACACGGGGCACACCCACAAATAAAGTTGGACGCACCTCCTGTAATAATAACATAGAGGGTGTGTGCATGTGTGAGTGACACTTATGCTGTGCTGGTCCCATTAGTGCGTGTACCAGCCTTTTTCTTCACTGGATGCACTCAACCTCATAATCTCGATATTATTACTTGAGTTCTGGATAAAGTACAGAATCGTCAGAGACCAACCTGAGAAGTATTGTACTCGGGTGGGTCATGTTTGGGTTAAGGTCAAGATGGTTATACTAGTGTTAGGGCCAGGGCCATGGTCAGTGCTAAGACCATCAGACTGAACATTTCCGGGGATCTTGCTGTACACAATTCCTATTGGCATAAAATTAATTATACACACTATCTTGATCTACTGTGTCACATATATTGCTACTGCAGCAATAATGCAGTGACGTATACTGAAGCTGGTAACAACGATGACTCCCTCTACCCGGGAGATTCCCACCACTGTGATCCTCATGTTCAACCTGACCACCACCCTCAGAAACAAATGACTGTGTGATAAATGCACTCCCCCCCTCCCCCCCCTCCCCATCTCTCTCACTTACATACAACCGTGTACCTTCAGTGTATGAGGCAGAGATCCCTTGAGTGCGTCTGGCTGAGCAAAGTGCACAGTGAGGCCGCACTGAAGGGGGGCATGGATGTCCAACATCTGGGCTGCCACGTGACTCAACGGCAGATAGCTGATCATGTGATCAGTCTAAAAACAGGGAAAAAAAGATTCAAGATATTTGAATTAGGAACATATAAGAATTATTTGGTAACACATAGCTAAAAGTTATGAGATTTGGTACTGGTTAATGTTCTTTTAGACAATCATCCCTCCCCCACATTTGATTGATTCGTCTCATACCATCTCCAGGGAGTACAGTGAGGCACAGACGGCTGCTGTCCAGGTGACATTGTCGTGGCTGATCATGACCCCCTTGGGGGACCCAGTGGTACCAGATGTATAGATAAGTGATGCACAGTTCCCGGGCTTTTGTCTGTCTATGCGCCACTGGACCTCATAATCTGGTACATCCTGGACAAAACACACACATGCACAGTTAATATCAGGTATTTACAGAACAATATCCATCTAAATATAGATCCTATTGTCAACACCGCATCACACGAAAATGGAATACTCTTAACTACAAGGTCTCAACAACAGTGCATTCAACGTGGGAACTACACCACAATCATCACACATATGGTACTCTATTGGGTGTACCACTGGGAACAATCAACAATCACACCGTAAATACCACACACATGCTCCTGCAACCCACGGCAACCTATTCATGCAACTGCTTCGGGGCTACTTAGCAGCAGCGATCTCTAAATAGATTTGGTAAGCAGGGAGATAGGGCACACAAACCTTTCCTAAGGTGAGGAACTCGGCCCAGGGGACCACACCCTGGTCCAGTTGTTCTTCATCCACCGGGTCAGGTGAGTATTGGACGATCATCTTCAAGTGTGGAAGGCGATCTCGAACCTTTTGAGGTGAGTGGGAGGAAAATAGCGAGTAGAGAGAGAGAGATGGTGGGATAAGAGAATCACAGGGAGAGAAATGAAGACAGATGGTTAGAGAAAGAGGAGTTGGAGGATGCAGTGAGGAAATAATAAGTATTCTGCCATCTTTTATGTCAGGATAGGATACCTGCAAAATCTTGGCCACTTGCGTCTTGTTCTCTGCAAAGATGATGTTAGCCGAGCAATGGTCAGCCACATAGTGACAGGCCTCAGCATTGTTGGTGGCATAGATGCCACACCCCACACCACCAGCCTGTGGGTTCACCACATGAGCAACACAGGCAGTCACAGGTCACGAATACTAATTAGACATTAATTAACACTTCCAATTGTTATGAAATGTGACACCAGGCCAATACCACGCGTAATTAAAGGTGGACCAGACAAACAATAAAAGCCAGAAAAGGACCAGGTGTATATTCAATTTTTGGCTCAATAGAGACAGCTGCTATTGACCAGAACAAGCTTCAAGGAGAGATAAGTAAAGACAGGTAAAGGGTGAATTTTCCAGCCCATTCAATAATCAAGAGTTGGGGGGGGGGGGGGGGGGGAGATTTCTGTTGTAGGCTGGCAGGGCAGACAGGTAACTAGGCCAGCCAAGGATAAACGTAAATAAACCATAATATGGTAAAGTTACATGGTGGTTTATGCACTCAGCGTGGGATCTTCATGATGAACATGATGTAATACAATGTAGCATGATGTAACACAACCCCATACATGACAAGTAGTGAACATGTGCTCTAGTCACACACCACGTACCATGATGCCTCCAAGGTAGCCGATGAACCACTCGGGGGAGTTGAAGCCTAGCACACATACTCCTCGGAAAGGCTCCACCCCAATGTGGATCATGGATTTGGCAGCGGCTGCTACATCAATGTAATACTTACGCCATGTCCAAGTTACCCATGCACCATTTCTCTTCACCCGGAGAGCTGGCTTGTTGGGGCACATCTTCACCACACGCTTCAGACATTCACACACAGTGGTAGGAGGGACAGAGGCAGGGCCAGAAAGGGTTGTCTGCATTGGTGTGTTGGGGGGCGGGATAAAAGGGGGAATAAAGTTAAGTCATTTATAGATTAAAATAGATGTGAATGTGAAGAAATATATATATAAACTTTTATTGATCAATTTCAGGGCTCATGTAGTACACATGCACTTGTTAATACCCATTACGATACTCATAGAACATGTGTTTCATCATGTCAGCAATCTTAGCAGTAGTTAGAACTTGTTTTGAGAAACTTCGATCGAATATTTGCACATTTTAAGTGCCTGAGGGGAGAGAGAGATGTAGAGAAAATGTGAATTGTGACTATATAGCCAATCCAGCTATGCCCTGAGCTCTTGCACGTTTAGAGTAGCCAACGTGGTTTACACACATCACCATTACTATCAGTCTACTTCTACAGCTGTGTTCATTAGGGCAGGAAGTCAACTGTAGGTTGCTGTGAAGCGCTTATTCATCAGACAACCACCCAACCTCAGGTAGCCACACCCAGATTAGAGATAGTGCACCACACTCCCACATTCCTATGTGCTTTCTTGTCACCATGCGAGTTCTTTTCTCCAATTGTTTTCTTCTGAAGTTGCCATACACAAATGTTAAACCATTATTTTGAAGGGCATAATTTTTTTTTAAACAGTAAATTTGTTTCACCATGGCTATTTCATTGAAGCCAAGGACAATTTCCTGTTGAGCTGGACTGACATGGTTGAAACCAATTTTAGTGTGCTGTGTGGACAGGCCTACCATTCTCACAGAAATGCTGCTCCTATCATTTTTACAATTAAATATTGAATAGAAATATTCTTTAAAATTCTTTCCAGGAAAATAATACGACAAAACAACACATACTAGCCATATAAATTGTATAAATGTGTGTATTGAGGAATCAGAGGAACAACACTACCATTTGTTGTACCGCTCACCTTTAAATTAACCTCCGCTTCGATGTCCGTAGTCCAGTGCTTAGTAGTAGGCATGACGGCGACTTCGCTGAGCGCTGGTCAACTGCAAGAAAATAGACACCAGCTCTCAGTCTAAAGAGAGCAAGCGGAAAATGGCAGACACACGTTGCTCTGAACGGAAGTGCTTTAAGGGGGCGGAAGTCACATGTCCAGCACCTAGGCTAATTAACATTTCCGTACAAACCAGAAGAAAGAGTTGTTAGACCTGAGTGAGCTTCGCCATGTTTGAGAAGTCCTTGAGTGACCTCGTGAGGGGGATTCGGTCCAATAAAGTCAATGAGGTTGGTGGAGAGTTGCTGAATGTGGGTGGGAGAGAAATGACTTCTCTGTACTTATCAAATAATTTTTAAAAGCTCCACCCACAACCAGAGAAGAGAAGTTCTCCACTATTCTCAAATCTGTGGAGATTAATATATTCCTTCTCACCTCTTTGGTACTCCTACCCACCTTCTCATCAGCCAACATTTTCCTCATTAAATGCTTGTCACATGATTTTATAGCCAATGAATCCACCTTGCATTGTGGTTTGATGAGCCCAAAGTGTCACCTAGTTCAGTTCCAGGGTGTTGAAACACTTCGTGTAGCTCCAAATAACACAAATATGTACACATGTCCATAAATAAAAGAGGAGAGAGGGATTGGCAACACATGGCTGCTAGCTCCATCCAGTTTATACATTGTGTGTGATTTGAGGAGAGGGGGAACACAAGATTTGTTGATTTTTTTAGCAAATATAAATAGCTGGGAATCCTCTGTCAGTCCAGGTGGTTTACCTTGTGGAGGACTAAAAAAAATGCAACTTTATGTTTCAGGGCAGCCAACCTGCATCTGTGCTATATTAGTTCAGTTCTGTCCCCTTCACTCCTTCATTACTGGAATGAAGCACGATGAGTGTGTCATAGGATATGTTTGAAGTTGCTAAAGGTAATTGTGGGGTAGTGGTAAGTTCTTTGGTGACCGGTTTGGCGTCAACTCAAGTTAAGTATTTTAAATACCATTTTGTTTCGATCCCTTTAACTTTTTTCTTTCTTTCTTTTTTTTTTTCCCCTTTTTTTTTTCTTTTTCTTTTTCTTTTTTTTTTTTTTGAACTTTGAGTGATTTTTTTATGCTGGTAGCTGTGATGAATTGAGCCATCACAAGTAGTTGCATTCTGTAGGTTTCATTGGTTTTTATTTACACCTGTGAATATATATAATCAGTTATTGATTTGATGAGTGTATATTGTGTGGACTGTTTCCCAGTGGATGGAACTTTAAAAATATGATCCAATTTCTTAAATGCGCCCTATAATGCAAGTAGCCGTTGCCAATTACTCTCGACTTATAGATTGTGTAATCTCAAGCACCATATAAATATATGATAGTGGGTTAGAAATGTTTCAGCTAGCAGATTATTTCATAACCATCAATTTCTCTCCATCCTTCTTACCTCCCTCCCCCCCCTCTCACTCCTCTCCTCCATAGCACCATTACATCTCGATGTGCATGACAGAGATCAAGAAAGAACTGAAGGGAGATAATCTTGCTGCCAAGGCCAATGCCATCTCTAAACTCACTTATGTGAGTCACATGGGTTCCCCATGACTGGCACCTGATCAGCACCAATATTTGAATGTGTTTGTCCTATTTGATCCCTTTAGCTGCAAATGCTCGGCTATGACATATCATGGGCTGCCTTCAACATCATTGAAGTGATGAGTTCCACCAAGTTCACCTTCAAGGTTAAATATAGACAAGCTGTGCATGTGGGTGTGGTTGTGGGAGTGGTTTGGGAGGTAAGGAGAAGGCTGAAGAAGAGATTGGTGAATATTATAGTAACTTGCCTCCAAAATGGAAGTTAATTTTATTTCCACAAGGAAGAAGTTGTTATAGGTGTGTGTGTGTGTGTGTGCATGAATGCGTTGTATGAATGTGTATGTATGCATGAGAGAGAGAGTGTGTGTGTGTGTGAGCGTGGTGTACATGCATGCATGCAAGTGTGTGTGAGAGAGTTGCTGAGTAGCTATGCTCTTGGACTAACAACCCCAGGGTTGTGAGTTCAAAACCAGCTCTGACAGGAAAACTTTCCTGTCCTTCAACGTCTTCCCACACCAGTCCACCCAGCTGTGATGGGGACCTGGAATTTATGGGGTGTAAATTCACTGGCCATGGCTTGTCAATCACTGAAGGGTCCAGGTGGGACTTTGGGTGCCCACACCCATAAGCTGAAAGCCGTGGTCAGTCCTCCTGCGAGGTTCTAGCCCGGCTCCAGCAGTTCGCTTGCATTGGCTCTTGTGCCTGCTTGTGCTCAGTCATCCTGACTATGTCAGGTGCGCGTGACATAGTTGACGGCAGCTAGAGTATTTACTGTGTATGTGTGCGTGCATGTGCAGAAGGATATGGGTTGGTAAACTAGTGCTCAGAGATCCTTGACAACAAAGCTGTTTTGTTTTTGTTCAGTTGCTAAATCTATAGCTGAAAAAAATGGCGGCATATGGTTACTCCATTGCACAAAGCCTGGGCCTGTAGTAATGTTGTGTATATGTAATTTGGCATGTGTAAGTTCATTGTGTTCACTCGGTGTGTGTATGTTGTGTATGTATGTATGTTAACTATAGTCCATTGTTTGTGTTCACTCTCTGTGTGCGTGCGTGCGTGCGTGCGTGCGTGCGTGCGTGTGTATATGCTAAATCATCTCTTTAGCTGTGCTGAAATGTTTTGGAGTGATTATTCACTAGCGGTTTTATTGATTAAATGTTTATAATCTCTTGGTTGCCTCCCAGTGTTTCTGTTTACTGGTGCTAACAACTCCTGTACTATCTGTTTAAACTATCCGGAGGTTACTTATGGATGAGGCACGGATAATCGGTAGGAGAGGTACAGACCTATGGTAGGGATCATCACCCTTATGGTCCTTGCCCATCAGACAAGGCAGCAGGTTTTGGCTAAAATAGTGTTGCTTCTTATTAACCTCCTGTGTGGTTCATCGGTTGACCTTTGATTGTAAGTAATTCTTTCAGCTTGCACGCAGTGTCTATGTGAAGATGAAAGAAAAGCAGCAGCTTAGCTCTGATGATTTCCCCCTCATTATTGTTACTCACCATTATCCACATCTTGTGTGATCCTCTGACATTAAGCACAAGAAATTCCGAGCATAACGCTTGCAGCCAGGAGTGTGTTGAATGGTTAGTGAAGTGACCACACACTGGGTAGGTGGGCAGGTCTGTATTGCCACATGGACATGGTTATGTGTTTATGTCTATCACATGACACTCGTAATTAGTGTGTGTGTGCGATGGTCACCCTCCATGGATACAAACATGCTGTGTGCAACATTGAAGGTGCAATGGTAGTTACGTTTTTGGTTGAGAATTATCTGCGACCAAGTCAAGTCACAATGGCTGCATAGTGAGTCTGTGGAGAAGAAATTCCAATTAAGGGAGAATGGCTGACTGAACGCATGCACAACTAAGGTACACAGAAAGAAGCCATGTTGCTTACAAACGGCAGACATATTAGTAGTGTGGGTGTGCTTCTTGCCACTAGGTGAGAAGCCATCGCAGCTCAGAAGCCATTCCCCCAGCACATCAGCTACAACAGCTCCTCGTGGCACTTCACTGGTAGTGAGGTGATATAGCAGCATGTCACATTTAGTCTCTCTGGATGTGTCAGGCGATGAATGGCCTCAAGCCTTTGCTGTGAGCTTCGTCTGTATGAGCCCAGAGTGTGGCTATCTGGACAATCACATGTGCTCAAGCTTTCTTTAAAATTGTCGATAGTGTGTGTCAACGTAGACAGTTGATGCTATTGACATCAGAACAGATCAAAACATGTTGCTTGTGTTATTCTGGTGTCAACATGTCGTAATCCTACAAATACTCCCTCCCATGGAGTACATTAAACTATTGTAGACCACCTCCAGAAGTTGTCCTAGATTAATGTCTGACTGACGGAGCAGCTGCAGCAGGGCTCAGTGTTCCATTAACAAGCCGGATGTCTCCATAGGAACTCTATTTATCCACTGATTAGCATTGTGAGCACTATTCCAATTGACGCACATGTATATCTAAACACACACATACACACACACACACAGCACTGAAATTGATCTTGTATGAAACATTGTATTGCATGCACTGGAAGGATAAGTTTGTGTTACACTGCTGGGGATACCTCTAGAGCTGCCATGACATCGTGTGTGTGTGTGTGGGTGGGTGTGAGTGTGTGTGTGTGCACGTGTGTGTGTGTGCGAGTGTGCTCCTATTGTTGAGAGGATCAAGCCGTGATGTCTATACCTTCATATATGTTTGATTGAAGCCAATTTATTCGTGCATCTTGTGTACTTTGGACTCAGTTGCTTTGTTATCTTGTCATCAACGGAGAGTGTATGGTGTGGAGTTGTGTGGTTGCACCTCCCTTCCCTCCCTCCCTCCCTGCTCGTCCTCGTGCCCATGCTGCAGGCAGAATATCATGGTTATACCCAGAGAAGTCTTTTTAAATATATTTTCTTTTACTTTTTCTTTCCCCTCCCCCCCCCCCCCCCTCCCCTTCCCTTTGTTGAGCACAGAATAGCATTAGAAACCTGTGGTTGCAGCTTTTTTTTTTTGTTTTTTGGGGGGTGGGGGAGATGGACCTTTGGCTACACTTCAAAGAGTGGAGGATTGAGACTGAGACTGGGTCCTTGAAGTAGAGGAGGATGTGGCAGTTCGGCCATTGTTGAGAATCGATGAAGAAAAAAATCAAAAATACAAAAAAAAAGGGGAAAAAAAGAAAGACAACTGGTGAAGTAAAAAAGAGCAAGCAAACAACAAACCTTCACTGTCAAAATACAATAGTTCATTAGATTTACACAAATTTGCTAATTAATAAAGGAGGTGTGTTTCTGGTGTGGCTAAAATGATTGTCTATTGTATTTTTCTGGGGACCACCCTGGAACATGCATGCATGCATGTGCACAGGTCAGAGTGCATCATCATCTATTATACATCCTGTACTAATCAATCACTTGATCAATGAAACAACTGAAGTAACTGGTACCTATGTGGAGTGGGACTTGATTTGTAACACTCACAATATAATTCCTTTTTGCATATTGTGCCTCCATCTCTCTGGCCTCTGTTCCTCTCTCCTCTGCAGCGTATCGGGTACTTGGGTGCTGCCCAGTCCTTCCATGAAGGTCTGGACGTCGTCATGCTGACCACCAACATGATCCGTAAGGATATCTCCAGCCACAACCAGTACGACTCCAGTCTAGCCCTCAACGGCTTGGCGTGCTTCATGACCCCCGACCTGGCCAGGTAGGCTTGTAATCTAGGTTAGTATACTATGAGTGATGTGTGGTTAGTAATCTGAGCTACTATTTTGCCCATTATGTGTGGTTAGTAATCTAGGCTAGTATACTACAAGCCAAAAATGTGGTTAGTAATCTAGGTGAGCATATTACAAGCAATGTGTAATTAGTGTATAACTTATTGCATAGCTGAGTGTAATTAGTTTTTTAATTAAGATATGCTTTCTTAAGACAATCTTTCGATATTCTTTTCTCTCCATATTAACCTTTTTTCCTCTCTCTGATTCCATGTCTCCCCATTCTCTCTCCTCCACCCATCCCTCTCTCCCCTTCTCTTCCCCTATCCATCTATCTGTCTATCTGTCTTTCTCCCCCTTTTAGGGACCTTGCTAATGACGTCTTAGCTCTCATGAGCTCCAGCAAGCCTTACCTCAGGAGGAAGGCAATCCTGGTCATGTACAAGATCTTCCTCAAGTTCCCAGACGCACTGCGTCCTGCTTTTCCCAGACTGAAGGATCGTTTAGACGACCCAGACACAGGTATGGCCTGGCCCTTTCTCTCTGAGTCACACTATTGATAAATAGTAGAACACTAAGATTCTTTACCTCTGTCATTATCCCTGCTCTCTCCCTGTTTCTCTCTTTCCCTCTCTTTTTTTATCTCTTTTTGTTTCTCTCTCTCTTCTCCTTCCCCCTTTCTCCCACTCTTTCTCACTTCTTTCTTCCTCTTTCTCCATCTTCCTCTCTCTCCCTCTCCCCCTCTCTCTCTCCCTCTCTCCCCCTCTCTCCCTATCTCTCTCCCCTCTCTCTTTCTCCCTCTCTCCCCCCCTCCTCCCCCCCCCCCCCCTCCCCCCTCTCTCCCCTCCCCCCCCCCCTTTCTCCTCTCTCCTTGTAGGTGTGCAGTCAGCCTCAGTGAGTGTGATATGTGAGCTGGCCCGGAAGAACCCACGGAACTATTTGTCGCTGGCCCCAACATTTTTCAAGCTCATGACCAATTCCACCAACAACTGGATGCATCAAGATCATCAAACTGGTGGGTGTGGCTAAGACTGAGAACAATACCTCCTTGGTCCTTAGTGGTAGTATTTTGTTGATATTTCATAATTGGTGATTTTTCGCACCTTGTCCTGTGCTGTAGTTTGGGGTCCTGACCCCCCTGGAGCCGAGGCTTGGGAAGAAGCTGATTGAACCCCTTACCAACCTCATCCATAGTACAACTGCCATGTCACTCCTGTATGAGTGCATCTGCACTGTCATAACGGGCATGCCCGGACACTCTGCCTCCATGCAGCTCTGTGTCTCCAAACTACGTCTCTTCATCGAAGACGCTGACCAGAATTTGAAATACCTTGGTCTGCTAGCCATGGCCAAGATCCTGCAATATCAGCCCAAACTGCTGAATCAGCACAGGTGCCAAAGAGTTGAGGTGTTCATAGTTAGAGGGCAATTGGCCTAGGCAAGCCACTAGTCAATGAGTTAGAGAGCTTAGATGATTCAGGGAATATTTTTTCTACTGATTTTTATGTTTAATAAAGAGTAACAGTTGAGATTGGTTGCTATGGCAACTGTTTGGTCTGCACATGTTCAGTTATGCACATGAACTGTGTGTGTACAGAGGAGTCCCTCTTCTTATTTTTCTGAGAACTGGGAGATGGTTATGGTGCTTGTATCTGTTATTGAAAAGTCTACAAGTTCAATTTGAATACTGGGTGATTCTTTAAAGTGCTGATAGCCCCAGTGTGATAGCAGCCATTGG
Source organism: Lycopodina hypogea (assembly GCA_963969325.1). Classification (NCBI taxonomy): domain Eukaryota; kingdom Metazoa; phylum Porifera; class Demospongiae; order Poecilosclerida; family Cladorhizidae; genus Lycopodina; species Lycopodina hypogea. The sequence continues at coordinate 11,166,502 of OZ017791.1, read as the reverse complement.
TATAGGTGTGTGTCTGGGTGTGTTCCTTCATTGCTGTGAGGAACATCTGTGGCTATAGCAGCAGCTGTCCTGTGGTGAGCAGACAAAGGAGGAGTGTTGTTTTTTTACAGCTGCCATTCTTGTTGTGACTTTCTTCATGTATTGTGACCGACTGTTTCATTGAACAGCTCATGTGCAAATAATAGCATTAAGAGGCCACACTTCTCACACTGGACCTTTAGTCTTGTGGTCAAGCATGCAATAATGAAGGAGAAGTAGTGTGAAAAGATGAGGAGGGTTTACTGCCCCCCCCCCCCCCCCCCCCCCACCTCCTCCTGATTGCATGCCTTGTAATTGGGAATAGTGGATATGTCTTATTCTGACAGACACGGCTGTAATGGTGAAGAATGTGTGAAGGTTGTGAAGCAATATTACATTTGTGTGTATGTGACCCTATTAGAGCATGTGTGTGTATGTACCTATACCACATATTTCTATAAGTGTCTTGTTGTAGCCATATGTTGTTTATTGTTACCATCTGTTGTTTATTGTTGTCATGTTTGTTGTTTCCATCTGTTCTTTGTTGATATTCTCATGTGTTTCTTGTGGCAGAGATTTAATCGTGGAGTGTCTTGACGACAAGGACGACTCTATTCGCCTTAGGGCCCTAGACCTCATCTCTGGTATGGTGTCCAGCAAGAATCTGGTGGAGATTGTCAGGAAACTTATGGCCCACATGGATAGCTCTGAGAGTGCTGGTGAGAAATATGAGATATGGAGGAGGTGGAGGGGGGGGGGGGTGGGGAGGGAGGAGGCAAGGAATGATATTTCAAAGCCAAGGCACGAGAGAGAGAGATAACATTTTAGTAGTTATTAGTGCTGGTGGGGATTATGGGGGGAGGGGGGGAGGGAGAAAGGCTGATAGTTTGGGGAGGAGGGAGAAAGGCTCATTATCTAGTTGAGAGGGAGGGGGATGATATTTCAAAGCCAAGGCATGAAAGAGAGAGAGGGGGAGAGACTATCTTTGTAATAATTTTGGTGTCCCTCCTCCTTTTCCTTGGAACAGCTTATCGCGATGAAGTGCTGACTAAGATTATCGCCATGAGCTCCCAGAACAGCTATCAATGCATTTCCAACTTTGAATGGTAAGGCTACCAGTACCTCTGTGCAGTTGCAATTGCTATGGCAATGTGACTGATACAGCACCTACCTACGAGACATGTGACATCATGTGATATGATAATGCAGGTACATCACAATTCTGGTGGAGATGACAAAGTTTGAAGGTACTCGCTGTGGCAAGCAGATAGCCGCCCAGATGCTGGACATTACAGTGCGTGTGAAGAACGTTCGACCATTTGCAGTCAAACAGATGGTTAGTCATAGTGTAATCAATTTTTGATTAATTAGTCAGATAGAAGAAAAAATTATTTTAAAATTTATTTATTTGTTCACTTATTTCTTAAAATTATTTTTTTAACATTTTTAATTGTGATTTATCTCTGGATATCATTAAATTATTTCTTTTACTTTATCCCACGTCATTGCTACCTTGTTTGTTTGTCTCTACTTACTCTGGTTCCCATTTCCCTCCCCCTACCTCTCTCCATCCCTCCTCTTCCTCCTTCATTTTCCAGGCCACCATCCTGGACAACACACACCTCTTCACTGGCAGCACACACAAGGGGGGTATCTCAGAGGTGCTCTATGCTGCCGCTTGGATTGTGGGCGAGTTCTCAGAGTACCTGTCCAATTCCCGTACCACTCTGGACTCCCTCTTGAACCCAAAGGTGACCTCTCTGCCTGCACACATCCAGGCTGTGTTCATCCAGAACATTGTCAAGCTCTACGCTAGCTTCTTGGTCAAGGCCGAGGCAGAGGTGAGTGGACATAGTGGGTGGGCATGGTCAATTAGTCACAATATAACATTTGGGCTAATGAATTATTCAATAGGACCAATGCTCCCTTTTAAGAATAATTTTTACAAATTTGACGATTCACTGATTCAGTAGAATATGTTGGTATAGATTACCGTTCAAATTTTAGCAGGAAGAGCAAAAAGCGGTACTATACTGGACCAGTTTGTCTATCGGATATCTGAGATAACTGGATATTTGTTACGTGGTTGGTCAGTCAGTCGGTCACAATACAGGACTTGGGCTAATGAATAATCCAATGGAACCAATATAACCAGATATACAAGACAAGTTCACTCCACACACCAACACACACACACATCACACACACCACACACACACATGTGTGCGCGCAAACAGTCACTATCAAGAAAACGGAGAAGGAATAGGATGTTAATGGAAGCTTGGCACAAGACCACACCTCTGTGTGTGTGTGTGCTCATGGGCGTACAGCAGTGACCCATCCAAACGATTATTCATAAATATCTATCTTGGCATGGCATAGGACATGTGCTCCACTCTGTGTGGGTAGGGATTTCCCCACAAGTGGCACACACCTTACCAATAATTGGCTTTTCTGTCCTGCATCATCTTGAGGGGTTGCCATAGCCAGTGGAGGGTTCCTATTGGTGGGCTGGTGGGTGTGTGGGTCAGGTGCAGGTGTCCCAGGGGCATTAGGTACGGATGGAATCATGTACAGACACAGCCACTATCTTGGGGCATAGTGCCCTGTGTGTGTGTGGGATGGGTGTGTGTGCGTGCATGTGTGCATGCATGCATAGTAAGCTGTCCATGTTTCTTAAGTGTGAAGTGGTGACCCCACATGATTGGGTGGTTGGAAATTGTTCCCACTTGTCCTAATAAGTGAGATATCCTTACCATCCCTCCCTTTCCCTCGGAACCACTGCATTCAAATTAACAATATTCCTCTCAGGTACTATCATTTCCTTCAATCCTAACTTTTACCTCACTTCTCCTCTGTCTACCATTCCCTCTCCCCCTCTCCCCCCTCTCTTCCCAACTACCCCTCACCTCCTCCAGGGAGACACAGAGGTGGTGGAGGAGGTGGGGGCCATGTTGGTGGAGAAGCTGCCTGTCTTCATCCAGAGTGGAGACCTGGAGGTGCAGGAGCGAGCATGCTGTATTCTGCAGCTCATGAAGTATATTGTCAAGCTCCAGGGGAAGGGCGCCGCAGTGGCAGGAGAACTCGTCTCCCTCTTTGCTGGAGACCTCAACCCTGTGTCTGCCAAGGCTCAGAAGAAAGTCCCAGTCCCTGAAGGGTGAGTTTAGTCATGTGATTATCACATGGTCATGTGACTATCACATGTACTGTTGTAGAAATGATGGGATGTGACTGGCTGGAGCATGTGACAAGTCTTGTGACACAATAACTCCATCCATGCATTTGTTTGTTCTCCACCATAATGGCAGCCATCTTCACTGATTCTGCTGCCAATCAGTTCTCTCTCCACTTTGTTTGCTGAGGACAACACCACTCTGGTATTGTAGCCTCCTCAATCCTCCCCCCCCCCCCCCCCCCACCCACAAATTTGATGAGGTGAGGAGTGTGCTGGATGAGATGCAAGCTAGTGTAGGAACAAAAGAGCTTTAAAAAAAAAAATTTTTTTTTTAAATTTGTTTAGCTCAGGACAGGTCACAAGATGGTGCTCTATAAAAGTACACGTCAACTGGTCATGTTTTATTAGTTGTCCGCCCACTCTCCATCTCCGCCCACTCTTCATCTCCGCCCACTCTTCATCTTTGCCCACTCTTCATCTCCGCCCACTCTCATCTGTTTCTTTTACACTTCCATTAATTCCACTCTCTAGTGGTCATGCTCCTCTAGTAGCCCTACACCAGTTAATAGAATTAATATCGTGTGTGTGTGTGTGTGTGTGTGTGTGTGTGTGTGTGTGTGTGTGTGTGTGTGTGTGTGTGTGTGTGTGTGTGTGTGTGTGTGAAGGTTGGACTTGGACAAGTGGATCTACGAGCCTCCGTCGGAGAGTGAGGATGACTTCAAGACCAACGACTCGACCTTCATGTTGCCTGGAATGTCCCACCTGAACGACACCTCCCTCAGTGCCAGCCCAGCCTTCACCCGTGGCAAGAAGGGCAAGAAGAAGAGGAAAGGGGCAAAGGGGGAGGAGGAGGAGGATGAAAATGGCGATGAAATGAAGAGAGTGAGTCTATATTAGTGGGTGTGGCTTATTTTAAATGTTTGCCTAGTGCATTTAAGATAGTTAGAGTAATTTTATAATGGTCAATGTGACATAGAAACTGAGTGTGTTTGCTTGTTGCCATAGCGACGTGAGCAGCGTAAGCAGGAGCAGATGAGCAACCCCCATTACCTGAAGCCCAGTAGCAATGGAGGGTCCACCAAGGTCACACCCACCAAGCCCGAGGGAAACGGTGCCACCATGTCTGTTCCGGATGTGAGCTCTATTCCAATCCACAAACTGGAACTGGGCACTGCCCTGATCATAGGTACAGCAATATATATATATTTTTTTTTACTCGTTGAATAAATGTAATAGTTGGTAAGGTGTGGATTTTAATGTAGTTGGAACTAATTACTAGCGATTAGACAATAGAGGGAGATGGTGGAGTTTTGGTGGACTTCTATTGGAACCACTGAGCATGGTCCTTGCAAGAGCTGTGTTCCAGTTGTGATTTGTGTGCCTGATCATGTGATACTTTGTCTGATCATGTGGCTTGGTGTTGCAGGTGAGCCTAAGACTTTAACGGAAAAGAAGAAGAAGAAAAAGAAGAGGCGTGGTAAGAAGGGGCGTGCTGGAGACAGCAGTGAGGATGATGGTGTCCCCAGACCTGTGGTCAACGTGGAGGAGGGAGAGATGCCAGATGGGGCAGCCAGTTCTGATGATGGAGCCAAGAAAGGCGATGCCGTGGGGAAGATGGGTGTGTCAGTCACGAACCATGATGGGGTCGACTTAAAGGATGCACTCAACCAGAACTTGGACATGTAATATGTTATCCCTTTTCCTCCACTTCCTCTCTGCCCTCCCTCTCCCTCTCCCTCCCTCGCCCTCTCTCCCTCCCCCTCCCTCTCCCTCCCTCTCCCTCCCTCTCCCTCCCTCTCCCTCTCTCTCCCTCCCTCTCCCTCTCCTTTCCTCTCCCTCCCTCGCCCCCTCTCCCTCCCTCCCTTTCCCTCTCCCTCTCTCTCCCTCTCTCTCCCTCCCTCTCTCTCCCTCCCTCTCCCTCCTCTCCCTCCTCTCCCTCCCTCTCCCTCCCTCTCCCTCCCTCTCCCTCCCTCTCCCTCCCTTCCCCTCCCTATTGCCACCTCCCCCTCCCTATTTTCCCTCCCATCTTCTTTCCCTTCCTCCCTCTCTTCCTTCCCTCTCTCCCTCCCTTCCTCCTCTCTTCCCTCCTCTCCCCCCCCTCTCTCTCCAGCCCTAGCCCTCCATCCCACTCCTCCTTCCCTCTCTTTTCTCTATCCATCAGTTTAGTCCATTGCTCCACGATTTATTGATGCGTGTCTTGCCTCCATAGGCCATTGAGAGATGATGAAATCCTTCCAGTTCGGCAGCACAGGATAGTTGTCCCTGTGTCTGTTGCTGACGATGAGGACGGCAGCAAAGAGGTCAGCCACCATACAAGTGTTGCTTTGTGATCAATCCTTCCATTCACTTCTCCCTCTCCACTGCAGACCAAACCTGAGAAGAAGAGGAAGAAGAAAAAGAAGAGGCCTGAAGTGAAGGAGGAGGAAGAGGATGGGGAGGGAGGGGAGGACGAGAGCAAGTCCTCCAAGAAGAAGAAGAGGAAGAAGAAGAGAAAGGAGGAGGAGGAGGAAGCCTCCTTGATGGTTGAGGCAGAAGGTGAGGGGGAAGGTAAAGATGTCTCACCAGCTGAACCGGTCACCACCAAACCCTCAAATGGAGAAGGTATGTTAATAGAGAGAGAGAAAGTGTGTATGTGAGTGACAGTAGTTGTGGTATAGCTCTTCTACAGCTCTGGCACACAATGTATTTCACTGTTGTTATGACCGTGTGTCTCAGGAGAGTTGAACAATCTTGACTTTTGGCTATCCACTGGGACAGAGGCTGGGGCCAAGCCACAGGTGGTGACCCCTGAACCCAGCCCGTATGTCCTGGGAGAAACAAAGAAGAAATCGAAGAAGAAGAGTAAGAAGATGGAGACATCAGTGGCTGCTGCAGCTGTAGTAGAGCCTGTCCAGGAGGAGGTGGAGGAGGAGGAGGTGGTGGGGGAGGTGGAGGAGGTGAAGAGGAAGAAAGGAAAAGGAGAAAAGGTGATTTGGGGTGGGTGACTTCCGATAGGTAGAGAGAAAGTGTGGGTGGGTGCGTGTAAGATAATAGTGATATGAACTGCTGCGTGTGTGTGCATGTGTGTACATACACGCAGAGGTCTAAGAAGGACAGAAAAGGCTCCAAGAAGTCGAAGAGTAAAGCGACTGTGGAGGAAGACAATATGGCAGCAGAGAGTGCACCAAAGGCTCCTGAGAATGAACTCATGGACCTTGACCTTGGCAGCAACAAACCCAGTCTGGTATGTTTGTAAATTTATAGATCCTTTACCATATTTTATCATGTATTTCCTTGCAGCCTGTGTCCACCTTCAAGGCTCTTGGTGAAGATGAAAACATCAAGATGGTGTGTTTGTTTAGAGTTTGAATGTACACTCAACACAGCTTGATTATTTTTTTTTGTTGTTGTTTTATTTACTATCATTTTTTTCCTGACAGACATATGAAGTTCGGGCAAACCCTCTCTACCAGGGACAAGTGACCGTGGCTGTGGTGTTTCAGTAAGATTCTCTCTCGGCCATTATACTTGGTCACATAGCAAGCCTATTTAACTCTGTCTTCTCTTTATCTCCTTTGTGTGTGACTGCCTGTCCATCTGTGTCTATCCATCTCTCTCTGTCTGTCTATTTGTTTGTCTATCTGTTCATCTATCCATCTGTCTATCTGTCCGTCTATCCGTCCATCTATCCGTCCGTCTATCTATCCGTCCGTCTATCCGTCCGTCTATCCGTCCGTCTATCCATCCGTCTATCCGTCCGTCTATCCGTCCGTCTATCCGTCCGTCTCCGTCCGTCTATCCGTCCGTCCGTCTATCCGTCCGTCCGTCTATCCGTCCGTCCGTCTATCCGTCCGTCCGTCTATCCGTCCGTCCGTCTATCCGTCCGTCCGTCTATCCGTCCGTCCGTCTATCCATCTCTAGGAACAAGACACCCAATCAGATCGTATCTCTAGACTTCAATGTTCTTGACTCCCTCAACACTAAACTAGAACGTTCAGTAAGTACATGAACACTCCCCACATGTGACGTTTAGTACTCCCTTAGTGGTTGCTTGTAGCTCAGAGTTGATCATCTCTATAGATTATGATACAGTGCACCATACACTACCACTATAGAGGTCACTGGGTGTGTGGGTGGGTGGGTATGTAGGTGGGTAGGTAGGTGGGTGGGTAGGTAGATGGATAAGTAGATGGTAATTAAATAGGCAGATAGGTGGTAAATGGTTGGTAGGTAGATGGATTGGTATCATATGTGGGTGGGTAGCTAAGCTAGTGGATGGGTGGATAGATACATAGAGGTAGGTAGGTAGGTAGGTGGGTGGGTGGGTAGGTGGGTGGATATGTAGGTGAGTGTGTTGAAGGTAGGTAAGGTGTGATCCTTGTTGCACTGGCTTGGAGTGGTTGAATATGTCAGTTGAAGCCTTCTGACCTGTGTACACACTCCGTCTGTCTCCTGTGTGAGTGTGTTTGTCTGTGTGTCTTGACGTCCCTTCCTCTCCTCCAGATTGGGTCGTCCAGCCACGATGTGGTGAAGGTTCCCTTCCAGCTTCCCCCGGACACGGCCAATGAGTGTCAGTTCATTTTCTACGTCCAGAGCTTTCTGGTCCCCCAGAAGTTGAGGGGGACTATAACATACATGGTCAAGGTTCGGAGTGTAAGATTATGATTAGAGTGCAAACATGTGCATGTATGTGGCGAGGAATGTTGAGCCTTTGGAGCAACACACGTGGCACAGCAATGCCAGCTGTGTTGCCGTTCCAGTTCTAAGTTGGCTATTAATCATCTGCCGAGAGACCGCCCCCAAGGGGACGGCTAAGCTGCGGCCATCCACGGGCGGACGCTCCACAGTCTGGCTTCAACCGAGGCGTGAACCTGGAGTGGGAGCCTCCAGTATTCTTATTTCAAGCAGTGCAGTGAAAGCTTTTTTAATCTCACATTTCTGTCCATGTTTCACTTTCTAATTTTAATTAAAAAATTACTTAAGTACAAATAACAGTAATTGTAATTGGACTGCACATTCCTGATAAGTTATTACATGAGTGGTACACTTGTCCTACAAGCCACGCTTATGTAAACACACTCAGTTACCCTGAAATACCCTAAAGGAGGTCAGCAAAGCTGTGAACCACATGAACCCTGTGTAACAATAAAAGTAGAAATATGTGGCGCAGCATATGGGATTCCATCCTTGCATGGATTCTAATATAAGTTGTCTCCTTAGCTCTATCCTTGACCTCCTCTTTCCCTTCCTCCCATGCATCCCCTGCCCTGTGTGGTGTGTGCAGTCTGCATCAGGCACTACAGGAGACAAGGTGGACTTCAGTGTGCAGTTGCCCTGCTCAGCATTCATCTGTCCTGTGCCTTGCACACTGTAAGTCACTCCACATGCTGTGTGTCACCTGATCTTCACACTGTCATGTGACATTCACTTCCCTAGGGACCATTTCTCCAGCTTGCTTGGTGGGGGCACTCTCTGTGAGACTCAATCTGCCAAGGTTTGTGTGAGACTGATGGTCAATATACAAACAAATGACAACAACAAAATTGACAAGAGTCCAGCAATGTTAACAATCATATATAGTAATTCACAACTAAACAACTGGGAAAAAAAGTTTCAAAGTGGTTGTTGTTTTTTTGTGTTGAGATTAGGAAGTTGAACAGTTATATGAATGTATTAATAGAAGTCATTGATTCACTCTAAAGATGGTGGAGGGGAGAATCTTAGCATGCCTAGACTGTAGCCCTCTGGAATATAAGGCTATAGCTTGTTAGGGCAGCCCTGAATGAAAATTGAAGCCACACCTTATCACATGTGGACAACAGTTACTTCATTGTGGCCTTCAAGCTTATCTGGCAATGAGGGAAGTTTGCATAGAGTAGGTCAGAACCACTTCCTGGCAAAAGGTTGGTGGCTTCAACTCTGTCAAGTGTACCTAACTCATGATAATATGGTTGATGGTCATATTAGATGCTGCCAGGTGCTATTATTATAAGAAAGTAATAATATCTGAAGAAAAAAATAAAACAACAACAAAACAATAAAAGTAGAAAATGCCATTGTAAAATTGCTGGTGGAGTGGTAAGCAAGGAAGAAGAATAACGAACAACGTATCTAGCTAAAGAAAACAACATGGCTTTCTAGATGTTTGTTTGCTTGTTGCTTTGTCCCGTGTAGATTAAACTCACTCAAGTGACTGACTTCACCTCTGTGCTGACTGTCATCTCAACTCTTCTCCATCTTGTGGTAGTGGAGCGCATTGAAGACAGTGCTTCTCTCTACGGCTGCTCCATCAAGCAACACCATGTCTGTCTGCTGGTCAAGGCCCAGGTGAGTGCTCAATGGTGGCCAAATGTTGCTAAGTGGCCAAGATGTTGCTAGGTGGCCAAGATGTTGCTAGGTGGCCAAGATGTTGCTAGGTGGCCAAGATGTTGCTAGGTGGCCCAGATGTTGCTAGGTGGCCCAGATGTTGCTACGTGGCCCAGATGTTGCTAGGTGGCCAAGATGTTGCTAGGTGGCCAGGTTCCAATGTCTTGCACTTGATGGACTATCTATACCAATTGTGTTTCTCTAGGGTGATTGCTTTCTGAGTGTCAATGCCAAGGGGTCAGAGTTGCAGTTGGTGGCCAACATCTTGGATGAGATCAAGACGATGGTGTGAGGTGGAGACAGAGAGTTGCTTCCTGTGGTTGAAGCTGCTAGTCCAACTAACTATTTTGTGTGTTTGTGTTAACTATTTCAACAACAAAATATGAATCAGTCAACTTTGCTACTAGCCACAAAATCAATTATTTGAAATGTTTGAAGGACTCTTTCCATACGTGTGTTATGGGATAGCATTCCAATATTTGGGGGAATGGGACCTTGTTATTAAATATATTTATCTATGTGGCTGATGATCTGCCAAACTGTTGGACCTTGATACCTGAAAACTGTCCTGTATATACCACTTGACCCAGGGAGTGATTTGGTCAGACCCCCCCCCCCCCCCCTCCCACTGAATAACCACAAAGTTGTGGTACAAACCACTCTTGTAGTTTGATCTAGCCCAAATTATTATAACCCAAGTGATTTCTAAAATCATAATCAGTCACCACCAGTCAGTCAGTAAGAGAAAGCCAGTGATTGAAATGTGTGCTGCAATTATATCCAAGATGAACCTTTATAGTTTTGGTTAGGTAAGTGAACAGCTAATTTTGTTCATTTTATTCTAAAGTACACCTTATGGATAGTTCAGCATTACACCATGCCTCCAAAACATTCTGACCATTCTAAAAAATAAAACAAACACAGCAATCAGCACAGTCTGCTGAAAATCAATAAACAACAATCAACACAGTCATGCTGAAAATCAATAGGCAACTTTGGAAATTGATATTTCAGCATTACACGATGCTTTCAGATAGCCAGGCCTTTCTAAAAAAAATCAACGGGCAACTTGTTGCATGTCTACTTATGAGCTGCTGTTATTTGAATGAAGCCACAAGGTCAAAAATTTGTGCTTTGAGTGAATTTATTCATGTTTTATGCCACCTACGTTGGCACGGGGCATACCCTCTAGTATAATAAATGTCAGAAAGCATAAGTCACTCAGTACTATTGGTGAGTTTTTTTTTTGTTGTGCATGGTCATTTATTCTTGTGGTGAGAACTTGATTCAAACTGTCTTGGTTATCACCTATCATCCACTGTTCTGAGAAAATGGTTGCATAAGAAATCTTTGACAACAGGCACATTCTTGTGTCTTGTGTGCATTCTTACATGATAATTAGTCCAAGTAAAATGATGAGCTCATCAAGACAGCTTTGGTCTAATACAGGCCTCACATGCAATAAGTGAATATGGCAAGGATCGTTAGTGACTGGAGATGCCAATACTGAATACGTATGAAAATAAATTCTCCCTGTGCGTTTATTTATCTATTTGTGGCATATGGATTCCTTCAGTTCCCGCTAAAATTTGTTACCTTTGGTACCAATGACCAAGAAAATATTCAGTGAGTGTTTGTAGCTTGTTTTCAAAGTCAATAATGTAAAGCTTTGAATTTGACATGAGTTGTGCTACGATGAAAAATATAAACCACCATATTTACAAACACAAATGAAATGGTGTGTGCTAATTTGAAAAGAACTATTTCAATCTATCGTATTTGTGTATTTTTTAAACTGAATATTCCTGTTGGCATGGCCAGTTATTTTCTGAGGAAATGTGTAGGCAAGGATAGTCAGTGCCTTTGGAAGGACCGGGTGAGCTTATAAACTATGAAATACTACAGAACGTGCCAGAAGGTAAATAATAATAATAATAAAAATTAAAAAAATTCATTTAAATATACAAAAATAAATAAATAAGTAAACACTAAAAGGGCACACAACAACCCCACCACATACACTTACATTAAAATATATTTAATAATGACTCATTTTTTAATGAATAGTTGCCACAGTGGCATGTTTATATATATATATATATATAACAAATAAATAAAACGTACAAACACACACACGCACACAAGTAAACACCAAACCATGAAAGACAGAAGAGTTGCTGACACAGTATAATGTAACTGCATGTATCAGTTCTACAGTTACGCACACACACATACACAAATAGCATCAGCTGGCCACTGCAGGGTTGCCAGGAACCTCCAGATGCAGAGGCACAGCTTGAAGGCCAAGGCAGCAACACAATGTTGTCATGACACAGGCTTGCAACCCAAAGTCACTACAGGGTTAAATAAAAACATTGCAATGATACTGAGAGACAGTGACTCGTGTAGTACAAGGAACGTAAGTCAAGCCCAGTCCACATTCCATTCCACCCACTGCTCAATAGAATCACTAAAAATTTGAATCTGAAATAAACTTTGAAATGATTGTTGTGTTTCAAGACCACATAGTTATGTGAAGTGGTCCACTCTTCACCTCTGACCTCTTCACCTTGGTTCTCACTGGTGATATTCAGTGAACAGATGTTTGCTTGGCAAGGGTGCACAGAGGTCAACTCATGTTCCCCCTCAGAGGTCATGGGGTGACTGGAGCCATCCCTGCCATGGCCCGCCATGGCTGCAATCCTATTGGACGCTTCTAGAATATATACAGAGAGAGAAACAGATTATATCAGAGAAATTGTTAGAGGCATGAGCACAAGACAGAAGGAGGGAGGGAGGTAGGTAGGAGAGGATTATGAGAGAAGAGAGATGATTAAAGCAGAGAGATAAGTAGGTCATAGAGGATATGAACTGTGATGTTTCCTGAAGTGTCGATGTACCTCTGATGTAAACATAGTCACTTTCTTCCTTGGGGTTGCGATGGTGGACGTCTGCGTGGCTGTGGAAGTGGTGGTTTGTGCTGTGAGTGTGGGTATGGCATTGGGTAGGGCCCAAGTTGCCTGCAGCAAAGTCAATCAGGAGACCTTTAGACCGTTGGTACCAATGTTCCTACACAGAGAAAAAGCGACATTTCAATTCCATAAAAAAAATTTTAAAAAAAAATTTCCCCCCCCCCATGTGACGCAGTCATTAAATCGATAATAAATCCCTTCATTCAAGCCAATTCCAGAACATTAAATTCAATCCGATAACTCATTCCTATTCCACACTCCCATGTCATCACCACCACTACAGACCACACCCACTCACATGCAGAGTCTCGTAAGTGTCTGAAATGAGGGAGATGAAGACGGAGAGGACGACATAGATGAAGAGACCGATGAAGACGTAGAGGTATATCCTGGAGAAGACGTAGGCAGGAGTGGAGGCCACAGACATGCCACTGTATGTGGCAAACATGTCGTCCCCATTGATGAGGGAGAACAGGCAGTCCGACGTGACAAACGGGTCCCGGAACTACAGAGGAGAGAGAGAAGAGGGGGGGGGGGGGGTAGGTGTCAATGCTGCTATAAAATCATGAGTGAGAAATGAAGAGAGATGGTGAAACAGGTAAACAGTGGCTGTGATTAAATGAAAAGAGAACGGGGGTGGGGAAGATATAGGATCCACCAAGAATGTGAGTGTTGTCGGTGGAAAGAACTCTTGGTAGGAAGATGAGGAGGTTGGAGAATGGAATGGAACGTGGACACGAGAGTGGACCAGTGACAAGGCAAGAGCATAATTAAGATATATGTGGAACAGGGCAGAGTGCTTGAATGGCATTTTGTCTCCTAGTGCACTACCTGTACCTTTGGATGGTATGGCCCTAGCACGAGCCAGCCACAGAGGAGGAAGGCGATGTAGAGGATGCCAGTGCAGATGATAAAGCGGATGACGCTGGGCAGGGAGAGACGCAGAGTGATGAGTAACATGTTGTACTTGTCCAGGTAACTGAGGAAGCGAAGGAGGCCACACCACTGGCCAAACACGGCCAGACCAATAATTATACTCGTAAAGTCCACCAACAACAGACTGCTCACCACCTGTGGGGAGGGAGAGGGAGGGAAATGAAGGTGGGATAAGATGGCAGAAGATGGAAGAGGTGAAGAGACAGACAAATCTAATACTAATGCGCAAAATGTCTGTCTGTCTGTCCGTCTGTCTGTTTGTTAGAGTGCTATCTCTTCTGAAACTGCCTGAGCTACAGCTACCAAAGTCAGCATGTAGAAAGCTATATTAGGGGCTATTAAAAAATATCAACACTAGATAAGTACCCATTTTATGGATGGAGACCAAAAAAATCTCACTATAATTGAGATTTTTTGTTGGTTTGTTTGTTCTATGTCACATACTATACGCTTGGCCTAAAGGGTTCAAAAAGAAGAAAATAGAAAGAAAATTCTTGGGGTGTAACTGTCCACCACCAGGACCCCTGGGGTGTAACTGCCCACCACCAGGACCCCTGGGGTGTAACTGTCCACCACCAGGACCCCCGAGTGGATATGTCAAGCACTGCTATAAAGCCATACAGTTGGGGCCTCCTGGAACCCTCAACTAGTCATCCATTTTGTTTTGGTGCAAGGAATAGATGATAAAAAAGCAAAATTCTTTGTTGTGTATTGTGCACAACAACCCAAGGAAGGAATACAAACACTCTCTGAATGACAAGGGCCAGAAGATCTCAAGCTGTCTCTAACACCCACAAGCTGTGTGCAAACTATGGTAAGGTGTGGCAGTGGCGATTTGGATTTGAAAATCTACAGGGATCAGGGCAGTGCCAGATAGACTGTCTCAACAGTATATGGGACCACACATCAGTTCTTCAAACATTTATTATTTCACTGCTGAAAAAAGAAAAGAAAAACATTTGCTGCACTAGTTTGAGGGAGGGGGGAGGTTGAGGGGGGGGGGGGGGGAAGAGCAAAACTTGCACTCTTTGTACTAACTTGACACTGCTGATAGTTTTCAATGACCTCTCACATAGCCTAGTGAGCAGTTCTTCTAGTTTATATAATGGTGGGTGGCAAGCACCACTCTTCCTCCAGAGCTGTCTAGCCATTCTGGCTCAGTGTTACATTGTGGAAATACAAACAGGAAAGAGACTTACCATTGAAGCCCAATTAACATCTGTAGTAGATTCAAACGGATACTAAAAGGTTTCTACATTTGCTGAGTTGTATACAATCTGTTATTCTAATAAACTCAGCCACTCTTGTCAATATACAGACCTTTATTTTAACCACATAGTGATCGCTACATTATGGCTGTGTTATAGCAACCAGATAGGATTTGTTGGGAGAGAGAGGGTATGGTTATGCATGGACAGGCCTGAGAATTCATTAAATTAGAACAATCAAATGTTAATTACATGTACTTTTAATTAAAATAAAGGGTGTTGATTATGTGCAGATTAAAATAGACACATACTTATGTGTTCTGGTCAATTAGATTAAACCTACAGAGCATTAATCATGCAAACAGTGGTGTGGTAGTTCAGAGGTGGTAGTTCAGAGGTTGTAGTTATTCTGACAGGGCTCACTAATGAAGAGCCAGTCTGCAAAACCTTGGGGGGGGGGGGGGGGGGGGGGAGGGAGTGGTTTATATCAATGAGCCAATCTGCAACACCTACAGAAGGAGCCTAATAACAAACTGACCAGCTATTGTGGGTTTTTTGTGGGGTAAAGGTTGTGTGTAAGTCATACATGCACACCAAAGAACCTGCTAGCATACCTAACCCTCACACATCACTGACATAGTCTTACACTGTAGGAGACCAGCAGCTTCAGGACACAGCCAACCAACACCAGGCAGTTGTTGATAATGACCCCCACGAACCACAAGTTGTAGAGCGGCTGGACCTGGTGGTACTTCAGCCGATATTCGAACTTCGTCCTGAAGAAGGCGCACACTTCCCGGGAGAGCCTCCAAGAGGTAATGAGGGAGCGTGAACACTGCACAATGGAGATAATCCCGACCAACATGATGATTGAGTCCAAGACGGTGGTCCCAGTGTTGCTAAGGACAGTGGTGGCTGCAGTACACAAACAACACACTTATCACTACACTAAACATTATCACATGATCAAGTCAATCTGGACACAGGTCATGTGATCAACACAAAATGTCATGTGATAACAATGTGCTTGTAACCAAGTGATCAATCACACTTGCAGCTATTCAGTTCTGTTAAGTGTCTGTGATGCATAAATTCCATCTTGATGATGTGTCAACATGTGAGATCTAAGTTTCTCTACTGTCGCTACATTTGGTCCATATTGGAGCTCCCATCATGCACAGAGAACTCACTACTTTGTTGGTTCTTTCTTCTGAAATGTGTATTCATACCTCTCAGCAGAGATAAATAAATATAAATAAATTAACTAATTAATTGACCAGTTGATTGATCAGTTAAATAACTGGTTCTTCTCATGATTCGAGGTGGGTAGAGGTGGAACAAGAAAACACTGGTGCTCAATTCACACACCAGACACACCACTCACTCACCCACAGCCCACTCACACACCACTCACTCACCCACAGCCCACTCACACACCAGACACACCACTCACTCATCCACAGCCCACTCACACACCAGACACACCACTCACTCACACACTGCCCACTCACACACCAAACACACCACTCACTCACCCACAGCCCACTCACACACCAGACACACCACTCACTCACCCACAGCCCACTCACACACCAGACACACCACTCACTCATCCACAGCCCACTCACACACCAGACACACCACTCACTCACCCACAGCCCACTCACACACCAGACACACCACTCACTCACCCACAGCCCACTCACACACCACTCACTCATCCACAGCCCACTCACACACCAGACACACCACTCACTCACACACACTGCCCACTCACACACCAGACACACCACTCACTCACCCACAGCCCACTCACACACCAGACACACCATTCACTCACACACTGCCCACTCACACACCGCCCACTCACACACTGCCCACTTATGTGTACCTTCCTCCAATCTGTTGTGTTTATCTTCCTTTTGGTTGCACTTGTTGGTGGAGGGAATGACAGTCAGGTCCAAAGGCATGTTACCATTGATGACGTCATTCTTTATCAGCAACTAGCATGAGAAGGAACCACAGGTAAGAAAAGCTACAACAACAAAACAACAACACAACAACATTACCTTGATGGAGAACTGAAAGCACTGGGCATCAGTGAGATGGCGCTCAGACGTGATGAAGATGGACGTGATTTCAAACTGCAGAGCAAAGTCGACAGTTCTGCAGAGAGACAATCAAATAGTTACCAGATTAATGTTTGGGGGGCATGTAGGCATGCAATATTAATGAATTACTACACCCCTTCTCCTTATGGAATGTTGTCAGATTGCTCTTTCCCCCCCTCCCCCCAGAACACACACACAAATATGCACACATATCCACACACACAATGCCAAATCTCTAGCTACCGTTAACACGGTCACATGCACCTGACATAGTCAGGGTGCCCGTGCACTACTAAGCAGGCACTATGAGCCAGTGCAAGCAAACTCCTGGAGCCGGGCTAGGAACTTGCAGGAGGACTGACCAAGACTCTCAGTTTATGGGTGTGGGCACCCGAAGTCCCACCTCGACCCTTAACTGATTGATAAGCAATGGTCAGTGAATTTGCACCCCAGAAAATTCCAGGTTCCCATCACAGCTGGGTGGACTGGTGTGGGAAGAAGATGTTGAAGGACAGGAAAAAGAACTGCCAATGCTGGAGTTTGAACTCAAAACCCTGGGGTTATTAGTCCACCAGCATAACTACTCAGACACACCATAGACACACACATGCACAGACACACCCACACGAAGATGCATACTAGTCCACACACATACATGCATATAGACAGACAGACAGACAGATACACACATATACTTACTGGCCAAGTTCATTTCTAATTTCGGTCCAATTCAGGGAGTATGAGCTGTTCGTGAAATTCTTTGCATCTGCAGAAAAAAAAAAAAAAAAAATTCCAAAAAGTATGATAATTGCCATGCCTTACCAGGTGGATGAACACAGGCATATCCAAACTATAATATGAACACTACATACATACACACACACACACACACCCACGCTTCCATATGGACAGAGTTGACATTAAGGGAGTATGTTGACAGTCACTACTGATGATCTCCACACAATAAACAACACCAAGATTTGTTGGATGATTACCTGATGACATCATATTAATAAAAATGTATAGCATAGTGTAAACAATCATTGGCTATTGAATCAACATAACTAACATTAATCCGACACAGTCACACCCACTCGCAAATACACACACACCACACACACTCAAACGCACACACACACGTCCACTGACATGTCATTATTTCATTGCTGACAAAGAACTTCTTGCTGGCAGGGTCCACCGTGGACAAGTTGTATTTCCTTGTGGTCATCATGACAGGAGGGGGGTTACCCTTGTGGCTGTTCGCCCACCCGTAACCATAGCGACCAAGAGCCACAGAGTCCAAGGCAAAGAACTACAAACAAGAAAGATGCTAGAGCAGCGACACAGTGTGTGAATGGTGGGAGTCTACACAAGGCAAGGGCGAGCCACTCACCGCATCCGCCTCCTCACCTCACCTCCTCACCTCACCTTCTCACCTGGTTGAACGTGAAGTTAAGTTGCTCCTCAAGATCTTCATGTGTATACAGAGTCCTAATGGGATCTGGTAAAGGGTCATCTCCATCCGGTTCCTCTGGATTCAGGACAAAGAGCTTGGTGAACGTGTTTTGGTTCTGTTCTATGAAGCTGGTGAGGGCAAACTTGCTCTGTGCGAAGAGGACGAGCTGGGGGGGGGGGGGGGGGGGAGATGGATTAGCCACAAGAACAAGTGAGGACAGGAACTGATGATATCAGCAGATATGCTATCCCCTCTCTTCAGCAGTGAATACTAGTGGGCGAGCACTCACTGGAGCAATGGAAAGGGTCCTTATACCTACCACCCCCACCAAGTTGATATATATTTTTTTACTTATATTGACTAGGACACCCGGAGCACCTCACCTGCATATGGGGCTACACTCCACACTCTTGTCCGCTGACCACATGACACACTAAATGATCTCCACTTTTGCAGCCAAATTTGTGGTTGTTTTGGTCCCACTCATTCAATATTGATGTGAAACTATCATCAGATTACCTCACAGAATACATTCCAGTCATTTGCAAAGCTAGTCGGGGACAGGGAAGCCCCTCACTTTGGGAGTTGCCGGTCATTTACAAAGTAAACTAATTCTGTGTCCTTTTTTGAGGGGTCACTTCAGACTTGGTTTGTTGCTTCTAAGGCTTGGTGCTGCTAATTTGATTCAGTGATGATCACTGTTACAATTATGGGGCTATCACATGACATTTATAATGTGTGTTGATTTACATGATCTGTGTCCAGATTGACTTGTCATGTGATAGCATTTGGTGTTTGGAATCCATCTCCATGTTTCAGGAAGTTTAACATCCAGGAAGAATGGCAGGACATCCAGAAGAGTCCCAGGCATCCAGGAAGAGTCCAGGCTATAGGACATCCAGCAATGTCTTGGGACATGGCCCCACAACATGAGGTATATCTAAGGAGACTTTGTGTCCTCACAGTTGGTGAGAATGGAGGGTGGTGCCTCTTAATCTGCAATCAGATCTCATCATCACAAAACACTTCAAAGTGAAGGACACTCCTGGGAGCTCCCACAAGACATGAAAATTCACTTCCTCATTTGATCTCCTCTGCCACCATCTCCTCCCCCAACAGGAAAAGACTTCTCTGGTTTCAGCACTATTGGCTGTCTGCCTGAGCTTACCTTTCCTACTGGGACTGGTAATCTCACTGGTATGGGGTTTGCAGGGGGTGAGATAAAAACACTTTAAATAGCTCTAGCCCAAGCCCATTGAACAATAAACAACTGAAGTGCCTGATATGTGTTGGAGACATGATTGCTAATTTAGTATACACAAAGCATACTTGTCACAGCTGCTTCTCTCCCTAGGGATGCCACTTTCTCACACACACACACACACACAGGCACACACACACAGGCACACACACACAGAGGTCATCTGGTACAGGCACGGATATGACTAATATATCATGCAATCAAACATTATCAAGTCATATTTTCAAGCATTCAAGGACCTGACCAAACACAAACTCAGCTGACGATATGAATTTGTCCTTGCCCTTCTCCATCCTCAATCTGTTAAAGTACATGTTTCTGCAGGATATTGCATCCTCACTTGGTGGTCTACAGGTCAGCAGGAATCGGAAGCGCTTCAAAGATTCATAACTTACATGTTATTTTATCAAAATAGTCGTAAACTCAGAATAAACAAGCAAACACATTTCAAGAAGTAGTTGTGCATGCTTGTTGCTGAGTTAGAGTAAAATATATTATTGGCTGGTAAATTGTAAAAAAAAAGAATTAATCTTTACTAGAGGTTTGATCTCATGTTGCATACCCTTCAAGCAGATGTCACACTTGGTTACAGTCCCACCACTAGTGAGTGATTATATGACTACTTACAATGTTGTTATAAGAACGAGCAAACACAACCTTGAAGAGTAATCATAGCCACAGAGCTGTGTACTACTCTCAAACAAGATCAACAACTTTGACTCCCAATTAAGTCAAGAAAGTAGAAAGTAAACAAGTTCCTATTCCCAACCAAGTAAACTGAAGTTAAAAGTGAACAAGTTAATCAAATGTTGTGATTAGTGATGGGCAGACTATAAGGTTGGGAGCAGCAGCACTGGGAGGGTCAGGTCATTGTGATTCAACTGCCACATCATTTTTCTTCTTTATGTATAACTTGCTAGCTATGGAGTCCTAATTCTCTCCAGTGCATTGTCGGTTGTAGTTCTTTACCAGCAGTCGTGACTGTGGGGGATCACAGCCATGATCCTAGTATCAGCTAGGGCTATCCTTTCAACCTCTCCTATAAATAGAGCACTTGTGCTAGATAATATGGTGTCTTTGTTAGTCCCATGTTATCTGAGGATGACAGAGGGATATGGGGTGTACGTGGATATCCATAGATATCTGGAGTAACTATATCAACCACAGACACCACAGGGTTGGTGATGACACCGCACATATACTCAGCTTTACGGAATGCATAGAGTTACCTGAAGCTATTTAGAGAGACACCCCCAGCTTCAGCTGGTAACCACCCCCACCTAATCTATATTCCAACTAATCCAAGAGAAAAAAGTATGGGTGGAGGAGAGGGGGGAGAGCTGGGAGGGTCTTCTCTCATAATTAAAGTTATTATCAACCATTCTAGTTATTTGTTGTTATTAGTTTAATGTTTATTGTTACACTAACTCTATTACGCTTGAGTGATATCCCAATTCTTGATTAGATTCAAATAAAACACCTGCCACGGCTTCTCTTTGAAGAATAATCGTGCAATTAGTGCAGGAAAAATGTTAGTAAGTGTCCACAGCTAAGAAAGCAGATGAAAAGAAGTGAATAAGAAAGAAATATTATACCCCCTGTATATCAGGACTATTTTTTTTTCCCATCCCACACCCCAAAGACTGTGTTACTAAATATATCATGCTATGGGGACACACACTGGACCAACATCACACTGGGTTGAGGCAGGTTGAAGTAGGTTGAAAATAGCTCTATGGGGACACACACTGGACCAACACCACACTGGGTTGAGGCAGGTTGAAGTAGGTTGACAATAACTTTATGGGGACACACACTGGACCAACATCACAGTGGGTTGAGGCAGGTTGAAGTAGGTCGACAATAGCCCTATGGGGACACACACTGGACCAACACCACACTGGGTTGAGGCAGGTTGAAGTAGGTTGACAATAGCTGTATGGGGACACACACTGGACCAACACCACACTGGGTTGAGGCAGGTTGAAGTAGGTCGACAATAGCCCTATGGGGACACACACTGGACCAACACCACACTGGGTTGAGGCAGGTTGAAGTAGGTTGACAATAGCTGTATGGGGACACACACTGGACCAACACCACACTGGGTTGAGGCAGGTTGAAGTAGGTCGACAATAGCCCTATGGGGACACACACTGGACCAACACCACACTGGGTTGAGGTAGGTTGAAGTATGTTGACAATAGCTCTATGGGGACACACACACATTGGGTCACACAATAGAACCTCAACATGATGAGTACCTTACCTGAAGAGTGACAAGAAATATGCTGATCATCTGCACCAATAACTTCCAGGGAAATCTTCGATTCCTAGAATTCTTCCACTTTTGAAAAGGATTTAAGAAATGGAAGTTAAGTCTGTTCTTCATGAGCTGTATGTCGTCATCCTCTTCAGACCACACCTCTCCCGCCTGTCTGTACTCACCCGCCATGCGTGAGGATAAAGGTACACATTGGCAAGATGCAATGGTGAAGTTATAGATTGTTTTCAAACCTGTGAGTGGAACAAGAGGGGGAGGAGGAGGAGGAGGAGGGGGAGGAGGAGGAGGAGGAGGGGGAGGAGGAGGAGGAGGAGGAAGAAAAGGATAAAGAAAGGAGCAGGAGAGTTGAGGGAGGAAAAGGAATAAGGTGTGGGATGGAGCGCAGAGAAGAGAGCATGAGAGTAAGAAGAGATGAAAGTACAAGAAAAGATGAGAAAGAAAACCATGAGTATTGATACTTGTAGTCAGGAGCACGCGAGCAGCTTTAAAGAGAACAATCATTATCACACTGACATCATGTTTGCTGAATGCAAACAAGAGAGATCAGAGGATAAGATGGTTGGAGAGAAACGTCATTTACTGTGAAACATACATCTGATTAGGACCAGCCCATGTGACCAATTGCTGTCTTATGAAATATCAATGCTAACCAGAAATTGGTAGCATTGTGACCGCACGCTATACTCATTGTTCTGTAGGACAAAAATTGGTTAGGCAAGTGGAAAATGAAGGAACTGACTAAACGGTCTTGTAAGGTTGCAGTTGGCATGGCATAGCATAAAACACCTGAGGAGTTTCAGACAGGCAGGATAAAGTATTTCACATGCAACAAATCATGCATATCTAAGTTGGGATGTCGCCAAGACAAAGGCGTTGAATCTTGTTTAAAAAAATGTAACGAGATAATTTTGCATTAATATTGTGCACGCTCAACAATTCCCTCAACAGTATCAGATGAAGTTCTGCATATCGGATGCTATTCTCCTATACAGCATTCAGTTGGGTTCCCATGTATAGGTCAAAATAGCATAATAACTATAACTCAACATAAAAAACTAAAGATATGGAAGGTGAAAAGATCGGGTAAAGGGGGACAGAAAAAAATGAAATAATATGGAAACAATAGTATTCTTCCCCTTCTTTTTGAAGGCTTTTACACTAGGAACATGAAAAAAGTATGAAATATCTTTTGTGGAATGACAAGACACATTTGGGTACAGAGGATTAGTTGGTTGCTACAGGGCCAAACCAGATCATAATTAAAATAGCATACAGCTGGAATAAAATATCAGGGGGTTCAGATTGAAATTTCACCAGTCTAAGACTGACTCTGCACTAACATTGTCAATGGACTTCAGGAATGCATATGTGGACAAAAGGGCATGAAACCTATCACTTCAGAATACTGTATTTTCTGTTTAAAGCGACACTCCATTTATTAGCGCCAATCTACTGCTAGAATTGTATTTGTCTGTAATTATAGCGCCAAAAGGAATCGGAATAAATTTTTCAATGATTTGCCTCATCGACCCTTTACAGTAATTATAAGTGCCATGTCACAAATTGGATATATTTTCCCTGTAATTTATACACCATATCAAGTTATAATTATTTTTTGGTGGGGCTTAAAATACTGAAAATACGTGTACCTTCCCCCCCTCTCTCTCAACATTCTCCTGTCCTGGCACCTTTTATATCTTTCTTACAAGGCATACAAAAGCTTATTGACTTTTATAATTACTTATATTCCTACCCACAGATGTTCCACAAGGAGGATCCTGAGTATTAAACATTTCCCCCTATGCACCCTATTCACCTCAACACAGCCATCAGCTGAAGCAGTAGCTAATTTGTACCTGATTTACACCATTCTGCACAGGTTTGTTTCTCCCCCTCCAATTCTTGGATGCTCCTCAGGGAGTTAATGGAAGGGTAGAGGTCACTATGAGGGGTCGAGTCTTCAGAGGAGACTGAGAATTTCCTCCTCGCGGCTGCTGCAGCTGCGGTCCTTGCCATTGGCAACAAAAGTTGGAACTTACTGGGCGGTAGTTGAGAACACTTGGCTTCCGCGTTGGTTTAAATAACTTTATAGCCAGTAGGATAAGTGCTGCTTGCAACTCCTTGGCTTGGAAGTGAAATTGTTGGTTGGAAGAAAGATCGAAAGTTTTATTATGAGCCGAGGGTTTGTAAAAGTTTGTTGATGGGTGTGGCAATGTCACGTGTAAACCGCACACCTCCGTTAGCATCCGCTGCATGAAGGGTGTGGGGGATTAAGGACGACAGAGGTAGTGATTTTAAGGATAAAGGGGAAAAAATCATAGACAAAGTTCTAATTTCATGGACGAGGGAAAATAATACCACACCATAGAGTGTATCTTTTTATAAGAAAAACTATATATTGGATAGATTGCAAACAATTAATTATCACTTTAGTGAAGGCATTCAAACTTCAAAAAATGAAATCATGCTTAAATGGAGCCAGTGGAGGGTAAACCTGAGAACCCCCCTGGCTATAGCCTTTATCAGGGGAATGTTTTTAGTGTGTCTATGGCCACACCCCATCCTGTGTTCCAAAGAAGACCAATATGGTACTTTGGCTAGAAAACCCTTGGAGCTACAGATCTGAAATTTGGTATGCATACTTCTCTTAACTGTGGAAGTAACATGGGAGTGGATTCTGTGGTGTATGGATCCCTAATCAATATAACAAAAGCTAACAGTCAACTTAATACTTTAGAAAGAAATGTTTTAATCATTTTCTTAGAACAGCACGTGGCACAAGTCTTAAACAATGACATCATGCATCCTTAGTACTAATCATAGTTCATAGAGGTTAGAGTTCAATTCATGACTAAAGTTCAATTTATTACAGGGTCCACCTGGCCACACCTCTTTCTCTTGGTGTTAAGGCTATAACTGCCAAAAATGATGATCCAAAAAATTTCTTTGACTTGTGTAATTTAACTAACAAACAAACCCATATACATATTTGCACTCAGTGCCACAAGGGGAACATTTAAGCCTAGCTATGCCTATATGGCCACACCCATTCCTGTGTGAGTGTTAGGTTCAAATAAAAGCCAAAAAGGTACTTTGGCCAGCCAAATACCAAATATGACCTTCTCTTCGGACTAGATACTCCTCACCCAGGATAGTTTTTAGACAAAAATAATTAAAAAATTTCTAGATCCCAAGATCTAAAAACAAGCAGACAGTGTCATGTGTGTGACACAGGTGCTTTATCCTAGCTAAAAAAAAAACACATATTTAAAATAGTAATTATACATCACAATACATCACAATAGTAGTTAGTAGAATAATTTTTTCACCTGGAATGAATGTTTGTCCCAAGGAAAAGATGTTCAATATGTTTTGTGGGAAACTGAATAATAGCTATTAATTTACCTGAGGTATAGAAGGTCATGTTGATTTCACATAATTATCCCAGCGATGCATTGAGCATTCAAGTGAAATTGTATTTTGTGGCCACTTCAGCCAATTCCCAACATCTGTTTGTCAAGCAAAAAACCCACAATGGAGCAGTGGTTAAAGCACAGGTTCCCAAACTGAAGAGTTCGTTCAATACTAGGCCTGAGAGAGACTCTTCTTTTCACCTCCATCTTTTAAAAAAAAATTTTTTTTAGTTTTGCATATTCATTTCCTTTTTTATTTATCTTTTTCCTTTTTCCTTTTTCTGTTCTTTCAATTCGTGATAAAAGGGCATAGTGGGGCGATCCTATTGTATCAGAGAAAGATCCAGCCCAACCAAGGTTCGCATCCTAAACAGTATCATCCTTCCAACCTTGCTGTATGGTCTGGAGAGCACTATCCTCCTAGAGCCCCATGTTCACCACCTTGAGTCCTTTGTGATCCGTTGCCTTCAGATCATCTCAGAGTGTCTCAGTCAGGGAGAAGGTGCCATACCACCATGCTCAAGATAGCAAAGCAGTAGAAGATATCACCCATCCTCTTGCAGTTTAGTTTTTGTTTTCTCAGGTACCTTTTAAGGATTCCCGAAGACCGGCTACCTAGACAGCTTCTTGTGTGGGCCCCTGCTGGTGGCAAGCGTTTTGCTGGAGGACAGAAGTGATGGTGGAATGACGTGGCCAGTGATTTTAAACAATGCTACCTGTCTGGAACCTGGAGAGAGCAAGCCCTAGAGCATGACTCTTGGCGCACCAACATCCAATGCAGTGTAGAGCATCTCAATATACAAGCTGAAAATAATGAGAAAAGTCATGAAGATGTGAAGAATTGTCATCGTGAGCAGTGACTTATAGACTCTGAGACTGCTCTGCACTGCAAACACCCTGGCTGTTCCTTCAGGCCCTAACCAAGGCAGATCTGACCAACCATCAGCGCCAATGTCATTCCACAATTCCAATGATTAGTGCCAGTCTGCCACCACATTTTCAACCAGCAGGGCTTCACAATCAACAACGTTTCTGCTCAGCCAGACTCTGACCATAAATGTAGACTCAACCTGATTGGCCTGCATATCCATACCCTAGAGGTGTCTTCGGAACACAGCTGCAAATGGATGGGTTGTGTGTGTGTGCATGCATGCGTGCATGTGTGTTGGTGGTGGAGAGGCTAAGTAGTCATGCTCTTGGACTATCAAACCCGGGGTTGTGAGTTTAAACCCAGCAATATCTTCCTACATCAGCTCACCCAACTCTGATGGGGACCTGGAATTTTCTGGGGTGCAAATTCTCTGGCCATGGTCAACTCTGTAAATATCAGCATACACTGAGAAACAAAACTTGCTAAATCTATACTATACATTATGCAACCTACAAATTTATCAGCTGTGGATAGCACTCCCGATCCTCACATGGCACCCTTCTCAGGGCGGGTAGCAGAAGCTGTCAAGGGTGACAGAGTGCCTGTCCTCCAGCTGAATATGGAAGGCCGAACAAGGTCAAAATGAGACGTAGTGTGGAAGCTTGCCCAAGAACATCATGCAGCAATAATTCTTCTCCAAGAAATGTGTCACAAGTCACTTGCTGGGCTAAAAATTCCACAATACCAACTAGCTGCCCATACTGCCAGCCGCAAGCATGACATAGTGACATTCATCAGGCATGGCACCCCCTGGGTGGTCTTGAGCATGTGCCTACCAGAAAGTGAAATCCAATGGCATGCTGTGGAAGTTGAAGGAACCACCTACGTCAACGTCTACAAACCACCACCAACACTGCTTGAACTGTTATCCCTACCATTATTTTCACCACCTTGCTTGTACGCGGGTGATTTAATTGTCGCCACACAAACTGGGGATACAATTCCTCCAATAAAGATGGAGACAACCTGGCCGAGTGGGCATCCTCAAACACCTTGTCACTCCTCTACAACCCAAAGGACCCTGACAGTTTCACATCTGGATGGTGGAACTCTGGAAGCAACCCGGACCTAGCCTTTGCTAAGGTCAACCCAGGGCAGCCCACATCAGATTGCAAAGTGTGCAACAGGTTCCCAAAATTGCAACACTGAGCATCGATTATCTACCCTACCTCACTTTGGCTCCTCACACCGAGCAAGCCAGTGAGGAGGTGGAACTTTCGAAAAGCACAATGGAAACAGTTTCCACGAAACAACCAACCTACTGTCCAGAACTTTGCCATGCCCGGACCATAAGAACTCCAATACTGCATACCTGGCATTTTGTAAAGTGTTAATTTGTGCTGAAAAGAAAGCGATCCTGCGCATCATCGTAAGAACTACATTCCATGCTGGGACAAAGAATGTGAGAAACTATATGAAAGTCTCAAACATTCTATCACTGCTGAAGACACTAAGACAGCTGCTGATGCCCTACTAGACCACCTTGGCCAGAAATGTAAGGCCTGCTGGATTGAGACAGTGGAATCTGTCGATTTCACCTATTCTAGCAGACAGGCTTGGCTGACCATCAACCGTCTGACTGGTCGAGGTAGAACGGCTCCCGGTAAGTGCCCCGTCTCAGCCAACGCAATTGCCTCTCAGCTGGTTAAGAATGGTCGACATAAACATTGTGATCAATCTTTCCAGAGGAAACTGATGAAAAAAATGTCAGAAAAGTGGAAATCACCTAGCGTCGATGCAGATCTCTCATCTGATTTTACGAGGTCAGAACTCATAGAAGCTATTTACCGAACAAAAAGTGGCAAAACTCCAGGTCCAGACCTTATTCATCTGGAGTTCATCCTTCATGCTGGAAAAGTCGCTATCACCTGGCTCCAAGAATTTTACTCCATTTGCATTAGGCGACTCAGGATCCCAAAGATATGGAGAAGAGCAGTCGTTATTGTAATCCCGAAACTGAACAAGCCAATCGACGATCCTAAAAGCTACAGACCAATTTCCTTACTATGTGTCCCATTTAAGATCTTGGAGCATACCACACCCGTCTGGAGCCTATTATTGACCCTCAACTACCACCAGAGCAAGCTGGCTTCCGTCGCGGCACATCCACTGTGGACCAAGTAATTGTGTTGACACAAGATATTGAGGACAGTTTCCAGTCCAAGCATAAAACAGGAGCAGTGTTCCTAGATCTCACTGCAGCCTATGCCACTGTGTGGCATTGAGGCTTAGCATACAAGCTGCTTGCTTGAAACAGTCCCCGATAAATGCATGGTTCATTTTATTATGGATCTAATTTCCAACAGAAATTTCATCTTACGTACAAGCGACAGGCAACAAAGCGGCTTAAGACGTCTGAGGAATGGTGTCCCACAAGGCTCTGTGTTAGCACCCATGCTTTTTAACATCTACCTCTATGACATACCATCTACCAACGCAGCAAAATATGCATATGCATATGCAGATGACATTGCAATAAGATCATCCAGCAAGAAGTGGAAGTTGTGGAAAGCAATCTAAACCAGGATGTTGCTACACTGGCTACCTACCTTAATAACTGGAGGCTTGTCCTCAGCCAAGCTAAATCTGTTGCATTCTCTTTCCACTTAAGCAACAAGGAAGCTTCCTGCAAACTAAACATTAAGCTGAATGGAAACAGACTTCCGTTTGAACCCAATCTCACCTACCTGGGAGTCAAACTGGACCACTCTCTCACCTTCAGAAAACACCTAGAAGGACTCTGAGGAAAAGTGTCATCACGCTCTGCACTTCTCAGGCACTTAACCGGCACCACCTGGGGTGCAAGTACCAAAGTACTATGTGCCACAGCTCTGGCATTAGTGTATACACCAGCCATGTACTGTGCTTTCTCATGGTGCCGAAGCGCACATACATGACTCATTGATGTGCCTATAAACAACTGCCTCTGAACTATCACAGGCTGCTTGCGTGCAACACCTGTAGACCAGCTCCCAGTCGTTGCAGGTATCCAGCCAAGCTCCATTCGTCGAGAGGGGGCAACACTGTCGCTATGTCGCCATGCACTTGCCTCGATTGACCAACCCCTACACACTATTGTAACGAGTAAGGAAGAGGAGCCGCAGTGGTTAAGATCCCGCAGACCTTTCAGATCTGCCGTATGAGGAGTTGTAGAGTCCATTGGTGAAGGAGAGACAAGGCAATCATGGATGCAAAAGAAGTGGGAGAACACATGGGCAGCCAAACAAATGCCACTTCATAATTTTGTCCCATCTCCGTTGGACAACCCTCCCCCCCTTTGTCTGAAGCTGAAAAGAATGGAGGCAGTCCGCCTGAATCATCTACTCACGGGGATAGGTAGACTTGCACACTGCATACACCAATGGGGGCTGGCAACATTTCCTCTGTGTGAGTGTGGGCATGTGCAAACCGCAGACCACATCCTGGACCACTGCCCCATTTCGCACCACCAAACGGCCACCGTGGACTACGGGAATTAGATTTAACCAGTAGATCATGGCTGGCAAATGGCTGCCCGGATGTATGGTACAATACGAGAGAAGATTGCTTGTCAATGAGCTAAGGATCCAGGTGGGAATTTCGATGACCACACCCATAGTCTTGGTCAGTCCTCCTGCAAGTTTCTAGCCCGGCTCTAGGAGTTTGCGTGCATGGGCTCATAGTGCCTGCTTAGTGCACAGGCACCCTGACTATGTCAGGTGCGCTTGACCGTGTTGACGGCAGCTAGACAATTCACATTTATGTTGTGCATGTGTATGTGTGTATGCATGCAGGCAGGTGGGCAGGTACATGCATGCATGTGTATTGGTGTCTGTCTGTCTGTCTGTCTGTCTGTCTGTCTGTCTGTCTGTCTGTCTGTCTGTCTATTTGTCTGTCTGTCTATTTGTCTGTTTGTCTCTGATGTGTGCATGTGTGTGCATATGTATGTGTTATTGCCTAGGATTAAAGTTTCCTGCTAGATGCTCTAAAATGATCTGTACCATCTACTCTTGAAGAACTCCAACTATCCTTATAGCATGTTGGCTAGGAAGCAGCAGGTGAGAGAGCCTAAAGTTAACCAAGGGAAGACCAAGAAGGAGGGTGTCACATGTGCTATTGGGGTAGGTCAGGAGGTGGTAATGGGAGGGGGGGGGGGGGGTTTGGGTGAGGGTAGCGGTGTAGTCCTAAACTTGGTGAACAATTACATGAAGAGTACCTGGTGATGGTATATTCAGGGATGAGAGAGTGGAGTGAAATAATACTGTTATTGTTCTGTGCTGTTTACAGAGCAGTTCTCATGAGTACAACCATGACGGAAATCATAATTCATTATCGAGTTCATTTCAATGTCTCTCTTCCTTTCTTCCCCCATAATTCAGAGAGTTGGTGGCTATGTGAAACACCTGCACTAGGTGTCAGGCTTTCCATAATTACCATGGTGATAGGCTTGGAAGGAGAGTTCCTGCACATACTAGGGCAGCAGATGGTGGGGTGGAGGTAAGGATCTACATTATAGTGACATGAACTGGATTCCATAAACATTCCAATGGGAGTGGGGTTGTGGCTTTAAATATTAGATGAGTTGATAAAAACAGTGATGATATTTAAGTTGTTGATTTAATCCATCAGCATGGTCACTGTTTGTACTTTTTACCAGAAATACTGTAATTATTTCTAAAATATCAAACATTAAAAAAAATCTATCAAAAAATAATGAAATCCTTGTTCCTTTGTATTCATGTTTGTTTTCTTGTTTGTTTTTGTGTCTTTCTTCTATGGCCAGCCAAGATACTGCACAGTATTAGCTGAAAATAGGTAAACCATTGGTGCATGGAACCTTCACAAAATACTAGAATTTTCCTTCACAAAATACTAGAATTTTCCTTCACAAAATACTAGAATTTTCTCAATTTTTGTGAACATATTTTTTCCTTAATTTTCCTCAACTTTTCAGGTATATTCTGCTAATCTAATTTATCTTCCCTGTAATTTATCTTCCCTCGTTTGCACATGCCCACAAACCATGATTGTGGCAACCTTGGTGATTTTCTTGAGGTGGTTGTACTCAGTCTTGAGAAGAAAAATGTCATTTGATGGTGCATTTTTCAAATAAACTCAAGCTTCTTGTTTCTTCCTGGAGAGGTTGCTGGACTTATTCTGACTTCATCAGTGATCTGTTCAGGATTACTGATTTTTGTACAGGAGGTAATGGAATGGCAGGCTGTAGAATTTGGAAGTGTCCTATACAGAGTTTAAGGTGGAGGTCTAATAAGACTTGTCAAAGGTTTCAGCTAAGACAGTTTGATAGCTAGCTTTGTAAGAGGAGGGGAGGTTGGTGGTTTGATAATGCAGGGACAATCAGAATTTCGGAACCAAGGTAGCTTGATGGAGTAGCTTATTTTGAAACCATGTGATGGATACAAGCACATGATTACTAGCGAAAAAGTCCAGCAACCGTTCTCCATTCTCATTGCGTTCTTCAATGCAGTGAGGACCCACAACTGAGTTCTAAGAGGAGCAGTCAGAACCCACTTGTGCATTGAAGTTACCCATTATGACCAGCAGATTAGAAAAGTGACAGAAGAAAGTGTCGATTGTAGTTCGTCATAGAAAGCATCGGAGGGACCAGCAGATTCGGAAATAGAATTGGGAGGTTTAGTGGGAGTTTAAATAGACAGGACAGACATGTAGGACAAATGGCATTTCAGACGGATTTGAAAAATACGTTCAGACACAGGCTGAAGGACACTCCAAGCAGCGTCCCAAGCAACCTTAGTCCACGACGGAGGATTGCCACACCGCGAGTGTGGGAGGAGGGCGTACTGGAGTGCAGGATGGTAGTATCATGGATGTTTGTTACTCCACTACCAGGCCAACGGGACTTAGACCAAGTGAGAAGACCCATGTTCCTCAATTTCATAGTGTCAATAATGGAAAACAGTTGAGCACTCTGATCACTTAAGGATCCTAGTGAACGAACATTCCAACAACCAATTCTAGTTCTGGACTAGGCGTGGAAAAAGCAACTAAAGTCAGAAGAAAGGGTTGAAGGTTTCTTTTGGAATGCAAACTTAACCTTTTTGGATTTAGAAGCTGAAGAATTCTTAACATTTACCGATGAGCCAAATATAGGATAGATGAGCCAAATATAGGATGGGACGCTAGTCCAACTGTACCACGCATACTTTTAACAGGGCCATAGCCAAGTATCCAGGGATCACTGCGAGGATGTTGTATGATGAAATCCACACGCAAGCAGGCAAGCACGCTCACACAGCCAGTGATGCCCTGGATATGACATACCCACAGGAAGAAGTGTGGCCAAATATGACACAACAAATTTCCTTACCGGAGACAAGTCCATAGATTTGATAGACCATGAGTACTATTGATATAGAATTTTTTTTCTCAATAAGACCACAGGAAGTGTGCTCAAGTAACCCAAAACTGTTGGCTAGAACATCCTGACGTAGGATGTGACTAGCCAGAAGAGTGGGTTTCATTTGGTCTACTGGTTTGGCAGGAAAGAGGGGGTGGCCAAGTGTGACCCATCCCATATACACATGTATCTATATATGCGTTGTCCGACTACTCCTTTCATAGTTTTGGAAGGAAACCCACCAAACTTGGTGGGCTTTATTTAGGACCAGTTAGCAGTCGAGGCACCCTAGTTTTGTTTGGAGATAGCTCCCATATAGTCTATTAGAGCACTAGCTCCCCTATGAGGGCAGAGGGGAAAAACATGACGATCATACCAGTGCTATCTTGTCTGAAGTTGTCCCCCCCCCCCACCAATGTAATCATTACCCAAACTGAATGTAAGATATTATTATATTTTTGTTTGTAGAAGAGATTTTGACCCAGACAGTACCAAAGTTATTGCATGTGTACTTTCAACTTAGATAACTGAAGGAGGGACACGATAATGTTGGTATATTGCACTGGTGTTGACAAGCTTCTCCATTAGGAAGAAGTGAGCTTGCACTGTTGAATTCTGAACTACTTAGGTATTAGATTTCCATGCCAGTTAGACAGGAGAGGAAATAGGTGGACAATTGCAGTGGCACCTGCCTACTGTTGTAGCCAATATTTAGACTTGCACATCATCTATTTGAACATCGGAAACCTTCTAAATGTGAGATGCTTGTGTTTGCTGTGGTCAGCAAGTTGAAGTTTTGGTGAAATTCTGCAAGGAGGAAGGATGGGCAATGGATGAAATGCTGGAAATGTGCAGTTTGATTTATCTGCACTGGATCTGTTCCAACTTATATAAACTACTTATTCACAGAATACTCGTGATAGTACATTTCGTCTCTTACATGTAGAAATATTCTGCTTACTCATTGTTATTAATACATTTATATAAAAAAAAAAAAAAAAAAAAAAAAAAAAAATCGAGGGGAAAAAAAAAAAAAAAAAAAAAAAATCGAGGGGAAAAAAAATCAAGGGAAAAACCACATGTTAGAGTATATTGACAACGGAGTTCCAAAAATCAGTTAGTCACCACTGTTTCTTGGTGAGCCGATAGAGCCATGGTGGCACTCCATTCACTTGTAATACAAAGGCCAGCAGTGCCACTGTCATAAACAAAGAGAACAGTTTCCACGGAAATGTGCTCTTGAGGCTTGGGGTTAGCAACCACGTCAACTTGTTGCTCTTGGACGTACAGTAGGGAGGATAACGGAGTCTGAAACAGGGGTAGGAGGTAAGAATGCCAGATACCACTCCTTGCAAACCTTATCACACATGTTCACAGTGATCCCCACCCACTCAACCACGTCATAGTCCGTAATTTTCTCACCACATGAAAAAATTAAAAAATTTTTTAAAACCAAACCAATTAAACAACAAAATAATAATAAATAAATAAAACAAAAGCATACAACAAAAATGAAATAAAGAAATATTGAAAAAGCAAACAGTTGGTTTAAGTTTAAACAAGAGGAACCTCTTTACCTAACCTTATACGCTATGATGAAAGGCATTCATGCCTTAGCCACTGCCAGTGAACGAACATACGGCCGGCCACACACACACACAGCATTGACAAGATTAACAAGATGGCCATGTCAGTATTCTAGATCATGTGACCATGTCATTGAGACAAGTTCTATCCTGCTAGTCAGTAGATCAACTACATCACACTGAGACAATAACTTACACACATAATATCATAGTATTATACCAGATGCGTACTTTTAATGGAGTATAGCACCTTTCATCCTCTCCCCACACACCCACCCAAACCTGTGAGTCTGTGACACATCCTATACTATTGTTGGTATTTCAATGTCGTTGTTGTAGTGTTGCTTAATGTTGTTGTTTAATGTTGTTACATCATACTGTTGTGCTGTGCTGTTGTTTAATGTTACATCATACTACTATGTCATTTTATGTTGTGTTGTTTTATGTTGTTCTGTTGTTTTATGTTGTTGTGTTGCTTAATGTTATTGTTCCTTAAATGTTTTTAGATCATACTATTATTGATGTCGGTTTCCTTATATAAAGCTGTTTGTCCTCACTGCCCCTTCCTTCTGCCATCACAATCATTTCTTTTGTTGTCACTCATGGTAACATCACTTCTTGCTATTTGTCCACTCACTTGTTCAACAGCTCCAACCCTGTCCCTGTTTCCAGCACCGGCTTGGGGTGGCTGAAGGTGTCAAAGGTGAACTTGCCGTGGTAACTCCCCATCCCACTCTGTCCCACGCCACCAAAGGGTAAGGTGTTGACTGCAAGGAGGACAGCAACAAGAAATATATAAAAATAATCAGAATGCCAATACCACCTTCAAGTGTCTATCTGTTCAAGGAACACATACTTGCTGTCTGCATTAGAGTGTCGTTACGTGCCACACCCCCAGCACTGGTCTTCTCGTTGACAGAGTTGAATACGGCCGAGCTCTCTGTGAAGACGTACAGTGCCAACGGCTTCTCCCGTTTGTTGATGAAGTTGATGGCTTCCTCCATGTTGTTCACACAGACGAAGGGAAGGAGAGGCCCAAATATCTCCTCCTGAACACAAACACGAAGTTGTGCAACACATTCAGTGTTTGTTTAATTGTAGTAACAATGTTTGATGTTGATGCTAAGTGGAGTAGCAACATTTACTGTTGATGGTAGGTGGAGTAATGATGCTTGATGTGGATGCTAAATGGAGAAACCATGTCTAATGTTGATACTAAATGGGGAAAGAATATTTAATGTTGATGCTAGGTGGAGTACCATTGCTTAAAGTTGATACAAAGTGGAAAACAATGTTTAATGTTGATGCTAGGTGGAGTAATGTTAAATTTTGATATGAAGTGGAATAACAATGTATAATATTGACACATGGAGAAACCATGGATACTTAATGTTGATGTTAAGTGGAGTAACGATGTTTAATGTTGATAAAAGGTGGAGAAACAATGCTTAACATTGATGCTAGTGGAGTAGCAATGTTTAATGCTGGTGCTAAGTGGAGTAAGGGTGTTTAATGTTGATGCTAAGTGGAACAAGACAGTACTGCCAATGACGACAGGTTTAATCATTACTACCATCACCACCATTAGGTCAGGTCAACTCTATTAAATTGAACTGGGGTCTTCTTGATGGGGTGAGGGAAATTGAATGAAAGGAAATCTAAAAAATAGAGGAAATCTAAAAAATAGAGGAAATTAAAATCACCAAATAAAGGCAGAATGTATGCTGCTTTTCTGTGAATAATTTAGTCCCAATACTGGACCAAAAAAGATTTGCTCATCAATAGCTAATATATCTGCTTAGCAACAGTTGTCCCCATAAAGTACTCCATTATCAGTGGTGGGTCATGGGGGGAGCAAGAGCTACTCCCACCTTATCCTCCAACTAGAAAATAAATAAAGCAAATCCCAGAATGCACAAAAGCAAGCCAAAATGTTCCACAGCTACAGCAATTCCAACCACACTACTAACCAGTTCAGCTAATCTTACAAAATAATACTTCAGCATTGGTGGATGGAGGGGGAGATGGCAATTCATTAAGTGCTCACCCCTCCCCCCCACTTTTGTCAAAAGAAAAAAATAACAAGCAAGTCCCAAAAAAACACAGAAAAAAGGCAACAAATTCCACAGCTGCAGCAATTCCTACACCACTACTAACTAAACAACCTACTTCTCTTGTGTAGCTGAAGGATCAGACATAACTGGTAAGGTAAATACAGCAATTTCAAGGAAAAGCAACCTCAGAAATCACTCTAGAGTAGAGAGAGAGCCACTTACACAGTACCTGAAAGCAGTGCATGATTTGAAGGAAAAAAATTTATATAGAATTCTACACTAAACTTTCTAAAACGTAATTGTTCAGCACAATATAGCTGGGCTTGTTCTAGCTCACCCCAGGCTCCCTGAAAATGGTTCAAAGCTACCCCTCTGTTACTTTGTGGGTTCACCACTGCAATTATTCAACAGTAATTATTCCAAGGTAATTATTCTATGTGATCATTCCATGGTAATCATTTCATGCTATTAAAATAATTGCCTCCTTTTCTTAGTGGTAAGTCACAAATCCATTTTTTTTTGGTTGTGTTTCTATTCGCCATTTAATAATTGGGTGTTTGTTGTTGACCCTTTACCAAGAACATAAAGACAGACAGACTTGGAAATACAAGTGTACCAATAATGATCTGGTATTTTAAACCTGAGTCATAATGATGTTTAATGCTGACACTAAGTGGAGTAACAAAGCTCAAGTTGACACTAAGTGGAGTAGCTATGTTTAATGTTGAAGCTAAGTAGAGTAACAATGTTTAATGTGAATGCTAAGTGGAGCAACAATGTTTAATGTTGATGCTAAGTGGAGTAACAATGTTTAATGTTGATGCTAAATAGAGCAACAATGCTTAATGTTGATGCTAAGTGGAGCAACAATGTTTAATATTGATGCTAAATAGAGCAACAATGCTTAATGTTGATGCTAAGTGGAGTAATGATCAATTTTCAACGTTGATGCTAAGGTGTAAGTGGAACATGCCATTGTTGAAATGAATCAGGGTACTAGTTTAATGTTGATGATAAGGTATGAAACTTGTTTTTGTGTTGATGTTAGGCTGTGCTAAGTCCTCAAAGGTTGTAATTAATGTGTAATGTTCATATTAAGTTGCATTATGTTCAGTGTAAGTGTTGAAGCAAAGTTGCCCAGTATGTCCAGCGTTGATGTGTGGATGTGTCCCAGAGTGAGCACAGAGACTAGCCCCCACCGCAGCCCACATACATACCTCCATAAGGACGTCATCTGGGGTCACATTGGTGATCAGGGTCGGAGCCATGTAGAGCGAACTCTCTTCAGACTGACCTCCATGAACTATGTTACCATGGCT
Organism: Lycopodina hypogea; assembly: GCA_963969325.1. NCBI lineage: Eukaryota > Metazoa > Porifera > Demospongiae > Poecilosclerida > Cladorhizidae > Lycopodina > Lycopodina hypogea. The sequence goes on along the minus strand of OZ017791.1, from coordinate 11,129,075 downwards.
ACCATTCAGCAAATCAACAAGTCTCCTAGATTAGCATAGAACAAATAAAATAATAATTTTTATAACCATTATGAAATACGGAGGAAGAGACAGTGACAGAAATGCAAGATCATGTCAATTAAAAAAATTTTTTTTTCTTTTCATTTTTGGAAAGGGGAGAGAGTTGGGGAAAGATGGACCTAAAGTCCATTAATGTTCACTTGGGCCCCGGAAGTCATCAGTAAATTACTAAAGTGACATAATAGTGTATGCTTTGGCAAGTGGTTTTAAGGTATGCATGCGCAAAAACAACAAACAAAACAGGAGAAATACTCTTGAACGGTGTGGACTTTTAGAAGTTGTTGTACAAAGGCTATCAAGGGTTCCTTTCAATTGATACGTAAGCCATGCTATGGTAGTCACATGCTCAGCATAAATATGGGCATGCACATGCAAGATGATGGTCTGGTTAGTTAATGCTGGCAGATTTGTTGTTGCTTCCCTATTTTACAAGATATGAGAAATCAAAATATTAGCTAAATGGCATCACAATGTGCACCAATACTATATGTAATACAGGTGGGTAATACTATATGTAATACAGGTGGGTAATACTATATGTAATACAGGGCTAGGGTTACAGGTGGGTAGGGATAGTAAGCTAATTTTGTACTCATTCCGGATAGAAATAGATGTTACCATTACAACTAATCCTGTTTGTAAAGTTTACTCTAATCCGTCCAGATGATATTATCATAGAAATCCCCAGCCCGATTGAAGCGATTGTTCAGGAATACGATAATTTTTTCTCTGTGAACGTAATGAGGGAATGTCAGTCTGTCATAGAGGATTTCAAATAATACTTTGGTTCCATGTTAATTAGGATAATTCATTGTATCTTGCATGGAATGGTATATTAATATCCATATTTTTGGACTAATGTCAATCCTATTGAACATAGCAAAAGATTTTTCTCCCATGGCCAGCAACTTAGCTCATAATTCCTGAAGAGCCCTCCCCTCCCCTCCTCCCACCAAACCCTGAAGAGCCCTCCCCCCCTTCCCCTCCTCCCACCAAACCCTGAAGAGCCCTCCCCCCACCAAACCCTGGCAATGTCCATGGAGTACATGCTCAATAATTATTCCTTCAGCTTAGGGAGATTTGAATCATTCAATACTGTAAAGATAGATGACACATCCTAGTGAACTATCGTCCTTCAAATACTGAGATCAGTCCCTCTGAATGAAATAGGGCAACAATGAGAAATATCTTTCTACAACTTTAGGAGGGTTGAACACCTCGGCAGAGCAAACATGGGCATATCTCAGTGATACAGAGTAAGTACACCTCAACAAAGTGAAAATGGGTCACATGTGCATACAGTACAACAAGACTTACTAAGTACTTCCCCAAACACGAATCAACATAACAATTAGAACAATATGATATGCATGCATGCATATTGTGTTCCTTGTTTCTTTGATGGCAGACTCGAGTAGCTTTAAAAGTTACCTGCCACCCACAATAAATCTTTATGTCTTCATAACTAAGTGCAGACTGCATGGCGAGTGCCTTTCTTGCTCCTCCTGAACAACTTACTAAAGTTTACACTTCTCACTCACCCAGGAAGATTGACATAAGAACAATTTTTTTTAAACTTTCAGACCTTCGCCTTGCAGAGGCAGGAGGTAAATGAAGGGAAGGCAGGTCCTACCCCGACTCAAGAGTACAGCCTAGACTAAGAAAAATCTGTGCCTGCACTGCAATTGGCAAGAAACTGGGACAGTTCACCATAAAAATAGAAAACTCCTGTGTACATTCCATTTAATCACTTAATGCAGGGCAGGATGTTCTGTACTTGCTTATGGGACACACAGCAAACTTTGCCATGCAACAATCAACTTCTTCAGAGGAATAGAGAAAAATGAACATCAGGAGCGTCATGAGTCTGTTGGTCCTTGAAATCCGGAATCCATTGGGTATTTGTGAAGTTATTAATACCTTGCTAGAACCCAAGTGTGGGTTTTAGTGACATGACTCAATCAATGCAACATGAGGACATACTTGAAGTGTCTTTGGCTGATGATCCTGCCATAGTCCTTGGACTGCTGTGGGTTCTGTGGAGGTGACCAGAGATAACAACAATACAATAACAACAACAACAAATAAACAAAAGAGACTAAAAGTTAAGTGGCCAATGGAAAGTCAGGAGGGAACTTAAAACAGTGCAACAAATTGGAGCCACAGGGCACACGGCTGGACCAGTGGCCAAGAGGTCAGGATGAAGTACAAGCCCTTGACTGCAGTCAAAGCTAGAATGTGTTTGCTAAAGTCATAGAAAATTATCTTTGCTACATGCAGACACACATGCACCCAGCCCCAGTTTATACCCATTTATGGAGAGGGCAGACACATTTAGCGTAGAATATTACCATGTGAAACATCTGGGACAGAGGTAACAGGTAGGACTGGAGAGAGAGGTGGGGCTAGATAGAGAGACAGGGTTGGATGGAGAGGTTGGGATATAGGGCTAGGTGCAGAAATAGGAAGAGGAGGAATTGATTCTTACCTCTCCATAATATTCCTTCAAGGCAGACCTCATTCCAGCAACAAGCTCCTCTTGTTTGTCTCTTTGACAGATGACATAATCTGGAGCGATGCAAGTTTGCCCAGAGTTGAGACATTTACCCCAAATGATCCGCCGAGCTGCCACAGTGATATTAGCATCAGGAGCCACTAGAGCCGGGCTGTAATTAGAATCACAATACACACCATCTTCAACACACAACAGCAATAACAAACTATATCAAACACATCCAACTACAACAAATTAGCAACAAAATAACAACAATAACAAACAAACAACAAAGATCAACAAAACAATAGCAATAAATATTGAACAAAAATAATCTGAACAATTACAGAGTACGAACTCTGAAAAGTTGAAAGATTAATTACTTCAAACAATTTTGATTTGAAGTGTTCAGGATCACCTAACACCAGGATGAAGTACAACAGGTGAGAAGGAAGATGGACGATTCTTACCTCTTCCCTCCCAGCTCCAGTGTGACTGGTGTCAGGTGCTCAGCAGCGTGCCTCATGACTACCTTGCCAACCTGAGTGCTGCCCGTGTAGATGATGTAGTCAAACCTCTCCTTCAACACCGCCTGACTCACTTCCAGAGCTCCAGGGACAACCACATAGCAATCCTGTGGAATATTTCTACTGTCATGTGACCATCACATGATGCCTTATAGCTCTAGTGGTGACTTACTGAATCAAGGTATTGTGGGATTAGCCTTGCCATGAGATTTGAGGTAGCAATGCTCACTTCTGAAGGCTTCATCACACAACAGTTACCTGCATATGTGGTGCGAAATATAACAGCAGGCAACATGGGGAGGGAGGGAAGAGAGGGAGGAGAGGGAGAGAGGGAGGAGAGGGAGGGAGGGAGGAGAGGGAGGGAGGACAGGGAGGGAGGGAGGACAGGGAGGGAGGGAGGAGAGGGAGGGAGGGAGGACAGGGAGGGAGGGAGGACAGGGAGGGAGGGAGGACAGGGAGGGAGGGAGGACAGGGAGGGAGGGAGGAGAGGGAGGGAGGGAGGAGAGGGAAGAGAGGGAGGGAGGGAGGGATGATGAATTTGGGGAAGAGGGAAGGAAGAAAGGGATTTGGAAGAGGAGTGACTAGAGGTTTTCTCACCAGCTGCTAAGATACCAATGAGAGGTGCCATAATCAGCTGGAAGGGATAGTTCCAGGGAGATATGCTCAACACCACACCATAAGGCTCAGGTTTGATATAGATGGAGTTGAACTTGTTAAGAAGGTCCTTTGGCTGGTGCCTATTTTCAACCCACTTAGGGAGTTCGTTGATGGCAGTTACCACCTCTGCCATGGCCAGGTTGTACTCCATCAATCTAGCCTCATGGGAACACTGGATGATAGTGGGAGAGAGCAGCAACAAATCAGAATAATGATGGAAAAGAGGGGAGGGGGGTGAAGGCAGAAAAAAGGGGGAGGAGGGGGTGAAAGGGGAAAAGGGGGGAAGGGAAAAAAAGAAAAGGAAAAAAAAATGGAGGCAAGGTTTGGGATGGCTAGCTGAAACACTTTGCCAAGCCTGCTAAGGTGGGTCAGAGTTCAGCCAGGGCTAATGCTATCATGTTCATGAATCACATCAAGATTGGCGTGCAAAGATGGACAAAGACACAGTAAAATAGCTGCCAGGATGTCTACGCAACATACCTACACCACTTCAATGTTCTCTCACACACCCCAACATTCTGGGTGCACAATGTCACACCATATAGTACCTTGTGAAGGTCTTTGTAGACAGCATCAAGTATCTTTTCCTTGTTCTCCTCTAGAAGCTTCTTCAAGTTCTTCAGCTGTCCGATACGATAGTCTATCGGCAAGGTCTTGTGAGCAGCAAAACTCTTACGGACACGCTCCACAATCTACAAGAGATCATGAACAGATGAGGTTAGACATGCTGAGCTGGCCATTTCTTTCTTCTACTCCTATCTAAACCTAGGTCAGCACACGAGTGTCTTGTGATGTGTGTATGTAGTCAATATCACCACATTTCTGTGGACACCAGAGCACTACCAGCTACCTCCTATATAGACACACTCACACAGACGTGTGCACACACCACAGGAGCACACACCACAGGAGCACACACCACAGGAGCACACACCACAGGAGCACACACCACAGGAGCACACACCACAGGAGCACACACCACAGGAACACACACTATGATAGTATTTGTGAACCTACCCAGAGACCACATTCCTAAAAGAAAGTGAAAGTTATTAGGTCTAATGTCATCATATTTCCCTTCTCTCTTCAGTTATAAAATTAGAGAATATCTGTTGGACTATATTATGCCTTCCTGTTGTGCATATTCACCTGAGGAGTCTACTGGTATTTGATTAAAACATGTTCATGGACACACACACACACCCAAAACTCATAACAGAAGAGGGTGCATCATCCCCAAAATAGAGTCTCTTACGATGTGGAGGATCTCCTCTCTACCAACCACTTCCTGTTGAATAGGTGAATGTACTTAGTCTTGTGCATAAGGCCAATCCCAAACTAATTATGAAACACCACACACAGGGGCCCATTATATCCCTCTATAATCACTCGGTGCCAGTGTAGGTTGCATCTACGCCACATGGCAGCTAGTGTGTTCTTTTGTTGTTTGTTTTTGTTTGTTGTTGTTGTTTGTATTTCCACCCAGGTGGCAACCTGGTGTCTGTTTCTATTTGTCAGGGCACAAGGTGAAACTAGACAGAGTCCACTCATCAAAGTGTTCCTGCATAGTAGAGTTCTTCTACAATTGAATGATTTCTTGCCTTATATGTTGTTCAACATAATTGTGTATGCCCACACATTCCTAGCTCTGCACAAGCATAGCTGTTGAACTTCCACGTTTAATTTACTTCACCTTGAAGCCCCCAGTGGACCACCGGCCCTGATTGATTACTATATCGATTTAATACCATGTTGCTATACTTGGGTTGCAGCTGGTTTAACTGGGAAGCCATAATAACAGAACTCCTGCCATGTTTGAATTAATGGCTGACATGTTACGAGTAATGCTGCTCAAGTTACAACAAGAACACACACACACAAAATACTCTAATCTCAACCTTTGTCCTGACAACTGTGTTTGGTGTTTGTACCAATCATGTATTAAAGGAAACAACCAATATTCAATTGCAAACTAAACCCCAACTGTGATCTGATCAAACCATTTCATCTCTGGAGTGGCCACTGACATATGAAAGCATTTGAGGTTAAGTTATTTTTGCCATGCGTAAAATAATGGAGGGTGTATTCCTATACTGTACTGAACAAAGATAAGCAGGGAAAGAAAAAAAAAAAAAAAAAAATGCAAAAAAAAAAAAAAAAAAAAAAAAAAAAAAAAAAAAAAAAAAAAAAATTTTAAAGAGCTAAGTATTTGTCACATATCTTAGTTAGTAGAAAAATACCCACCCTTTGGATGGAGACAATAGCCCCACCCCCTCCCCTCTTGAAGTAACTTTTAGCATAGTACCCATCCCATGGACAGAGACAACAAAGAACTCTTAATACGATTTGCTATCACATCCCAGATGTTTGGGCCAGCAGGGCTAAAGAAAAAGTGAAAAAAAGAGAGAAGAAGTTGGAAGTGGTTTGGGCACAGTTTTTCTGACCTATGTATTTACAAGTTTGTGCTTTGTAGTAAGTAGTGTGGTTTATTCAGGCATAGAATTGTCACCACAACGAGGAAATTTAGGAAAAAATCAGCTCCATGGGTAGGGTTACTTCTATTATCACCAAACTTCCTCTTAATCACCCCAGGGTGATCCTCACCAAACCCTTAAAATGTGAGTTTATTTAAGCCCACTCGTCTGAGAGGAGCTAGCGAACAAACCCATCTTCACTAAACTTCATTATAACGCCTCCAGGATAATCCCATCAATTCCTAAAATTTTGAGCCCTTTAGGCCCAATCATCTGGGAGGAGTTTCAGAACAAAAAAAACCCCAAGAAAGCAAACTAACGAAATAAGAATTATTTGGTACTACAAAAGTACCCATCCCATGGATGGAGACAACAAAAATATCTCACCATAATTTGAGACTTTCTTTGTAGGTTGTTTGTTCCCTGTTACATAGAAGACACCTGGGCCTTCAGGGCTCCAAAGAAAAGGGAAAGAAAAGAAAAAAGGGATTTGGGCTTGAGCTTGCTGACCTCACTTTGAGTATGTTTCCATAACAATGGTTTGTAGTTTACACAATTGTGGTCTGTTGAAGTGGGTTGGTAGATTTCGGCATAGAGTTGTGACCCCAACAAAAAAATTCTGAAAAAAAAAAAAAAGAAGAAAAGCCCCACGGGCAGAGTTTTACTCCAATCTTCACCAACTTCCTTATAATGTCCCCAGGGTGATCCTCATCAAACCACGAAAATTTCAATAGTTACCAGACAAACGAACCAATTGAGAATAATAAGATAAGTCCCATTTTCGGGTTTTTGTTTTTGTCTGACACCAACACAGGAAGGTGTGGCTTTATAGACATTCTTAAAATGTTCACCGGGCAACACTAATATCAAATATGATAGGGTTCATGGATATAACTACCTATGTCTAAGTGTTTACCGAATACCATTTTTTGGGGCATTTTAGTCTCACACCAAGAGGAAGAGGTGTGGCCAAGTGGGAACCACCACATGTTACTCCCAGAGTCAAGTTATGCATATGAAGTTTTAGGCATATAATTCCAGGCATTTTTTTGGTCAAAATATCATTTTTGGCTTTTCCAGCCCTATTGGTTGAGTTTTACTCCACTCTTCGCCAAACTTGCCGTAAACCACCCCACGGTAAACCACATCACCCCTTGAGAATTTAAGCCTGATAGGCCAACTAGTTTGGGAGAAGATAGCGAATAAATAGAGACAGAAAATCGTGAATTATAGTAATATACACTAGACAAGAGGGGAATATTTTGAACTCAAGTCAAGTGAATACAGTAGGGTTTGAGAGCTAAATATCATTAGGTTGGGTGTTTTGGTGCCTATTTGTCAGATAGGGACTGTGGTTGCAGACAGGATAGCCCTAGCCCTATAAGAGGAGGGGAGAGGGTGGCAAAATGTGGAAAAAAATTTCCCCCAACCTAACAGCTTTCATCTAGGAACCAACCATGGTTGCTTTAATTTGGGAGCTCTGAGATTCACCATTAACAAACAATTGACAATTTTTTCGTCCACCATTAGAGAAAAAGAGAGAAAAATTTGTCATAAGCTGTAATCATTCCACATCGTCAACCTCATCTAATGTTGTTGATTTTTCATGAGGTTGAGAATAACTTCATTCCCCCCTCCCTCCCTTCCATATATAAATTTATAATTTCTTGTACAACATGAAAACCCTTTCTTTGCTCTAGGAAATGAGTGCTACGTTCCTTAGAAGTGAAGTGGTGCAAAAAAAAAAAAAAAGTAAGAGGGAAAAAAGGTCAACCAACTCTAAAATTCGTGTAAGCTGCTTATTGGATGTAGCACTTACATTCAGCACTTACATTCAGCACTTATATTCAGCACACTCATTTCCTAGCTATGAACACAGGTTCCCCACAACAGCTGCTCTGTGTGAGGTTAATTGGAATGTTCATTGTCCAGATATTCTTGACTGGAGCTGTTAGGCACCCGCACTGTTCCACCTGTCATCTCCCAGCACTACACGCATACCACCCACCCCCTCACATGTACCATTGTCCACAGAGTGTCAACTTTCGATACTAAAAACACATGCATTGGGGGAAGTGAGTAAAATGTTAGGGTTCTTTGAAGAGGAAACAAGAGGTTTAAAACTCAGTCCCCCTTGAACGAAAACAATAGGTACCAGTTTTGTAATCAAATGCTAAGTAATTTATTATACAGCAACACAATTTCATGTGTTCATTAATTATATGTTGCAATTCATAGTGAAGACAGTGGTACCAGAAAAATCAATGTGGGGATCTGTTTCTTTGGGTTATTTCTTCTCTCTCTGATCATCACCATCAGAGTATTGTTTCACAGGTGCATTTGGGTCATTCAAAACTCTCAATGTCATTTCAGGCACACTAGGAGTGAATTTTTGAACTCCCACAAGGTGAAGTTGTGTTTGACTGACCTGATCAGAGAGGGTTGGTAAATTATCTAGCAAGTACTGTGGACCCTCTCTTATCTGGGCAGTGTGGGACCAAAGTGTGCCCGAACTTTGAAAGCAGCCCAAAACTTCACTCAGTCAATAATTTTGATCGAAATTATGAAAAATACCAGCTCTCTATCATGTGCTATGAAATACATGCCTTGACTCCTTGAGATTTGCCTTTGGCTTAAAACTCATTAAGCTATTTTTCCAGAGAAATATCTGTTTTCCTTCTTTTCCTCAATTTAGTAGCATCCATTTTGTCTGATTACTGCGGCTGCAAGAGACTGCAGAGGTCACACAAGATTTGGGAGCTGTAAATACTGAAGCCATGCCTCAGTTATGTGGCACTGGTTCATCCACTCAAGAAGTTCCAGTGCCAGCATGGAATTATATTTCATTGCTACAAGCAATACAATATCAGTGGTGGTTACACTGAGTTTGTGTTTGTGTTTGTGTTATTTTTTTAGAATGGAGACTGGACAACCTTTCTACTGGAAGACAGTCCTAACGTTATCTTCACAGTCAGTCACATATATAGATGAAAGCTAAAGTGTCTTGTGTCAGCCCAGGTAGTGGTGGCTGAGCCTAGTTTACTATTTCAAGTGTCAAAATTCATGTCAAGTTTAGTTGGACAGCTCCCTACTCTCAGAGTTTGAAGGTGGTGGTCAGGAAGATAGTACCAGGAGGTGGGACTTCCATGAGCCAGTAAGACAACTTGGTGGAACTAACATATACTTGAAACCTTCGTGGTCAGGAGCCAAACTGCAATCACAACCTCAGCCCCACCTTGTTCACCACGTAGTTGTGATCCTACTCACTCTGGTTCCTAAACCTCTAACATACTGCACCGCTCTACCTAACTAATCATAGAATACATGGTCCTGAACATACTGATGACCCAGATAAATTGGAACACTTCAAGGGTTATATCAGTGTGCATAAATAAATGTAATGTCAAGTGAATGAATTGGTAAAACACGTCTTTATCAAATGTGTGCACCAGTTACCCTAGCTCCACTTTGAATAGAAACTTCCATACATAAGCAAAAGGAAATAGAAAATGTCAATATTCTTGGAAGTAGTATTTGTTATAAAAAATGTGGAGGTTAAACAGAGTGAATACCCACCATACCAATGGAGATTTGTGTATGATACTCAAAACAGAGAATATACGTAACCATTAATCACCATCTCGTAAGTGTTGTGCATTAATCATGAGGTCCCGACACACACTTAAAAACATTGAAGTATATGGATTGGAAACTGCAATAAAAAAAACCCTACGGAGTAATGCCACATCCTGTTTCTATCTATGTTATGGCTCTAAAATGAAAAAGAACCTTAGCTCTGAACTGATTGACTCGGCCATTAAACCCTTTCTAGCTCCTACAAAGGCAGGGGGGAGCGCAGATCCTCTTCAATTAGTCACACTTTTGTACATACCCAGTGAAAATTCATGGAGCATACTGTGTTTATTCATTGTAGCTACAATTGTCTTAATTCAATGCGTAGTTCAGTAAAAAAAAAAAAAAAAAACTTATTTTTTTGGTAGCTACCCCCCCCAAAGGGTCAAAATAATCCGTCTTTTTTTTTTGTGGGGTTTTCTTCTCAGAAGCAACTTGCTGCTCAGAAATAGGAAGTTTTGATCCCTAGATACACAACTAAATAATTGTTTAAGAGTACATATTTCTTTGATACCAGCAAGAAACTCACCCACAGGACAGTGCCATGCTAAGGCATTTATGGACCAGACTACAAATTTAGCCACTTAGGTCACTGCAGATAATATCCTCATAATATTCAGTATAGCCTAACATGGATGTATAATATCATGTTTCGGGTTCCAATCCATATACTACGATATCTATGCTTAGGGGGAAAAAATAACTCGAAAAATTAAAGCTTTTGAAGCATTCAGGTGGTTGGGATATGGCTCAAATCCATGCTGTGGTTTATTTCATGTTGGTCAGCCATGTTCAGTTGATACTATCAGAGCACAGAACTCCCTCACTCTGTAGTCCAGGTTGCTAGAACACTGCACTTACACCACAGGTCACACACCTTAAGGTAGAGGTAGGTGACAGTTAGCTCACCTGTGGAATATGAGCGACCTTAGCTGATACCAGCTCCTCAGACATTTCAGTTATTTATCGACTAGTAGAAACCCAGTCTCCAGTCGCTGATATCAGGTCTACCGAATCCAAGACTTCTGTGCGGCTGTCCAATAAATTAAAAAGGTAAAGGTTAACCTCCTGGTTATAGCAACAATCAGTTCGTTATATTGCCTACCAGGCACAGGAGTATACAACGCAGCAAATCCAGAAACTTCTAGGATATCAGTGGCAATTGTCCAAATATGCTGGCATTGTTTTTGCTTTTGGAATAATAGGTGTAGTCTAGTATAATTGGAATAATAGGTGACTATTCCAAAATAACAGGTGACTATTTTAGAATATTAGATAGGTGAAATATTTAGAAAAATAGGCACACGTTATGTTAAATTGTATATACTTTGAACAATAATGAACTTAATTTAATTTCATGCTGATAATAATGCAGGGGGGTGATGTCTGAAAATTAAAAAAAATATATGCAATTTTATTTTTACAATAATAGGTAGAACTTATTAGAATTGTAGAATAAAAAGTAAGTAGAAGTTTTAGCATATTTTGGCAATGCTAGCTATCAATCTGGATCTACCACAAGTGATTAGTGCCACTTGATGTACTAGTGAGCTAGAAGTGCTGGATTGTTCAGAGAATGAGTGGTGTTGCAGCCTTCCATATAATATTTGTTTGTTGTATCCATTAATTCATAATAATAATTATGTGGAGAGAGAGAGCTTCATCCAACTTTACAGAAAGATTTAGTAGAAGGGAATTTCATGCCACAATATTATATTTCCTGTGGGTGGTGAAAGTTGAGGATATACCCATGCTCAGAGATAGACTGAACTGCCATGGGTAACCTGAAGTAGCCAGCATATTATGCTCAGAGATAGACAGAACTGCCATGGGTAACCTGAAGTAGCCAGCATATTTGAAGCCTGAGAAAGAATGTGATGAATTGAAAGTACCAGCTGGTGGTAAATTTCATTCATCCTTTTCAAAATACTACTTGAAGAAACTTTGCATATTATGAACATGCACAGATTTCATAACCAACCAGATTTCATCATTGGTAAATTTATTGAAATTTAAAATGTCAATACATTTGAACTGCTGCAAACTTTGACAACATGCCAGAGTTGACAAATTGTGTGGCACCCAATAAGAGTAGCAGAAGAAAAGACTATTGGGAGATGAAGACCTAAATAGTTTAGTACATTACATAATGCCTCGACTGATATGTCTTGGAATAACAATATGAATGAATTCTTGTAAAACAACATATATACAAGCTGTAAGTACGTGTCTCTCTCCACATCAACCAACACCAAATCACACACTGTGATGCCCAATATAAATGGGTGATTCTTTACCAGACAGGCATTTCTGTGATAATATTTTGCAGGGCTTCTCCAACCCCCCCCCCCCCCCCCCACCCCAAGAGTGTTATTGCTTTAATTTAATGAGTTCCATTTTAGCCTCCAAATGTTAACTCATCACATTAGCCATCCTATTTTTCAGACCGACCATGTACATGGCATATGGTCAAAGGTTAGGTGGTCTTAATAGGCTGTTAATTGGTGGCCTTAGTCTATTTTTTTTAGGTGGTCTTAATTGTGAATTGAAAATGTATAATGTTCTTATGGGAACAATTTGGGACTTGGGGAAAAGTTGTCTTATTGGTGAGGTGGTCTTACGAGTGGGGTGGTCTTTAACTGAGGTCCTACTGATAAGGAACTTTTTTGGGGTTATTTTTGGTGATGCATAAGAGTAGTAATTAGATTAGACCATAGCAAGGCATTGCCCAATAATAATTAATATAAATCATTATACTTGAAACAGCAGCACATTCCTTTACAGAATTTTTACTACAGAGTTGTAGGTTGAGATCACATTCCATGCAGCAGTTTTCTTTGTAGGTATAGGTTATGTGTAAAGTGTAGGGCTAGAAATTTGAGTTGATCAAGATGATAAAAAAAAAAAAAATAAAAAAATAAATAATAATAATAATAATAATAATAATAATAATAAATAAATAAAAAAAAAAAAAAATTTCCTTTTTTTTTTTTTTTTTTTTTTTTTCCTTTTCTTAATGCGATGGAAATAGGGCAAAAAATCTGTTTGTTTGTTTTTTCCAAAAAGGGAGAGGAAAAAAAAAAGAATAAAAGAAGTAAACCTTTATCTTATCTTACAATTTTACAAAGATTATGCATGCTCAAGCTGTGTTCCCCATATGAGAGTACATTACAGAGTGATTTTACAAAAGCAATTCATTATATTTACTTGTATATTAGTTATTTATATTTGGGAATTTTTTCTTGCACTAAAAATAGATGTTAATGCTAATAAATTGTAGTAAATGCTTTGTGAAACATATTTAATTCCAAGATAATGTTTTGTCACCTATTATGCCAAAATGAACCATAGCTGTAGAGAAACTGGTTATAAGCTAGAATTTTATTGGTATTATCTTCTTTTTTTGGCATTGGCAAGCACTATGAGTTGGAGGCAGGAAAAAGTAAACTTTTACTTTTGCAAACGAACAAGATGAGTAAAAATTGTAATTTTTTTATGAAATCACAAGAAAAAATATAAAAAGTAAATATTTCTGAAATCTAAAAAAAAAAAAAAAAAAAAAAAAAAAAAGAGTTTTTCCTAGAAAATGGTAAAATTGATTTTTTTAAATTAATGTTTTCATCTCAAATTCCTAGTTCTGTAAAATGATCTGTACTTGGTTGCTGTCTGACTCCCAACTCAGGTAACTCTGCCCTTGGAAAGAAAACTCTAACAACACAACTCTAAATCAAGTGGGGGGGGGAGGGGTGGAGGGTAGGGAGGAAGACTACCTCTTAGGATGAGGTGGAATAATCTTGGACAAAATTGTACCTATTTAGATAACATTTAATTTGCTAAATGACCAAATGATAGATATTTTTATCTGGATAGGTAAGGGATTATTTTACAATGGTACTATATATGTCGGCTCCTATTTTTTTTCACATGTCAATCCAACACAGTCATTCATTTCAATATAAAACTGTGTTCTGGTTTTATATATTAATTAAAAAAAAAAAAAATTATTATTATTTTTTTGGTGCTTCATTGTGTGCCAGTTAATAAACTAACAGATCTGGAATTGTATAGTAATCCTTATAGCTCACTTATGATTTCGAGGTGCTACAAGATGTTTTATTAATAATTTTGATTTGTTAATTGCATGTACTGGTGGAAAAGTAAGTTAATCAGTGGGTATGTAGAAAAAACTTATTTATTCTCAGAAAAATTGACACTGATGTTATTCTTGTTCAGCGAGAAATTCTGATTTCCAAAAACCAAGATGCCCTAAAATAACATAAAATGCCAACCTAGAAAACATATTCCCCTGAATTAATAAAGCATACTACAGTTCTTTTGCATTTCATCAAACTTTTTTTTTTTTTTTTTTTTTTTTTTATCGAATAAGATCTATATCCCCTACATTAGAAGTGAAACTACATGTTGATTTCTAAATTAAAGTTCATAATATCACCCAAATATCAGCTAGCAAGTCATGTCTTTTTGGTGTAGTAGGTCTTGTAATATTTCTTAGTCTGTCAGTTTTTCTTCGCAGCTTTGTGTCATACTTTCCATGCATTCATTAATGAATGAATGGGATATTGGCCCCTTAATGCCCAACTCCAACAAGATGGTCATCTTTGTCGAGTTAGGGTCACTTTCTTTTGGCCTGATGATGACGTTGCTCAGGATAGTCTCCATTCTGCATTGAACAGTAGCTTTAGCTAGCAAGTAACATTAACAATGATGTAATACACACATATACATGAGAAAAAATTGGTTGAGAACTGGGGAAATCTATCTACTTAGCTATAAACATCAGCTTTGTGTCTGTGCTTGTATTCATAGTGGATTTCACTGCCAAACTGCTTGACCAATCAGACTGAAACTTAGCCTAAGGTGTTAAAGTAACTGTGTGAGTGTTATTAAACACCTGTAGGTGTGACATGGATGTGATTTGGTCATAGCCACACACTGTAACTAGTTTTGACTGCCAAGAACAAATCATAGGACCAATTGGGCTGAAGTTTGGCACGTGGTTTCTATAAGCTGTCAAGACTTAAATAGAAAGTAACTAAACACAGGTTGCATAAATCATACACAAGCTACACGAGAGTACATGACAGGCATTAAATCATTAACAAAAATAATGGTAAATGATAGTTCCGTTTCGTCACATCTCCCTCCTTTTACACACACAATGAGAGTGGTCCTACACTAAGTCCTGTGGGGGAAAAACATTTATAATATTTAATAAAACAATTTTTTAGACAAGATAGAATAATATGGTCAGAGAAGATGAAGTTAAAGCTATGGTAAGATAGACAACTTTTAGGTTTCTATGCTGTAAAAAGGACTTACTACTAGGAGCCACAGTATTTCCATACAATAAAAGGACTTAGTTTTATCCACTTAGTTGTAACATCAAATTTTGTTGTTACCAAACAGCAAACAATTAGTTAAAAATCCATTCTTGACAAAACTTATGGATGTGTGCTGACCCCTTCCCTACCATTCCAGGTGTTCCTAGACCTGGGTGCCACAAGTAAAAACAACTAATTATGTGGGCATAAAGGTGATTGCATGGATCAAACCATAACTTTGTACATACAATCAATCCCTAATATAGTCTTGTAATGTTACAGGAGTCATTCGTACACACAGAGAGCGAGAACTTTGGGTGATGCTTCAGCAGGTGATGAAGAAAATTGTGGAACTGAAGTTTCCCTATCACACTCAGGAATTGAATGCTTGGCCGGCAGCAAGTTAAGTAATGGACATGCTGATGTAGACTCAGGATCAATATGCTCAATGATTTCCTCGTATGGCTGACTAGTGTTTTCACAATAGATGTAACAAAGAAAGCAAGGATAATAGTGCCATATATTGTAACCTTATAAGGACATGGTGCAAGCAGTGCCCATGCAGAGCCCCCAGGAAGCATTATGATGACAGGATCATAAGGGAGGCTAGCTCTGAAAAAGGTCAAGCTGCCATATTATACCTTTCCTTTTGCTTATTTTTGAACAACTTCATAGCCCTCTGTTCCACAGTAGTGTCATATCTCAGATTTAACAAGCTAGAAGCAGTTGGGATCAGGGTTTCGTATCTACTTCCCATAAGTCGCTGTGCAGGGCTTGTGCCTACACTTTGCTGGACTTGGGGTATACCTCCACATCTGTCTGTCTGTCTGTCTGTCTGTCTGTCTGTCTGTCTGTCTGTCTGTCTGTCTGTCTGTCTGTCTGTCTGTCTGTCTGTCTGTCTGTCTGTCTGTCTGTCTGTCTGTCTGTCTGTCTGTCTGTCTGTCTGTCTGTCTGTCTGTCTGTCTGTCTGTCTGTCTGTCTGTCTGTACCATCATTCTGGCCAAACCAGTGGGTGGATTTCTCTGGAAGTTGGCATGATGATAGGTTTTGGTCCAACTTAAAACATAAGCTAAATTTTTCAGAAATTGGTTACCATGGTAATGAGAAATAACCAAAGATGGTATTTGGCAAGAAAAACCCTTGGTGCTACACATTTGAAACTTGGTAAGCTTGTACAACTTCACTCTGGGAATAACACAGGCTGGGTCCCACCTGGCCACACCTATCCCTTTTCCTGAATAAGGCTAAAAATGCCAACAATGGTGTTTAAAAACAAACAAACATTTGAACCTAGGGAGTTAGATCCATGAACCTCTATGTATTTGGGATCAATACAATCTGGGGAATGTTTAAAGTTCATGTATATGATCACAGCCATTACTGTTTTTATGTCAGGCCCAAAAAATGCCAAAAAATGGTACTTTGACCCGACAAATCTTTGGGGCAACAGAGTTAATATATGGTATGCATACATAACTTGACTTTGGGAATAACATGGGTGGAATCCCTTCTGGTTACACCTCTTCTCATTGGTGTGCGAAGCAAAAAAGTGCCAAAAAAAGAAGACCAAAATTTGGCATGTACTCTCTAAGAACCTGGGTGAGCGCTATTTAACAAATGTTGGTATTATTATGGGTTTGTTTTTGCCATAGCCATACTCACAGGATGTTATTTTGGCTGAAAATTGTTAATCAAAGATCAATAAGGCAAACAAATTTGCGTGTGGTCTCCAAGTACCCAGGAAAGCATTATTAACCACATGTGGGTATGGTTTGGTCATAGCCACACCCACATGAAGTTGTTTTGCCTATTAAAAGCTAATCAAACGACCAACCAAACTGAAATTTGGAATGAGACTTCCAAGAAACTGGGTGAGCCTTACTAATCATATGTGAGTCTGTCAATGGGTGTAGTTTGGTCTTTGCCACACCCATACAACATCATTATGCCTGTCAAAAACATTTTAGGGACTAATCAGGCTGAAATTGAGCATATGAAGTCCAAGTAACTGGATGAGCATTATTAATTACATAGGGGCATAACAATGTTGGTGGATTGGTATTGGCTACATCCACAAGAAATAGTTTTGGCAGCCAAAAGCTAATTAAAGGGCCAATCAGGTGAAATTTGAGTGATTTCTATAATATTTCATGCTGACATTGACATTGGCAGGGCAACACAGGGTATACATTCATCAAACTGAAAATATTTGTTAGTGCAGGAGGCCAGTGATGCAATCAAAAAATGACCATCTTGGTATTTTTCACTGTTATTCTATAATGTACACAATTATGTTCTATAATGTACACTATAAATTATACTCCATAATGTACACAATAATACTGCAGATAGATTATACTCCCACAAATTGGTACCTTCATCAGAAAACCACTCTCTCAGATTCAGGAATTTTACTAGCCATGGCACCTCAGCCTTTTCTTTTCACCCCAGGGGTTCTATGAGATAACAAGCCACCAAGGATAACCAGATGGAATGCTCACCAGGGCTTCACCCGCTGGACCAAGTAGATATTTACTTGTTTGACTGTTGCCAAGCAACCTGGGTATTGCTTATCTGTGGGACAGGAAACTGTATAACACAAAATGACTTTCTAAATCAGTGCCCACTTCAGAGTAGGCATGCCCACAACCTTGATTTGTACTGATATATTTTGTTGTAGAAATGTACTAAACCTTTCCAACAAAATAGACAAAAAAATTTTTTTCCTGTAAGTGGCTCCTTTAGTTGGGAATAAAGGAATTCAAATTCTCCATAAAAAAAAAAAAAAAAAAAAAAAAAAAAAAAAAAAAAAAAGACTGGAAATTTCCAGCCAGAAACCCGCTCACCTATGATTTAATGTTTTGATTTAATCTTGGGTAAAAAAAAAATTAAAAAAAGGATAAAAAAATGAACCAGGAACCTTAGCACTGGTGGTCAGAGGAAGTTTCACAACATGAATAACAACAAAAACAACGATAAGAACAAGATTACCAAGAAGTAACATTTAGATCCCACAAACTTGTTAAATTTCATGAGTAAAAACCCTACATGAAACAATGGCCCAAGGGATAAGGCACAGATCTCCTGAGCTCAAGGTCAGTGGTTCTATTCCCCCTGACCATTTTTTCTCTTCTTTTTTTTTTCTCTTTCCCTTCCCCACTGGCCCCCTCCCTCTTCTATCACTATGGATATCAAGTATTTTCTGTGTGCTTGTCCACCTGCCTGTCCATCTCTCTGTTTTATTGGCTCTCTGTCTTCCTGCTTGCCTGCCTGACTGCCTGACTGAAGTGCCTGCCTGCTTGCGTGTCTGTTTCACTGTCTTTCCATCCATTTGGTTATCTGTATGAACAATGGCAGGGGAATAGATCATGTGGGAGGAACTTGTGGATGGCATGAAAAAGGTTAAGATTTATATGGATACACAACATTTCAGTTTATGTTCAGATACACTAAAATGTTTTAATAGATTTAGAGCACAGCGGAGCATATTTTAAAAAGTGTTTAAAGCGCATTTTTGTACACCACATTAGTATTTCTCCATCAAGTGCTAGGACGTGAAGGTTGTTGCTGGACCCGAGATGAGATGTCCCAACATAGTGATTATGGGTGATGTACATTCAGATCTACGGCTTCCTGGGACCCAAGATTAAATTCAGATTCAAATCTAGCTTTTTGGGAACCATACTTCTCAAGTCTCCTGCATCAGCCGTGAGATTGTCTACGCCAAAATGCTCCTTTGGACAAGAGAAAGTTTAGTGAATAAATTCTCAGATTGGCCAAATGACCAGATAGTACACCTCATTCTTGCTCAATCTAACCTTGGGTGAAATACTAGTTCGGGGTGTGAAATAAGACCGGGTTAATATACAAGTGCATGTAAAATCTAGGGACTTGATTGAATCTTAATACTCAGAACATCATACAACTCTAACATCCTTATATAACTCCAATATAACTCACACTCAACATATACAATCAAAGTCTAGGATCTTCAATGCATGATCCTAACTTGCTAGATATTCAATATATAAGATGACTCCAGCATGTGTTGATGTTCAAACTCACATATATGACAAACATCTCAGATGCTGATTCTTACTAATACCTTTAATGGACAATACATACAACTCATACCATCCTTGATGCTCAACATACATATTCTATTTAATATTCTATTTCACTACACCCACTCCAAAACTAACTTTCAGCATTTAGATGTTTTTAAAAAAATTTTTAAATTTATTAAATGACACCCATTAAATTCATATGTATACTCATGTACATAAGGAGATCAAAAGGATATAAAGAGATTGCAAGTACATATCCTAAGTGAGAGGAGCATGGGAAACGTGTATCTGTTATCATTGCTACAGTAGACTTGATGTGGTAAAAATGTCTGGGAAAGTTCCCTGTTGATATGCAATAATTGGAACATCAGGGTACTATCATACTTTGGATAGCAGACAAAATTATGAGTGTTGGATCAGTTAGTAAAAGCCTATCATTCTTTCGTATTCACATTAGGAATGCTGAAATGTTTTCATCAAAATATAATACTTTTTGGCTTTCAGAGCTATGAAAGGAATCAGGTTTATTAATAAAATTGGGTGTGCTATCTCTTCTTAAGTGACTGCATGAATTTGGCAAAAAATTAGTGTCCATATTCTGGGCAGCTGTAAAAGTAACCTGCACTTCTAAATAAAAAAAAAGAAGAAGAGGTAACATTGTTGAGAAATCAAATTTTCCATAAAAAAACAAAACCAAAAACTGAAAGAAATGGTGAAGTGGTAAAGGCTTGGGTTTTCTAAGATGAAAATCCCAGGTTAGACTCCTGGTAGTTGTGCTTTTTTTCTTTAACTTTTCCTTCACCTCACCTTTAAAAAGAAATTAAAGTTAATGTTCTTGTGTTTACAAATAAAAGGGTTACTTCCTGAGGTCACAGGTTGATGAAATTTGGCCAATTGGAGTGACATCGATATAAGATTGCATTACTCAATTCCTATGTCCCCCTTTTTTAATTGCAACATTTTTTTCATGCTCGCTTATATAAATATATGTATGTATGTTTGCACGCACACACACATGCACACACATATGCACACACACATATACACACACATGCACACACACATGCACACACACATGCATGCATTTACACACACATGCATGCCTGCATGCACACATGCACTTACCCATACATGCATGCATGCATGCACCCACCCACCCACACACACACACACAACATATCTGGAAGGACATTAGAGCTCCTGGTGCCTTTCCATTCTTCAGTTTTCCTAATGTCCGAGATACCTCCCTTGCTGTGGGTACTCTGACAAGGTCTTCATCCACTTCCCTCTGCCTTGCCTTCTCCATAGCAGTGGCAGTCATCACACTGGCTCTGAACTTTCACAACAGTAGTGAAGTGTCTCCTCCAGCATTGGTGTTGTGAAGCAGAGCTTCTAAGAGGCATACCATTCTCGCCCTGAATCACCACAGCCTTGGATTGTAACAGTACTCAATATCCATGCTGCATGTCCCTGAAGCACTTCCAAACGTTTTCCCCTTCAAAACATTCCTTCTCTGCCTCTTTCACTTTCTCCTGGAATCAACTGTTCTTTGCATCTCTAATTGTCCTCCGTGCTATAATCCATGCTTGCTTGAACCTTGCTGAATCATGTCCATTCCTAGAGGCCAACCACTTGGTGTATGCACAGCTCCTAATCTGTAGGAGAGGCTTCAGCATGCCCATTGACTCCCTTAACCAATCAGGTTGGTGGCCTTTCATCTTGCCCACCAGCTCATTAGTTGACTCAATAATGGCTCCACTCACTGCTATCCACTTCTCATCAACTCCACCTATTGTAGGACATGCAACTCCAGCTCTCTCTGCTACCAAATTCTGAAACTCCAGTCTCAAAGATTGGATGCTCTCATCCTCAGCTCTGCCATGTATCACTCACCAACTTGGACACATCATACCTTCCCCCATCAATGCCTACTATATACTTCCTTCTGTGATAATCACCTGCAAGCTTGACTTCACACACACTAACTGGTGGCCAGTGTTGCACTCTGCTCCTCTCTTCACAGGTACGTCAAGGCACATCCTCCTATCATTCTGGTTCATAATGACATAGTCAATGTAAATCCACTGCTTGGCTTTCGGATGCTGCCATGTCTGTAGGTGTATGGCTTGCTTCACAAACCAAGTGTTACACACAGAGCCCTAATGAAAAGAGAGAAAAGAGAGAAGCTCTTTACAAGCACTGTTGATGACTCCATACCCATGTGGTCCTCTCACTGACCCCTACTGACCCCCTACACACTCCCTGGAACCCACATAAGCACTAAAGTAACCAATAATCCCATACTTTTCTCCTGTTAGTATTGCAGTCAAGATGCTCACATGCATCATGCATGCATACACACACGCACATACATGCACGCACATTCTTTTTTCTCTCTCTCTAAAGGAACTAAATGTTAAATGCATACCCTGCCATGTTTAATTTTACTTGGTGGTTGGACGATAGCAGTAATAACGTTTCCTCCTCCATGATTCAATATAATATTTGATGTGATTGATTGATTGAGGGGGGGGGGGGGTGGGGAAATATGGACACATGAATGAATGCTGGAATAAAGTGAATAAGGTGGATTGGTTTGAGAAAGGGAGATATGGAGGTTAAGGAGTGCTGGAATAAGGTGGAGCTAATTAATTTGGTATGATAAATTATGAAGGAACAGGGGCAACTAATCTAGATTATGTCACACATCAAATCATTAGTTCCATCAATTATAAATTAGGAGACCTCAGCCACTCTGAATCCTCAATATGCACCAGAGTTAATGCCAAGCACAGTGCAGGCTAACTGTATTAATTATTTTAAGTGATTGAAAGTATTGTTATCAATAAAATATAACTTACTATATATATTTAAAAGTACTCCGGAATGTGGGCTGGTCATTAATTAGTGGTAGAGGTGCATATTAATTGAACCATTGCTAATTGGACTTAATTTGTTCAACACATTAATTGGATTTTGTTTGTTGTAATGCTCAGTGCAGATGAGTGTATCCTTTGAAAGGAAAGAATGGCAACATATATTCCCTTCAAAATGAACTTCTTTTCTACCAAGCAGCATTATTAAAATCTTCTTTAAAATTTTTTGAGCAGAAGGAATTCCTTAAAAAAGAATATAAAAAAGGTGCAACATGGCAGATAAGTCGAGAGGATAATTCTGCCAGAGTTGAATAGAGGGCAAGTCAGGAAGTTGGATTTCACATTCCCTTCACTTTTAGGAATTGATTATAGGATAGATGAAACGCATGGATTGTGTGTTGCTATGCCGAGAGCATTCTTAGTTCTTTCAGTTACCACAATCGTATGCATCATAAGTCCCATTACCACTGTCAAAGGAGCATTCTTTGATTAGAAGAGAGCATCACACTGCAGAAGTCACCTCTATATAGTTATGCATGATTGGCTGCAAGTTGGTGTGTAGCCCTGAGTAGTAGCTCCAGTCGATGATAGACAGATTTAAAATTTTGAGTTGACAAGTCCTGAACTATCAGGTTTTCAGTTGACATTTTACTCACTTTCTTTTTTAAGTTTTCAGTTAATAGATTTTCTTTCGAGAGGTTTCAGTAGATATTTAATATTTTCTTTTTAGAGGTTAACTGTTGATAGGTTTATTTGTCTGGAATAAAGTTCTTCCTTTTATTTTTAAGCTATGTACTGAACTACTGGCCAGTGGTTCCATAACTCAATCTCTTAAATAGGCTATCAGTCCACAAAGCTAGTTACTTAATCACACTAATACAAATACTGACATTAATCTCCATAATTAAAGGGTAACTGAACTGGAAAGAAATGATTCTTTTTTTATTTTTAGTGTCTTATTTTGTTGTCCTTGATGCAATAACTGGTATAAAAAAAAGTTTGGACATTTTTAGTACAATATTTGTGAAGAAAACTTAGTTTAAAAATTTTACTTCCTGTGGGGGTGTAACTAGTCATTGACGTCACATGGGGGACAGCTGCAGCAAGAACTGAATGAATAAGGACAGCTGAGAAATTTTCTTGTCCTTCAAAATCCTCTTCTTACACCAGTCCACCCAGCTGTGATGGGGACCTACTGATATTTCTGGGGTGCAAATTCACTGGCCATACCTTGTCAAATAGCTAATGTTTCAGGGGGGACTTTGGGTGCCCACATACATAAACTGGGAGTTCTGGTTAGTCCTCCTGCAAGCTCCAACCCCAGCTCCAGGAGTTTTCTTGCAACAGCTTATAGTGCCTGCTTAGTGCAGGGCACCCTGACTATGTCAGTCAGGTGGACATGACCATGTCCACAGCAGCTAGAAAATTGCCAATTAAAAAAAAAAAAAAAAATTATGTGCATGTGTGTGTGTGTGCGCGCGCGCGCGCATTTGCTCTGTTGGGAAGCACTGCATCAATTTTAAAAAGTTATACAGTTAACAGGTTTGCTTCTTTCTTGCTACAATAGAACTAGATATATATTTATGAGTCAGCATGGGTATGTATGCTCAGGTGAATTGTTGTGTCAGAGTTGGTCTGAAGGGGTTTTGACTACTCTCCTTTACTTCTGTACCGGCTAAACAAGGTTGGTACAGAATAATTATTGTCATCTCTTTGTCTCAGACATGCCAATCTAATTTAAATGCTAACAAATCTAGGCCATTTGGTACGTAGTATTGTGTGACTGCATACATATCATTATTCACTTGTATTTTAGGCCTCCAATTCCCTTCCCCATGGCCAAAAGTTAATGAAACGTTGGAGAGCATTGGTCAAGCCACTTGAGAGGAAATAATGGATACACAAAACAATAATTCCAAAATATAATAAAAATATTAGCCTAATTACTATAAAAAAATAATGATTAAAATAATTATCTAATTATCTAATTTTACATATAATATATAGGGACACACACACAAAAAAAAAAAATTCCAAAAATATAATAATAACAATAATAATAATAATAATAATAATAGCCTAATTAATTTCAGAAAATAATGATCACAATAATTATCTAATTCTACATGTGTATAGTCTTGTGGTGTTCAGTCATAATAACAATAGTAGTGGAAGTGACTGCATGAGTGTGCGCGTTCCAAGTCCATTGCTAAACTTCTTCTCCCTCAACCTGATTATCATCACACACACATACAAAACCAAAAGAAAAAGTTAGTATCATTAGATTTAGCTGTCATTTTTATTTCAGACATTTTTAAATATTGAGCATTCAATGTAGATTATGGGTAACATGAAGGAGGAGGAAAGTGTATATATACATATATATATATATATATATGTATA
Source organism: Lycopodina hypogea (assembly GCA_963969325.1). Classification (NCBI taxonomy): domain Eukaryota; kingdom Metazoa; phylum Porifera; class Demospongiae; order Poecilosclerida; family Cladorhizidae; genus Lycopodina; species Lycopodina hypogea. The sequence goes on along the minus strand of OZ017791.1, from coordinate 11,104,542 downwards.
AGCATACATAAATGCATTTAAATCTAATTTTCCCATCATCTCCCCAACGAGGACTTGCTTAACTTGCCAATAAATCACAGCAACATTCTATTACACCAGCTCACCTCATGTCTCAGCGGTGCTTCGACGAGCAGGCTTCTTGTAGATCCTCCCTGGCTTTACCAAGCCCAACGTCATCCAGTAGCTCACACAGACCCTTCCATGTGCATGGGTAGGTAGTTATGTTGGGTCCAGCACTCATCCATTTTCCCATCACTTCACGTATACACTCCCGAATGTCATGACGATGATTCACTCCTATAATCTTTGTGTTCAACATTAAAAGGACAGCCACATCCTTCCAAAGTGGAGCCATTTCATCATAGAGCCTCAAACGTGAAGTGCTTCCTTCCTTGTTTGTCCACTTGATGAGTAGTAAATGTCGTGGATTGATAGGCTCATCACCAGCTGAACACCACAATAATAAACAATAAACAACTGGATCAATTTCAACATTAGTATTAATTGTGTCAACATGTGCCTTCATCCAACAGTTAATCCAAAGGAGGGAGTAAATATGACATAGGACCTGTCCAGTTCACAACTTGATAATAGGACATGTTGTGATTTGGATTGCAAGATGCTACCCAATACTGGAATAGACTTAATTCCATTCCAACTAGTAATGGGAATGAGCATGAATAATTTGAAAAAAATAGTGATATTGCTGAGGCCAGATAACACTTATCTGCTAAAGTTAGAACTTCCACTGTATAATTCCACTGCATTTAATTTTGATGTCTAAAGATAAATGTTAAAATATGAAAAGCTTGTATATAATATTGGATGATTAGCTATGTGTGCAGAACCTTTAAGGTGAATGTGCTGGCTATCTAGAAAGGTCATTCCTTGTAAAACAATAAAGATTCACAAACCAAAACAAAATAACTACCCTAGAACATGGGCTAGAAGCTTACATAATATTGGATGGGAAGAAGGGAGGGAGGGAAGGATTTGAATGCCTTGTGAAAAAGAAAAGGAACCACATCAAAATCTCAGCTCACTTCTGCCTGTATATTACTCCAAAGAAGCAGAAATATAATATCAGGAGTGACATGTGTTGTCTTGTTAGCAGGTACAAATCTATGACCCACAAGTGGGTATGATGGAGCACAGAAGTGGCTCTACCCACACATTCTGAAGAGCATGTCCCTAAGCATGACCTTGCACAGTCTATTACCCTGCACATGTGCCGTGGGACATGGTGCAAAACCTTATGTCAGTGATGATAATGACAGAGGCTATACTAAGCTGGTATGTGAACTTGTGTATGAAATAGCCAGTACAGCTGACCACAATGCTGACTCATCTTGTTCACTAGCCAAGCCACAGGTGGTTTGTTGGTCTCTGATGGAACCCTCTTCCTAAGGAAATAACTATCATGTATACAGCTATAGGGTGGACCTGTTCTTATGTTCGTATTTTGCTCTGTAATAGCTGAAGGGACTTGATGAAACTATTGCCAATTAAAACTTTGGGTGCCTGAACAAATAATTGCCCCCTCCCTCATCATCCCCCCCCCCCCCCCCCCCCCCCCAAGGAAAAAGAGGTCCAAACTTTCATCACTATTGTACAGAGAGAGTGATAATATCTTTAACTCCATTTTTTTTAAATGTGCTCAAATGTTTTCGGTAATGATTCAGCATTCTCCTGGTCCACATCCTATGAACTGGTGGAAGACATAATTAAACAATATATATATATATATATATATATATATATATATATATATATTTTTTTTCCAATCTTGTGAATACAATCTTTTTTCTTCTTCAATTTTCAAGCATATTTTGCCAACTTTATAATATTCCTTAGTTTGCATACTCCCACGACCCATAATTTGTGGCTGCTACAGCTGTTCTCTCTCCCTTTTCATCTGAAGGATTGTTTTACTCCTGTGGCTGGAGGGAGAACACTGCAGTAGATGCAATTCTAGAGCTGAGCACTCCAAAAGTGAAGAAAATTATATAGTTAGCACATAGCCCACCCATTATTATTTCATTTAGCTGTTGGTGGACCTGTCAGTTCCAAATTCAGGAGTTTTCAACTATGATGTTCTCGGCAATTAACTTCATAAACATTTTTAAAAAATGACTCAAAGTATCTTATTTAATTGAATGGGAGTGGTTTAGTGATAATTGGAGTGGCTCACTTTTTGTTGTAGTTGTTTAAAAATCAATGAATCCCCATTCCCCTAATCCTGAGTCAGTCCCTGAGCGCCCATTCAGGGTTGTTTAAGAATCTGCAGGTGACATTCTTTAAATGTTAAGCATTTTTAAATGTGAGAACATTTTATAGAACTAAACCAACAAACAATAAGGCAAACATAGAGTAAGGGAATGTACAGCTCTTTTTATAGGAAGCAAATTAAATAGTAAGCACTTTGGAAGAACACAGAAAATATACGACCCTTCAATATTTTAAGAGTAACAACCCTGGAAGTAAAACCCAATGTAGGAAATGCATAACAACTTGTTTTTAGAGAATGATAAAGCTTCCAGAGACTTAAGCCCTGTCCACACTGCACAATAAAACCGGTTTCACCCTTGTCTAGAATGGGTTCCATGCGTCCACACTACACCCGGTTTTACCCGGTTTCATCCCACCCAGTTTTACCTGGTTCCACCTGAAACCTTCAGAAAGGTAGGTTTCAAGTGGCTCATATTTATTGAACATACTTGTGGCTTTATTGCTGATGTTAGCTATTAGGAGTTTAGCTACTAACAGCTCTCTCACCGCTCTCTATCCTCCCTTTGTGTGATGATATTGTGGAGAGAGAGAGAGACAGAACAATGGAGTACACCAAAAAAAAAACAAAATACCCCATTTCTATATGTGGTAGAGGAAAACCAATTAATTTGCCCAGCCAGCAGGTGATGTGGAGAGGGTTCAGCCCTATGCTAGTGTGGATGCTAGAAAACGTTTGGAACCAAGTGTTGCAGAGAAGTACAAACCTGTTTATAGTGTGGACAGGACTTAAATGTTGTATTAGTGTGCCTAATGAAATGCAGTATGACATCATAAATAACTTGAACATGTGACTACCATTAGCTAGAAACATACAAGCAGGAGTGAAAGAGGTCCCACTTGCTTGCACATCAGAGATCTGTTCGGTGCCTACACATTTACACACACAAGATATCAATAAAAAAAAGAAGGAATGATAATAAAAAATAAATTATACCAATATATTCTAATATGATTAATAAAATCATAATTAATAGATTTTGCATCTGGTGTGTGTCAATCTCTATTAGTGATGCTGGCCAGAGCTCTGAACTACAACTGCAGGAACACTCCTTCCCTTAAGATCAATTTTGACCAAACTTTTAGGGATGGAGGAGATCCACCCTGAGATGGTTTTGTGCCAGGTGGCATGTCTGGGGAAAAACAGAATTTGTCTGTCTGTTTGTTTGTCTGTCTGTATGTTTGTACCATCATTCTGGCCAAATCAGTAGGTGGATTTCTCTGAAACTCTGCATGATGATAGGTTTTGACCCAACTAAAAACATGGGCTAAAAATTTCGCAAAATGGTTACCATGGTAATGAGAAAAAGCCAAAAATGGTAGGATTTTAGCCTATATTGGCCAGGCAACACTGGGTATATGCTGCTAGTATTAATATAAAACTAATCCTAGTGTGAGGTATATGATGTAGTGAGTGGAGAGAATAAGAAAGAGAAGTGAACCAGGAAAGTTGTCAGAATGTTCATATCTGCTGTAAGACATTATACCAATAGTCTTCCAGTGCTTGTCAGCATGCAAGGTAGCTAGGTCATCTGTGTATATACATTTCTTGGCAAACATGACTTAGCTGAGTTTTGATCTAATCCAAACAGGTGTAGAGTATGAGCACTATAGCAGTTATAAGCTCCTCCTGGTGTGTCAGCTGAAGCTACTGAAGGTGGTCAGGAGGAAATAAAGCAACTATGTCAAGTGCCAACAACATTCCTTACTTGGTTAGGTTACAACCTACACTATATGCATGCATGCATGCACCAGCAGAAATATGACAGATAGCTTGCGAGGCCAATTCTGAATATCATGCTAGAATTTAATAAGCATATAATATATTATTGATTGTCTGAAGAGAAGACAATTAGTCTATTCCAGTGGTGGGTGGCATCACAGAGTCCAGTCCTAATCAATATAGAGACTCATTAATAGCCATTTCATCATACTTTATTAGAGAGATAGTTGATCAAACTAAAGCTCTCCAACTAACACTAAATAAAACAGTTCTCAGCTCAGTCATCAAATATCACAGATTATCAGACATCACAGTGGCTTGCAGTGATTAGTTAGACTAGAACGTCACATTGACCAAAAATAATGTTTTGGGAATGCTATATCTAAACCTCTTTCCTTCCCATGCCAATATGGTGCCAACATTGCAGGTAGAGATGGTCATTATAACTTCCATTACTAGAAATCAACTTCACGGATATTTATACATGATACGAAATCCTTAGGAACACAAACAGGGACAAATGTGTTCTATTATCATTTAGTACAATGGATGCAATCTAATGTGGTTTATCAAAAGTCTATTATCACAATACTAGTGTCAACATTTGGTGAGGTCATGTGACTGACAGGCAGTGATACAGCAGTACTAACTTGTGCATCACTACAGTTGATGTCAACTGTTTCCTGTCCATTCTTATTCTATTCTCTTGTTCTCCAGGTCCATATCAAATATTGGAAAAATATTCGAATGTTTTGATCTGGACATGTGCATATTGTGTGCACTCGAGTGGAAACTCACCCGGCGAGGAGTGGTGAGGTGTGCAGACAGTCTGGGAAGAACATAGATCAGTGGGTACAGGGACACCTGTAAGATATGAAAGACACATGATTTATCAGACTCAATAAAATGCAACTACTATTTTTCTAACCACATCTTCTACAAGTACACACCAGACCACACACACACCAGACCACACTCGCACCCACCCACCAACCCACACACACACACACACACAAACATACACACCTTGCCAAAGTCTGTGATCATGTGTCACCTTTCCGGTGATGGAGGGCTCTCTGGTACAGATTAGATAGTCTCTTTTCCCCTTGATATACTTGGCAGCGTGAAGAGAGAATCTGGTTGTGTGCTCTGCCACACACTCAAAGGCAAGCACAGGTGCATCTGGAACATAGAGGAGAGTTTTCGTGACTCCATTGATCACTTCCTTGATCGTGTCCCGTACAGCCACACAAGTAGAAGGCAACTCCTCGCAAAATTCAGGATCAGAGGGAAAGTGAAGAGTGACTTGGAAGAAGGAGTCATAGGAGTCCTGAAGACAAACTACTACTAAGCCACAGGGACGAGTGAAAGAGAAGCTATTTCTAGCTACACAGGAATGTTCGTAGTGCTTCCACTTCTTGCCAGAGATAAGCTTACAGACGGTGCTGCAGAAGACGCCAATTCTTGCTGTGCCCCTTGGGAAGTGCAACATCATAGGGATATGTTGCATGGGATCGTTTGTCTGGCTCTTAAACGTGCTCTTGGATTTTTCTGAAGTCAGCAAGCATGGCATCAGGAATTCCTCAGGAATCCTTTCAAACACAATCAGCAATTTGTTCAATAATTTCAGCATATCCATAGGAGTGAAATTAGAATCATAACCATCTGAAATTTTCTTCAGCAAATTTTCGGTAATGATCCCTTGCTCTTTGAACTTCTTCCATGCCCCATCAATCAACCTCCCTGTATCGACACCTGCAGTCAGCTTGATGTGTTCCTTCACTACCTCTGTCACCATGTTCAGCACAGCTTGAGGCTCTCCAAACACCTTGTCGGGAAACAACTCACTGAAGTAAAAGATGCGATTGGATTCTTCAAGATATTTCAGGCCCTCTTTCAACGATTTTTCATTAGTGAAGTACTTCCTCACATTTTGCATAACTTCATTGACTGTTGATGCAATCTGCCCCGTGGTTGACATTTCCCTTAGGGTCTCCTCCAATAAGTGGAACTTCAATGGGATGTTGATGGTCTCGGCTCCATCTTCATCCATCACCAACTCCATTACCTTTCGGCCCATTTCATAATCGGCTTCACTAGGATCCTTGGCATCTACTGCAAAGATCAGCTTCTTGCCATTGTGGTCAGCATAAATGACATTGTCACTCAGGTCAAATGATTTCACCATATTCAAGAGCTTCCTTTCCTTCTCTTCTCTTGTCTCATTACACCTGTGTTCCAAATCTCTGTGGGTGCCGACAATGATGATCTTTATTCGTCTGTTTCCCGAACATTGTGACACAACCATCTGCATGAACTGACGCAGCATCTGTTCATTAGTGATCCTTGAAGGCACTCCTTCTCCGACTAGCTCACCATCTTTTCCATAGAAGTAGCTGGTGGGACATTCGTCCAGGCGCTCACTCAGATTAGTGACAACAATAACAACGTTAAGACCATTAATAAACCGTGGGAGAATTTCAAGGAATTGTGGTTGCCCACCACTGTCAGTTATTTCTGCCACAACCTCATCAATTAAAGGCTCCACATATTTGGCCTTAACCGAATCTCGAAGCAAGTTTCCTTTTACTCTGCGAGATAGTTCGTTCCGACTCAGATCCTTTCTTTCATGGAGACTCACTTTAACTGGTTTGATAATTTTGGATAAGGCATCTTTTCCAGATCTCATCATCCTCCAGGAATACTCTTCTCGACTAATTTCCATACAGGATTCGGATGAAGGAGACTTTTTGAATCGCCTCAGCCCTATGCTTCGTACAGGAGGTTTGAAACATGGTGTGCTGACACGCTTGGAAGGAGGCTGGTTGTGTAATAAGAGAGCCAAAGTGTGGGTCTTTCCAGCGCCAGCAAACCCCAAAATCACAGATTTCTTTCGCTTCATGGTCACCTCAACTTCCAATTCTTTCTCAAGCTGAACTCGAGCCTTCTCAATAAAACCAGCTGGGAGAGAAAGAAGATATTTTATTCATTGGTGGTACATAACAATTTGGTATAAGAATATTAATAAAAATTCAATAATTATTAAAGGACACACTAAATACTACATTCTATTTGACATCATTAGGCTAACACTAATTGGGAGATATGTGTATTACTTAAAATGTTGAAATGACATGGGTTACAAAATATTAGTCAGAAAAACATAATATTTAAAGGATAACTGAACAGGAAAACAAATTTTTTTTTTTATTGTCTTATCTTGTCCGTCCTTGATGCATAACCTGGTATTAAACTTTTTTTTTGGAAATTTTCCGTCCAATATTTGTGAAGAAGTTAGCTTCAAATATGTATTTCCTGTGGGGGTGTAACTCTTCCTGATGTCACAAAGGGGACAGCTGCAGCTAGAACTCAATATTCATGAAGAAAAATTAGTTTTCAAAATGTTTTTCCTGTGGGGTGTAACTCTTCCATGATGTCACAAAGGGGACAGCTACAGCTAGAACTCAATATTCATGAAGAAAAGTTAGCTTAAAAAATATATTTCCTGTGGGGGCGTAACTCTTCCATGACGTCAAAGGGGACAGTTACAGCTAGAACTCAATAAAAGTGATACACTACTTCAACAAATTTCAACAATTCATGAGTCAGGATTCTGCCAGGAAGTCCAGGAGTGGTAGTTGTATATGGATACCAAGAGAGGTAGCAATGATAAAATATTTTTTAAAAACCACAATAGAGGAGCAGTGTAGCAAATCTGATTGTGAATAAGTGAAGAGGTCCCTTGGACTAGTGCAATAATTTCTCTTCACATCAGAGCTAATGACACCTACAACTTCAACCAGCTCGGATTCAGGCACAGAAAATTAGGAAATTTGTGATTTGTCATGGCAATACTTGCTAGCTGCTTGTCACTTTTGGTGTGGAGGTAGATATTTGATAGCTAGCTAGCTATATAGTAACTGTGTAGTTGTTAATTTTACACTTGGTTATAACATATATAGCTAACTAGCAGGTACATCCGGTATTACCAGGTTTATAATGATACACCCACATTAAGGTGTGACTAAGTATGACCCAGGTGGTTCATTTTGACTGGCTGAAGTCCTGCCTGGATAACATTCAAATAAAACAAGTGTATAAGGACATCTCGCTTGAATCCACAAGCCCCACCTTCTTCAACATCAACTCCAGGAACCTTCCTCAATTTACTTGATCATGATGATGAGAATGTCCGACCAAGACTCTACCCCCTTCACAGACCTAGTTTGCCCTCATTACCTCATTACCATTTCTAAAACCGACACCCACCTGATCAATATGAGTTTCCACGGTTTATGTAATGCCTCTAAAAAAAACACACAGGATGCATTCCTTTGGAAAAGGAGGGTTAAGTAACACTTACTTGTAAAATATTTATGGTGGATTATTCATATTTCATTGTTGCAGTTTGTGGTTGGAGACGCCACACATTTCTATATTTTTTGTGATAATTAGTTACTTGCACTTATTGCTATGTGAAGCGTTTGGGTTGTTGAGCTGTCAGTGGAAACACAGTAGTTGAACCATAACAAGTTTTTACAATTGGCCCCGTTACATTACAATAAACTATGGCACTTTCATGGACCATTACATTTCTTATAAAATTTTGTTAATTAATCCACTTGTTTCAAATTCTCTCTCTGAACTAGAATTAAAGAAACAAGTTACATGCAAATGCCTTTGCTTCTATGTAGTGCTACAATAGCCCACCAAAAGTGGGCCTAGAAAGCTTTACCCGGCAAGAAATCGTGGCCAGAGGCTGTAATTGCCTGATAGTAGTTTAATGTCCACTGGAGCGGTGACTTGTCCCCCCCCCCCCCCCCACCCCCCTGGAAAATCTCCTAGAAAAATCCCTGACATAGATAGTAAATATTCAATTACATGGTCATACGGTGAGTCTTTTAGAACTATCAATAATGAGCATGTGTGTCAGCAGGTTAAGAAATGCCATGTGGTCCAGTGAACTTTTAACCAACATAACAATAATTCCTCAGCATAATTAAAATCAGATTCTGCCAGTGAGCCATATATTCTACGTCAAGAACAAACAGAAGTTGTCTTATTGACCAGAATATGAGAAAGCTCACCGGTGGGTTAGGTATGATGGGCTGCCTGGTGTTGAAGGTATGTTTTGTTGTGTGTGTAGTGGGCTCAATTGTCAACTGAAAATTATGTAAGTATGAAAATCACCAAATGCTATTATTATATATTCCCTCCAAAATTTAGCTAACACACAATATTTTGGTTGATTTTAAGAACACATGTTGGTATTCCAACCTCCCTCCCTCCAAAAAATCTTAAATAAAACCCTGCAGGTATGATAAATTTGTCCAAGAAATTCAATCTTGAATAAAATCATAAGGTCAAGGAATGAGTGTTAATATGAAAATATTTCAGGTTATATGTGGATGCTGGCTGAACAGCTGTGCTTCAGAACTGGTTCTGTTCACTAGGCTGCTGAGCTCATTAAGGTGATGGACTAAGTAGTATGAAATAGTACACAATACTTACACATAACTAGTTAGTCATATAACACAATACAAATAGTAACACTAATTATAATTAAACATACACCATACAATTAATGGACACTGATTAATGCTAACAATAAACATTTCTATAGTTCAGTAATGCAGAACTGTTAGTACAAAGGCTTCTTCATTTGGACTAAGTAGCCCAGTATTTTAAGCTACCACACACCCCTATATGCACAGACTGCACCACCTGTTTATGCACATACACCTGAGTTGTTCTAAATGACAAGCAAACTATAATGAATACTATATATATACTCACCAAGTGAGAGGATAGTTCAGATGTCCACAATGGATGAGTGAATATCATCAAATCACAATAACAAGAAAAACACTTTTATTGCTGAAATTTTTCTTCGCAAAATCAAAATTCCAATTAAAGATCCACTCACCATCTATGATCATATCAAATTAAGAATTAGAGAGAGAAGACAAATATATCGATGATTTTAAGTTAAAATCTTCCACTGAAATAACTCATTTATGTTTAATAGACAGGACATGGCAAGTGTTGTAGAAGAGTTGACTAATGCATATTTCCCACTAATGCTAGGAATACACTAGCATTGCATGCAATTCACCATCTATGATGATATAAAGTAGAGCAGTCAGAGAGAAATAAATCATTCCAATTGGAGCAAATAATGCCATATTCAAATTGAAAGTAATGCACTAAACTACCCTGTATAAAGATAAGGGGGAATATTGACCAAGCACAAGTTGGACAGACTGTTGAACAATAAATATGTAAATATATTATTCCGAAGGTGTTAAATCTTCAATTAATTGCAATATTATGTCATGTAATGAGCACATTAAAATATGCAGGAACTATTCAGATATCATCTCCACAGTATGACTGGCTATGTTCTATAGTGTTGCTGTAACACTTTATGAGACACCGTCATCACACAAGTAATAGTGATCACAACCACTAGACTACCCTTTGTTATATATAGTAAAAGCTTTGGACAGTGATTCCATCTCATTGGGTGGCAGCAGTGTGGACTATTTCACCTAAAGACTAAACTATATACACCAGGAAATTAAGTAGTACATAAGTACCAATGTTGGCATAAATAGTAACTATTAATATTCAGGGACTTATAAATAATGTACTTATTTTGTGAGTACAGAAATAAAGTGTGGTCAACTTTACATTCCATGATCATAGTTATTTTGTGGCCACATTATTACCATGGGAAAATATGTAGGGATTTTCTTATAGATAACGAGCTGCCCATTGTTTTCTGTTTATTTAATTTTTTGTTATTTGTGCAAGCTCATGCAGGAACTCCAGCTAAATGCATTGTCACCATTTCCTGAGTATAAAAGGAATGCACTTGCAGTATTGTGATGCAGTCAAGACTACGCCATCTTTTTGTATAACTCCAATAACATATACTTTTAACAACTACAATTCTTCTGCAAGATATCATCAATGAACTTCTTATAAAGAAAGTTTGTAGAGACACATTAGAAGTACCCTAGCATTTCTACTCACTTCCTATGATGATATTAGGTCATAGTCCAGCAAGAAGAGAAACAGGACATGTCCACATGTAAGTTGCCACAAGTTTAGTAGTGTAATAGCAATGTAACTCACCAGCTATGATGATATAGAGTCAGAAAGTCAGACAGAGAGAAGTAGGGCATGAACAAATGTGAGATAATTTGTGCATGTTTCTTGTAGTGGTAGCTATACACTAGCATTGTAACTCACCAGCTACGATGATATAGAGTCATGAGGTCAGACAGAGAGAAATAGGACATGTTCAAATGTGAGATAATTTGTGCATGTTTCTTGTAGTGGTAGCTATACACTAGCATTGTAACTCACCAGCTATGATGATATAGAGTCATGAGGTCAGACAGAGAGAAATAGGACATGTTCAAATGTGAGATAATTTGTGCATGTTTCTTGTAGTGGTAGCTATAAACTAGCATTGTAACTCACATCCTACGATGATATAGAGTCATGAGGTCAGACAGAGAGAAATAGGACATGTTCAAATGTGAGATAATTTGTGCATGTTTCTTGTAGTGGTAGCTATACACTAGCATTGTAACTCACATCCTACGATGATATAGAGTCATGAGGTCAGACAGAGAGAAATAGGACATGTTCAAATGTGAGATAATTTGTGCATGTTTCTTGTAGTGGTAGCTATACACTAGCATTGTAACTCACCAGCTATGATGATATAGAGTCATGAGGTCAGACAGAGAGAAATAGGACATGTTCAAATGTGAGATAATTTGTGCATGTTTCTTGTAGTGGTAGCTATACACTAGCATTGTAACTCACATCCTACGATGATATAGAGTCATGAGGTCAGACAGAGAGAAATAGGACATGTTCAAATGTGAGATAATTTGTGCATGTTTCTTGTAGTGGTAGCTATACACTAGCATTGTAACTCACCAGCTATGATGATATAGAGTCATGAGGTCAGACAGAGAGAAATAGGACATGTTCAAATGTGAGATAATTTGTGCATGTTTCTTGTAGTGGTAGCTATACACTAGCATTGTAACTCACCCGCAATGATGATATAGAGTCATGAGGTCAGACAGAGAGAAATAGGACATGTTCAAATGTGAGATAATTTGTGCATGTTTCTTGTAGTGGTAGCTATACACTAGCATTGTAACTCACCAGCTATGATGATATAGAGTCATGAGGTCAGACAGAGAGAAATAGGACATGTTCAAATGTGAGATAATTTGTGCATGTTTCTTGTAGTGGTAGCTATACACTAGCATTGTAACTCACCCGCTATGATGATATAGAGTCATGAGGTCAGACAGAGAGAAATAGGACATGTTCAAATGTGAGATAATTTGTGCATGTTTCTTGTAGTGGTAGCTATACACTAGCATTGTAACTCACCAGCTATGATGATATAGAGTCATGAGGTCAGACAGAGAGAAATAGGACATGTTCAAATGTGAGATAATTTGTGCATGTTTCTTGTAGTGGTAGCTATACACTAGCATTGTAACTCACCCGCTATGATGATATAGAGTCATGAGGTCAGACAGAGAGAAATAGGACATGTTCAAATGTGAGATAATTTGTGCATGTTTCTTGTAGTGGTAGCTATACACTAGCATTGTAACTCACCAGCTATGATGATATAGAGTCATGAGGTCAGACAGAGAGAAATAGGACATGTTCAAATGTGAGATAATTTGTGCATGTTTCTTGTAGTGGTAGCTATACACTAGCATTGTAACTCACCAGCTATGATGATATAGAGTCATGAGGTCAGACAGAGAGAAATAGGACATGTTCAAATGTGAGATAATTTGTGCATGTTTCTTGTAGTGGTAGCTATACACTAGCATTGTAACTCACATCCTACGATGATATAGAGTCATGAGGTCAGACAGAGAGAAATAGGACATGTTCAAATGTGAGATAACTTGTGCATGTTTCTTGTAGTGGTAGCTATACACTAGCATTGTAACTCACATCCTACGATGATATAGAGTCATGAGGTCAGACAGAGAGAAATAGGACATGTTCAAATGTGAGATAATCGGTGCATGTCTTCTTATAGTAGGAGTACTACCATAACTGACAAGATTTGAAGGGGCTTGATTAGCTGAATTTTGAACCATTGAAGTTAAAACATTCTCTAGGGTGACTACCTCAATAGCTACCAGAATTCAATTGACTGCAGTCAATTCTTTATTCATGAACCTTTAGTGAGTAACTCCCTAATTAAGGTATTTCCTCTACCACTATATACCAACTATTAGGAAAATGTTTACTATTTAGAATTTCATGTGCTTTATTCATATATTTTCAATACTAACATAGCAAGTCCATGGCAACAGAAAATTTCAAAAAAGATACTCCTTCTCAGAGCCTCCAAGCAGGAAGGTAGAGATCTTCAGTAGCAATTTACAAAAGTATCAGTCATTTTCTACTCGCTTTCAGTAACTTAAAATGTTCCTTTTTTTCCTTCTTTCCTTTCTGCAGATCACTATACTTTAGGGGCAACTTCAAAAAAGGGTCTGGGCCACATGTGCTTTTGATTTACTAACCTGTAATCTAATTTTATTGGTATCATGTCTGCTCTGGGTCTAATGTAAAATTTCACATGATATATTCCTGTATATGTAATGAACAAAATATGTGAATGTATGTACGGGTATATTGAAAAATGTTCTCTTGTGCATTACTATGCTCGATAGAGTAGCACCTCTCATCTTACACAGAAATATTGGTATTCCTAGGTCAAAATAGATTCGATGAACAAAATAAAAAAAGTAACATATAAGCGAATAAAGAGTCAATGCATGGTGCTAGTACTGCATGCAGCATATCTCAAATTCCTTTCATGAGTGCATGTTTTGGCCTTGCTGATTAGGCATTCATCGACTTGAACCATCTTACAACATTTAGTAGTCCTGTTGAAGTGGCACCCAATCAGAGCAGATAAAGTCTCTGTCAGTAGAGAAGATCAGAACTCTGTTTAACTCTCCCAAGGAAAACACTCACTGTCTGCATTCAATAAGGGGATTGAAAGTTTCAGAACTAGACTTCCTAGATTGTGGTACTTACCTGCATGCAAAATCAGCTGCTATGGCTGAATCAGGAAACATAGATGGAAATAAATCTGAAAAATGATCAGTTGCTTGAAATGAGATATTATGCATGGCAATGAAATTCACCATCTTAACTTCAGCTGAAGTAATCCTTAAAGTATGGATCAATCTTTGCTCTCCAAATCAATTAGAAATACTAGCACAACCTTGTGAGTCTTTATATTTTCGTTGGTGTACTGCTCCATCTACATGCGCTAAATGTCATTCATCCTACCATGAAAAACTGTCAAGTGATTGGTGCAAAATTCACAATGAGCAAATCGGATTCCTTTAGAGCTGGAAAAAAATATGGGTAGGTAAGGTCCAGTTATGTTTGAATTCCACTTCCGCTGTTCTTTCTTCTTTTCTACTGGTGGGCAATCGCTGAAAATACTTGAAGTTCCCTCTTCATTGCTAGAGGAAGCCTCAGCAGCACTAGGGCTAGTCATACTCCCCGCCATGTGTCTCCCCATTAACTGCAAGAGGTTGGTAAGCGCAAAAGAAAATTGAAAAAAATAAAACGTACAAAATAAAACCAACGAAGAAGTCTGTTGGTCCACTATCCATACAAAAAGTAAACAAATCTGTAGCCCATAAATTTTATTGCTTTTCCATAAAATTACGGATGATTCCGTGTGGTTGGAGGCACTGCCTTCTATTTTGCCACAATAGACCCCAAAATTCTAGAGCAACTCTCTTCTCCCTGCCCTTTATGTGACAAGACTTGTATAAGTCTTGGTAAGCACATTAGCAAACACAGAGAAAATGCTAGAGACTATTTACACTATCTAGCCAAGAAGACCCTTGATAAAAACGTTAGGTTTGAGCTATCAAAAAAGTCTAGATAGATGCTCTAAAGCCACAAGTTATTTCTTAGGTTAGATACACACCTTGGGAAAAATCCTTTTTGCATGTCAGCTAAGTATGATGATAAACACCTCACCAGTGAGTCACAATTCCAACATCCATCCAATAACTTTCTCAATCCACAATACACCACCTTCTCTATTAATTCATAGTCAATCTCCAACCCATGCACCATCTACTGAACTGACAAATAGTCAACTTCAACCAGAACCATTGTCTCACAATCTGCATTCAATCCATAGCTCTACATATGTACATCCACCATCATAATCACCCACTTCCTTACTTTGTGCAATCACTACATACACACAAGGAGAGATCCTTTCTGCTACACATCCAAACACATCAGCAGGCACTCCGCCTCCATCCATTAGTGCTGGTCATCATAATAGCTAAGATTCTATTAAACTGCCAGAATCAGAGGCTGAATGGATGGAGGCACACAAACATTTCTTAGTTTATCTCCTACCAGCAGTGCAGTTAGCCAGTACCATGGAGGACAAGTACAAAATGCTAGCTGAGGGCATTTTCATTTTCTTCCAGATTAACTATGGTTGTCATCCTTGGCGTAAAAATTTTTAATGATAAGCCTTCCAAGAAACAAAAACACAATAGAGCCTTAAACAAGGTCAAACAGCTTAAAAGCCGAAGCACAGGAGAGATTTTCGACTAGCTAAAAAGAACAGTGCCCTGGCCACAGGCATGGAAAGCCGAATCCATCAGACTCATTGCTAAAGGATCTGCCAAGGATGATCCCTCATCACCACCCAACTTCAGGCCAATAGCATTGACATCATGTGTTGTGAAAATTTCACTTCCATCTTGAAAAGTAGATGGTCCACTCATATGCTTGAAAATGACTAGTAACGTAATCAAGTGCTATGATTTCTTAGTTTCTCTTTTCATCTTTGGGATAAGCCTACAGGTCAATGAAGTGATGATGAAGGTCTACCAATTAATTTCAGTCAAGTGAATGAAGTTACAAAATTTCATTATAAACACAATGGTCCATGAAAGTGCCAGAGAAATCTCTGTAATGTAATTAAGTGTCATTATTTTTAATTTCTCTTTTTGCCTGTTTATGTGGCATTCTTTATCAGATAGAGAATGAAGGGAAACAACATAAAAAGTAGCTGCCAGTTCAACTCAGAAATAACTGCTGCTGCAAAGTATTATGAAAGGGGAAATAAACTATGGAGGTAGAAATGTGGGAAGGGGGAAGGAAAGGAAGGGGAAGAAGAAAAAAGGACCCTGCTGGGGTTTAAAATCACAACCCCTCATTTTAAATTTCCATTCTTGACAAGTGAGACCCTTGAAAATTTGAGCTCATTCAGTCCACTGGTTCTCAGAGTTTTTGTTCAGACAGACACACATACAATCAGACAGCCAATCTACATTCTAATAAGGTAGTGAATTTTAAAAGGCTGTCAGATAGTGAGCAATATAGAGGGAATCTTCGTTATCTTGACAGTTTTATCTGGTGAGGGTAGACCAGGATATGTCTACCCCTCCTACTTTCCATGTTCCAATTCAAAATTATAGCTAGTAGCCCAGGGTAGTTACTAGCTATAAATGTTATAACCTAGTGTAAAAACAACAATTACACAGTTTGCTATATAGCTAGCAAGCTAGCAAGCTATGAAATACCTTGCTCCACACCAAAAATGGCAAGCTAGCTAGCAAGATACCATAACAAGATACTCGTTTTCTGTAGCTATATAGCTAGCTATTAAATATCTAACTCCACACCAAAAGTAGCCAAAGCTAAAAAGTTTTTTTTTTTTTGTTGCAAATAGCTATATTTTATCATGACAAATCAGAGAGTCTTTGATGCTCATTTTCTCTAACTGAATCAGAGATAGATGGAACTGAGGAGCAGCATCAACAGGATGTGAAGGTATGAATAATTATTGCACTCTCCCAAGGGACAGATCTCTTCACTTATTCCTTCAGATTTCCAACTCCACAACTCTTTCTCAGTTGCCATTGCACTAGATGTCAATGTACTACTACCAAACCTGGACTTACCGGTGGAATTGGGACTCCTGACCCCAGGAATTGTTGAAGTTTGTTGAAATAGCATATCACCGCCATTCAGATCTGGCTGCAGCTGTCCCCATGTGACGTCAATGACTAGTTACACCCCCACCTCACAGGAAGTAAAATTTTAAGCAAAGTTTTTTTTCATGAATATTGTACTAAAATTTCCAAACTTTTTAATACCAGGTTCATCAAGGACAAAAAAATAAGACAATAAAAAAAAATTACTTTTTCCAATTAAATTACCCTTTAAGGTCCTCCTCCAATCTCCAAGGGAGAGAGGAGGGGCCAAAAAATCCAGGTGGGGGGACAAAGAAGTCCAAGGGGTGGGAGGGAGAAGCGCCCCCCCATGCCCCCACATAAGTATATATCACAATTATGTTAAATTTGTGCAATCGTTTACATGATTCTATTTTTCTCTCTTCTATTTATCTATCAGGCAACATGATTCTTAAAAATCAAAACTCAAATATGGGCTGGCTCGAATAGAATTTGCAGTACACATGCATATAATGCATATGCTCACCATCAAACACTGGTGGGCCACACTTAAGGCAAGTTTACACAATAGTCAGCATGAGAAACACACCAAAGTTTACCAGCTTATAGTAACATCTGAATTACTTACCTCAGCCATTCCTTAGGTGCTGGACTCCTATTCTAATAATAAGAGAAATTTTAAGAGTCAACATTACAAGTTATCCATAATAGTGTTTGTTTGTGGGTGTGCGATAGAGTTGCCAATAATAACATGATATCTCTCAACCATTCTTCTAAGAGAAAATAAACAACTAATGCTCTTAATTTGGAAATTCCCTCAGAACAATCAAACTTGAAAGTGCGTAACATTGAGAAGTTAAGGCTGTTCTGGAGCAAAACATTTGGAGTCAATTCTGAAGGGGAAAAACACTTACAACAGAATATTTAAGACAAAGACAACAGCCATTTTGACTCGTTACACCACCACAACAGAGAATGCCAGTTTTATACTCGCCACTTGACAATATTAACTCGGCATAATATAAGTAAAGTGTGACATAACATGGTCTTTGATTAATGTAGATGAAGAAGAACCTCCTCCTCTACATTCATGATTGTATATATATTTTTATGATAAAAATGTGTATCTGTGGATTAAACTGATAGACTTACAAAATAGGAGGAACTAGACCATTAGACTTCAGACCAGGGGAGAGGGGGACAACTTCAGGCCAGGGGGGAGGGGGACAATTTCAGACCAGGAGGGAGGGGGACAACTTCAGACCAGGGGGGAGGGGGACAACTTCAGACCAGGGGGGAGGGGGGGGGGACAACTTCAGACCATGGGGGAGGGGGGGGACAACTTCAGACCAGGGGGGAGGGGGACAACTTCAGACCAGGGGGGAGGGGGACAACTTCAGATCAGGGGGGACTGGACCATTAAACGTAAGACCAGTGGGGACTAGACCATAAGACTACAGACCAGGGGGCATTAAACCATTACAGTTAAGATCAGTATGGACTACATTATCAAAATTGAACCATTGAGGAATAGACCATCAGATTTCAGACCAATGGACACTAGATCATTAGACCTCTGACCAGGGGACACTATACCATAAGAGTCCACACCAGGTTGGACTAGACCATTAAACTTCAGAGCAGGGTGTACTAAATTATTAGAGTTCAGACCAGGGGGGATTACATCATTAGAAATCAGACCAGGAGGATACTAGATCATTCGATTTCAAACCTGGTAGAAACTATACTATTAGAGATTAGACCATGGGGGTACTAGACCAATAGACTTCAAACTAGGGATACTAGATCATTATATTTCAGATGAGGGGTCACTAGACCTTTAGACTTCAAGCCAGGGGTGACTAGATCAATAGACTTCAGACCAGGGGGGACTAGATCGCTAGACTTCTGACCAGGTGTGACTAAACCACTATACTTCAGACCAGGTGGGATCACACCAAGACCAGGGGGCACTGTACCATTAGATGTTGAACATTGATAGGGTGTGTGTACTCTCTTATTTAGGTGACCTTGCTATCAGTGATTGGGACTCTGGTTTATTACTTGGGCACCAGACTATGCAGGGACCTAGCAAAGATATATTATACCAGCAGCATATACTCAGTGTTGTCTGGCCAATGTCAACATGAAACATTATAAAAGTCACCAAATTTCAGCCTGCATCGTCTTTTAATTAGCTTTTGGCATCCAATAAACCTCTTGTGGGTGTAGCTACCACCAAAACACACCCCTTGACAACCTGCACCTGCTTAATAATACTCACACAGTTATATACAGACAAAATGCCATATTTCGAACCCAGTTCCTTTAATTAGATTGTGGCAGCCAAAACATATTCTTGTGGGTATGGCTATGACCAAACCACACCCATGTGTGGCTAATAATGCTTACCCATTTACTTGAAACCACATGCCAAATTTCGTCCTGGTTGGTCCTTAAATTAACTTTCGGTAGCCAAAAATATTTACTGTAGGTGTGGTTATGACCAAACCACACCCATTGACACAACCACATGCAGTCAATAATGCTCACCCGGTTACTTGGAGACCTCATGCAAAAATTTCAGCTGTTGGTTCTATATTTAGCTTTTGGTAGCCAAAATGACACTAGGTAGGTGTGGCTATGACAAAACGACACCCACATGGTCAATGATGCACACCTGGTTACTTGCAGTCCAATTCAAATTTCAGCTGATTGATTCATAAACACGTTTTTGACAGCCAAAATAACTTCCCATGGGTGTGGTCTTGAACAAACCATGCCCATTGCCACACCCACATACAACGCTTACCCGAATCCTTGGAAACCACATGCCGAATTTCAGCCTGGTAGGTACTTTGATTAGCTTTGGATAGCAAAAAAAAAAGTCCCGTGGGTGTGTCGATGGCTAAACCAGACCCAATGTGGTTAATAATGCTTATCCAGGTACTTGGAGATGACACGCGAATTTTCGGCCTGATTGGTATTTCGATTAGCTCTTGGAAGCCCAAACAATTTCCTGTGTGCGTGGTTGACAGAAACTATACCCATTACTACACACACATGTGGTCAATAATGCTCAACTAGTAACTTGGAGACCACATGCTCAATTCTGCCCTTTTGGTCAGACAGTTAGGCTGTGACACACACACCCACACACACCCCATAACCACCCACTTCCACACACAAACCAAAATATATAATAGATAGTGTGTGTGCATGTGGGTGTGTGTGTGTGTGTGTGTGTGTGTGTGTGTGTGTGTGTGTGTGTGTGTGTGCGCGCGCGCGCGCGCGCGTATGTATAAACATATGTACACATACCTACATATGCATAATTTATTACATATATTTTGGTTCATATGTATGTATGTATGTATGTATGTATGTATGTATGTATGTATGTATGTATGTATGTATGTATGTATGTATGTATGTATGTATGTATGTATGTATGTATGTATGTATGTATGTATGTATGTATGTTTACAGGCTTGTGTGTTTGTATGTTTGCACGTGTGCGTGTGTCTAGCAATCACAGCCAAACCCTTGGACCAAAAATGCCGAAATTTGGCATGTGGTCTCCAAGTAACTGGATGAGCGTTAATAACTGCATGTAGGTGTAGTAATGGATGTGTTTTTTGTCACAGCCACATCCCCTGAAGTTATTTTGGCTACCAAAGGCCAATTAAAGGACAAATCAGGCCGAAATTTGATGTGTGGTCTCCAATACCAGGGTAGGCATTATTAACCATATTGGGTGTGGTTTGGCCATAAGCACATCCACAGGAAGTAGTTCTGATATCTAAAGATAATTAAAGGATCAACCAGGCTGAAATTTGACATGCGGTTTCCAAGGAACCAGGTAGCATATTTAAGCATGTATAGGTATTGCAATAGATGTGGTTTGGTCATGACAAAACCTTTAAAAAGTTATTTTAGCTGCTAAAAACTAAATTATATATCAATCATGCTGAAATTTGACATATGGACTCCAAGTAACTGGGTGAGTGTTATAACCAATTGTGTGTGGTTTGGCTATAGCCACACCCACAGGAAGTTATTATGCTATAAAAAGCTACTAAAAGCACCAACTAGGCTTAAATTTGGCATGTACTTTCCAAGGAACTGGGTGAGAGTTATTAAATATTTGAGGGTGTGGTTTCATCATAGTTACACTCACAGGAAGTTGTTTTGGCTACCAAAAGCTAATTTATGCACAAATCAGGGTGAAATTTGATGTGTGGTCTCCAAGTAACTGAGTAAGCATTATTGACCACATTGTGTGTGGTTTGGCTATAGCCACACACACACACACACAGGAAGTAGTTTCACTATCAATAGCTAATTAAAGGACCAACTAAACTAAAATTTGGAATGTACTTTCCAAGGAGCTGGGTGAGCGTTATCAAGCATGTGTGGGTTTGGTTTTATCAGAGTCACATGCACAGGAATTCATTTTGGCTGCCAAAAGCTAATTTATGGACCAATCCGGACAAAATATGGTATATGGACTACAAGTAACCAGGTGAGCAGCATTAAACATGTGGGTGTGGTTTGGTCATTACCACACCCTCAGGAAGTAAATTGGGCTACCAAAATCTAATTAAAGGACTAACCAAGCTGAAATTTGTCAGCGTGGTCTCCAAGTGACAGGGTGAGCATTATTGACCACATTAGGCTGTGTCAGTGGGTGTGGTTTGGTCATAGCCACACTCACAGGAAGTTATTTTGGCTGCCAAAAAGCAAATTAATAGATGAATTAGGCTGAAATTCAACATATGGACTACAAGTGACCGGTGAGTGTCATCTGGGAGTGGGTGTGGCTTTGTTAGGTCAACCAGGCAAACTTTTGACAGAAGTATTCCAGATAACCAAGTTGTTAGGGACCACCTGCGACAAACTAGACCAACCAGAGCATTTTAGGTTTTTGGTACTAGTTTTAAATGTCTTCAGAACAGCATAGATAGGGCATAGCATCACGTAACAGAACATCCCTCAAAATGGCTCTGGCTGAGCTTTCAAAGGCTCAGCCAGACCTCACAAAAACAACACAATTACAATAAATAGATTATTAAACAGAATGTTCAACATCGTTTTCTGTTACATACACACAAATCTTCCACCTTGTTTCTGTTACCCACACACATAGTTCCACCTTATTACACTAAACATGTTGGATGTTGACCCCAACACAAGTGAGCATAACTGATCACATGTGGGTGTGGCAGTGGATATGGCTTTATTACAGCCACTCTCATAGAAGTCTTTTGGCCAGAATTACTAATTTAAGGACCAACCATGCCGAACTTTGGCATGTGGTCTCCAAGTAACAGAGCGAGCCTATTAATCGCATATAGGTGTGTCAATGGGAGTGGTTAGTTATAGCCACAGCCACAGAAACTTGTATTGGTTAGTAAAAGCTAATTAAATAATCAACTAGACCGAAAATGACTTGCTTCTATAATGTTTCATGCTGACACTTGCTGGATGACACTGGGTATATAATCATAGTGTTTGTATACATGTTACTAGGCCAACCGGCCAAACCCTTGGACCAAAAAGGCTGAAATTTGGCATGTGGTCTCCAAAAATCAGGTGAGCACTATTAATGGCATGTGGGTGTGATGAGGTATGGTTTTGTCATGGCCACACGCACACAGACAATGCAGGTATATGCTGCTAGTAATATACAGTAATCCCCCTCTTGTGAGGCCACCCTTAAATCCAACAAAAATCATTCTTATAAGAGAGGTGATCTTAAAACAGAGGTAAGTTTATACAGCAAATACAACTTCTTGCACGAAAAATGTGGTCTCTCAAGAGAGGTGGTCTACCAATAGAGGAGTCTCTCAAGAGGGGGACTACAGTACAATATATAGACTAGATAAGAGAGATAATAGTATTAAGTTGAGGTGGGAATCGGCAGCCCAAACAGCAGTGCAGCAACATGTATACTACAATAACTTACTTAGTTTAGGTGTTGTGGAGGACATCATCATCATATAGATCTTGTCAAGGTCTATAAATATGGAAATATTGATACGTAATACAGTGTAGTAGACATTTTAGCTCTGAGCTTAGTACTAGTACCATCAAACATACTTATTGCACAGAATCCAGAAGTCTGAGGTCACACGATGAAGATAAGATACACACCTGGCGACTTTTCCCCAGAACTGCAGGACCTCTGCTTGTCCAGATACTCCAACTAGGGAACTATTTCGAAATGTTACGGTGAACTGGCTGGAGCTCCTGTGAGGTTGTTAGCCCTGAATAGGTTACTTATTTAGCAACTGTAGCTAAACCCTACGCTAAAGAGAGCGGAGTCAAGCTGAAGCGGACAAATAACTAAACAAACCGGTTCTACACTCTCATACGTAGTTATAGCCTCCTCTACTCTTACTAACCCGCTAGCAAACCCAGTGTGACCACGCCCGATCTTAGTCTCGGTCCCTGACCCTTTTTAATAAAAAAAAATAAGGTGGTGACTTGCGTGTGCATTCCGTGGAACGCAAGCATATTAGCCACAGTCACTCGAATGGTTAACCACAACTACAATTCATGAAGTCTTATGTTTTGCGCGTAAATATGAAAAATTTTAGAACTTTGGCGTGGTTTTTTAAAACCTCATTATAAAATTATTTTGGTCTGCCCGAATGTGGGCGCAAGAACACGGAATGCACAGGCCCACTTCATTTTTTTTTTTATTATAAAGGGGTCTGGGACCGAGACTAGCCCGATCTATCCCTTTAAACGTGTGTTCGCAGATAAGTGGTGTGGGTGAGCTGTGGGGCTTCCCCTTACACCCACAGTCCCACACCAAGGGGGGGGGGGGGGGGTAACTACACTATGGGGCCCTGTGGGTGAGCAGTGGGGCTTCCCCTTTCACACCAATGTGGGAGGAGAACCTGACAAAAGCACAATTTTAACTACGCCCTATATTAATTGTTTAGGGAAGGGGGAAATATGAATAAGAAAGGTTAGGGGTGAGAAGAAAAAAACCCTGCAACAACCTTGACTCATATTCAGCTTGACAGAGATAGTGCATTTACCAATTGGCTATGGTTTCTTTAGAATTTTTTTTTGTATTGGAAATTTGAATTCCATTTTACTTTCTTGAAGAGGATTCCCACAGATGAAACTCCATCTCTGCACACCAAGAACTTCTATAAAAGAGGAGTACACTTACTTAGGGACAGACAGACAGACACATTGCAAACTTTATGTAGTGGGATACTTCAGCACAATCACCAATAAATTAATTCAAAGCATATATATATACTTGCATTATTTTCGGATTCAAAATAATATTCATCACGAGTAACATTTATTCTCCAACATATTTATTACCTAAAGGATCAAAACAGAAAAAATTGGCAACAACCATATTCATTACTTTGGAAATCACTTGGGTTATTATTTTTTGTGCGTAATTAGGTTGCATAATGACAATGACCGGTGATGCCCACACTCACAGCCACGCTCACTCACAGCCACGCTCACTCGAAGCCACACTCACTCACAGCCACACACAAGCACGGAAAGTGCATACACACACACACACACACACACACACACACACACACACACACACACACACACACACACACACACACACACACACACACACACACACACACACACACACACACACACACACACACACACACACACACACACACAGATAAATAATAAATCTACATACAAGTACATTAGCTCCATTATAGTGAGATAATAGAAGACCATTTCAGGAATAGCCACCTTAGGTGACCACCACTCTGTTATAAATTTATTTTTTGTTTTGGTGGCTTGGGTGTGGTCTTCCAATGACCCATTACCAGGTTCTCATCTGAAATCCCTGAAAATGCCTATAGTGGTCAATCAAAACCAAGATTTTATCAGCAATAGAGGTGGCGATAGGGAACATGGAAGTTTCATCACACACACACACACACAATGCTTCTTTATTATTTGGAGTATTATTATTATTTTTACATATCTTAATATATTGTCTATTTTTAGCCTTCCCCATCCTTCATAAGGGAGAGCACCTCTTTGTTAGTTCCACAATATACTGATTAAATTTTGGCTGGTCCATCAAATAAAATGTCAATAATAAAAGAACTTGCAATGGTAATGCATACATTCAAGGAGATGTCCGTCATCAAGTAGAGTAATAAATTCTTACAAATACGTAATGAGACACTGATGGAGGGACACTGATAGAGGAACACTAATGGAGGGATACATAATGATATCAATGCAGTGCACAAGTGTTGACAGATTCCTCGGCTAGGAAGAATTGCCACTCCAGATTGGTGAAGTTCATAGCTGGCTTGTCTCGGCATCTTCCTGCCAGTTGACTCAAAACTACACAAAAGAATAAAATGACAAAAATTAAGAAGGGAATATTTCTGTATCACCTGCCACAGCTACACCGACTATTCATACCTCCATATTTATCTGTTTAAGCATAATGCACTTGTATTGCAGGAACTGGTTCTATTTCAACAACTGTATTGGAGATTTAGTGTGATCCCACCCCACAATACAGTCAATCATGCTTAACCTGCCTCTACACAAGTCATATCAATCCAGTGTGTCCCTCCATAGGTCTATAGTAAACCTGCATCTAGTTCAACCCAGTGTAACGCTGATCTAGAGTGTACAGCCAATATCAATCTAACCTTCAACATGCCTCAACCCATTGTGATGTTAATGAGAGATACAACAGAAAAAGGAATAAGTAAACAAATGTTCCTTCATAGTTTGCGAATCCTTCATTAAATAATTTTTTTAAATTTTTTTAAGAGAAAATGTTAATTACATATGATGTTACTGAAGAAATGTATGAATGCTGGTTCGAGATAAAACAGTAGCAGCACCAAGGGATGGGTTGGTTCATTGTGGAGACACCGTTGCCTGAAACTATTACAAGCAACAGCAAGAGAAACTTGTGGCCTTGAAATGTACCACCATCCAGGGGGTCAGGCCAGGTCTGCATGTTTGTGTGTGTTTGGTGGGTGGGGGGGGGGGAGAAAATACTAAATATTTTTGACATACTATATTCCTTGTAGTGCTCTTTAACTAGAAATTGTTATGGAAAAAAACAAGAGGGAAAAGTTTATGATGGACCACAATCAATTCAACAAGGAGCTCATTTAAAAAAATGGGCATCTAGCCTTTGATAAAGCACACCAACTATCAACTTGCCTAACACTACTCAATTTAAAACCACACGAATACTGTGGATAAATCACCATTAAAATATTAATGGGACCCTTTCTAAAATTTTAGACACCGGATAAACCTTTACCTATTCAAATGGGATGCCCTTATAATTTTCTATTTTCATAAAAAGAATTGGTGAGTTTGACTTGAATTGGTAAAGTATCTACAAACTTATTGCATAAATGGGTGCAGTCTTGGTTCTTATCTTTTAAGAAATATATTATTTTGTGTGCACGTATTTGTGTGCACGTATTTGTGTGCACGTATTTGTGTGCACGTATTTGTGTGCACATGTATAAGAGTGTGTGTGAGAGAGTGTGTGTGCATCTACCAATGTGTGTATATGCCAATTTTTTGATCAAAAAAGCACTTATTCATAAATTACAATGAGGGATTTAGGGTTTGTCCAGAAGTACGAATACATGAAAATGTATGTGTATCTACGAGAGAGAGAGAGACGGAGAGAAAGAGAGAGAGAGAGTGTGTGTGTGTGTAACAGTGTGTGTGTAACAGTGTGTGTGTAACAGTGTGTGTGTAACAGTGTGTGTGTAACAGTGTGTGTGTAACAGTGTGTGTGTAACAGTGTGTGTGTAACAGTGTGTGTGTAACAGTGTGTGTGTAACAGTGTGTGTGTAACAGTGTGTGTGTAACAGTGTGTGTGTAACAGTGTGTGTGTAACAGTGTGTGTGTAACAGTGTGTGTGTAACAGTGTGTGTGTAACAGTGTGTGTGTAACAGTGTGTGTGTAACAGTGTGTGTGTAACAGTGTGTGTGTAACAGTGTGTGTGTAACAGTGTGTGTGTAACAGTGTGTGTGTATGTGTGGGCATGTCCGAGCAAACATGCCTGATTGTGAGGATATAGACTTGTACTTCACCTAGTCTCTGCTAAACTGCACATAATAATTATCCACAGGAGACAAGTATATTATGACCAGCATTGTTCATAATATACAGTGAAATTAAAAAAAAACAAAACAAACAACAACAAATAAATAATTTCAAAAATTAGTACATTAAAAAACAACAACAAAGGATTCACCCAGTCTGAATCAAAAAATATAGACCTTTGACTGGTTTTGTACACTCCTACCAACCACAAGTCCTGTAGCTCACAGATTACCATCCTCATGTCATCCACACACAACGACAGTGCCACACACACAGCCACACACACTGCCACACACACTGTCACACACACTGCCACACACACTGCCACACACACACACACACGGCCACACACACGGCCACACACACAGCCACACACACTGCCACACACACTGTCACACACACTGCCACACACACACAGCCACACACACTGTCACACACACTGCCACACACACACAGCCACACACACACAGCCACACACACAGCCACACACACTGTCACACACACTGCCACCAGTGCTCCATGAAGACAGAAAACTTAGTAACATACATTAGAGTTGGTGATGTCAAAACAAAATACCACCGTGAGACCACCATGTGACCACCATGTGATCACCATGCAGCTCTCATTGAAGTAGTCAATCATTATGAAAACTAAATATTATGAAGCTGGAACTGGAGGGACAGTATTGACCTTTGAACCACACGACCAACTCAACTAACTACCTCTGGAGGGCATCTCTGATATTATGAAGAGAATGTGTGAACAAGCAAACATCCTCATCTCCTCCCGAATAATCACAATCTTCATGAGAAACAATCAACTCTTTCCCAAACAAACAATTCCAAATAGAATGAAACAAATATCAACATCACTTTGGTTATTGGTTGTGTCCCATGGACAGTGTACAACCCTCATTAGTACTACACAACAGCTGTTGGTAATGTAATAAAACAACACTGCATCCTCACACATAACAACTAGTGGAGGCACACTTATGCATGCATGCTCCATATGTTCAGCTACTTCACATGGTACGTCTGCAAGTCACCTACTGCCTGCAGTATGTAGTGAGGGTATACACCATATATGGTATACAGTATAAAGTGTGGGCGTAAACCATATATGGTTTATGCAGTGCGTAGTGTGGGTATACACCATATATGGTATACAGTATGTAGTGTGGGTATACACCATATACGGTATATGCACTACGTAGTGTGGATATATACCATATATGGTATATGCAGTACATAGTGTGAGTGTGCACCATATATGGTATATAAAAGGCAATTGCTGCCTCACTGACTCCTGCCACACTAACTAGCACGACACACAGTTGCTCATGAACGGCAACTAATTCTGGTGACTGAGACATGATACATGGTGTCCAAAAGAGCTGCCGGTATACCTAGACACATACACACGTTACATTTGCACACACACACACACACACCTTGTGATAAACCACAGAGTATTGGTAAGGTTTACAATTATAAGTCTTCATCAGTATATATTTTTATTTGGTTGGTATAGAATGACATCACTGGTGCTATAATATTGTGGCCATTGGTGAGTGTCATACTGTCTTACCTTCTATTGGTTGTCCCTCCTCTTCTTGCTCTTTCAACAGCTAACTGAGAGAACATAGATGTAGCATAAAGCACAGCCCTTCTGTTCTATTTAAGGATCACTCAAGATCCAGTTGGTCATTATAAGCATGTATACATGTTCCTGGAATCTCATGCTTGGAACCAAATCCCAGGGATAGTGCTAGTGTAAGGGACATAGGATTAGAGCCAATGTTAAAGTCTGTGCTAATGTTAGAGTCAGGTTCAGAGTTGAGGTTAAAGTGAGGGTTGTAGTTATAGGCAGAGACATGGTTAGGGCCTGGGACAGATGCAGAGATGTAGTCATAATTAGGGCCAGTCACACGATCAATGCAATAACTTGCGTATGGATGGACCAATTTCCTTTTTTCCCATCCCCTCCCCTTACACTTCTGAAATCCATTTGTCCATGCCCACTGCAGTAGAATGGAAGAGGGAAATAAAAAGAAAGGGGGGAGGAGGGGAGGGGAAGAAAAGATAAGGAAAAAATAATCTGACAAAGATCTGAACTAAGGATGTTTAAACCAAGAGCCTTAGAATTAGGTATTTAATAACGAGTATTTTTTCCCTATTTAAAAAAAAAAATTTTATTGGGTTAATAATCTTTTCTTCTTTCTCTACTTTTTGGCGGAACCCATTATCTTTTTTATCTCCCTTCCTTCATTAAAAAAAAAAAATTTTTTTTTTGTATCAGTCGTCTCCATTCCTTTTTTTCCAAAAAGATTAAAGGCTTATAACACTAGAGCATTCTTGATGTAACAACATTTAAATCATCACAGCAACCAGAATAGAGAAGAGCATACAAATAGATGAGCACCCCCGCCCCCTCCCCACCCCCTGCTAGTAATAGATGAGCACCCCCGCCCCCTCCCCCTACTAGTAATAGATGAGCACCACCGACCCCTCCCCACCCCCTGCTAGTAATAAATGAGCACCCCCGCCCCCTCCCCCTGCTAGTAATAGATGAGCACCACCGACCCCTCCCCCACCCCCTGCTAGTAATAGATGAGCACCCCCGCCCCCTCCCCCTGCTAGTAATAGATGAGCACCCCCGCCCCCTCCCCCTGCTAGTAATAGATGAGCACCCCCACCCCTCCCCCTGCTAATAATGACATCAGGATATGTGCTCGGGCAGCCTGTGTGCATATAGCACTAAGAAAAGTGCCACCAGAAGCCACACCCACACTATGTAGTGTATAATTGGACAATCCAGAAGGTATATAGCTTTCGGTCATTTAGCCACACCCATATCAGCTGACACTAGAATATATCTCAGTGGGTGCTTGCCACACACAGCTGTCATAGAACTGATGTCTTAAAAATAGTATGACAGGCACATCCCATGTAGTGAGATGGAAGCCTGCCCTTTGTGAGGGCCTTGCTTTGCAGCTGAAAGACGACCCACTCTTGTGAACACCCCAGGGGGGGAAACTACTCATACAAAATTAAGGGAGGGGGGGGGGGAGGTGGACACCATGTGGGTGCATGGGCACTACCTTAAGAACTTGCCCCTTATTCAAACCACAGCTCTAACATGCTTGGCTAGAGCTTTTGAGTTTGATACAATATAACTTGCTCAATTGTTTTGTTATTTGCTATTGTTGGTTGTTATTTAACATTGAAAAAACAAAATGTTAGTAAATTTTTTTGCATACTATTATGCAAGTAAAACGGATCACACATTATCGTGGCACGAGTACAGGTCATGGTATTTAGGCATAACCAGTTTAACAACGATTAAAAATATTAGCTCCCTCTAGTTCACTAGCTGCAGGAGAGAGTTGCTTTGCCAGGGCAAGTGGTGTTGCTCTGTACATTACCCGTTGCCCCCACGTCCACAAACACATGCTCTACTCCTCTTCACTATCATTGGCCTGGAAATAAATAACCAAATGTGATCTGACAATAGATAACACACCACCACTTGAAATGTTTTATCTCCATAGATCACTATGGGTGTGTGCTATGTACTTGACTCCTGTAACAGGATCACTGCTACATCAATCTTCACCATTTAGTCCACCTCCTCCCAAGACACTCTCAGACAGGCCACATGCATATCCATGGATCAATAATGGTTCGGCCAAGGGTCCGACCAAGGGTTCAACAACAGGTCAGCCAATAAATACTCTTGTGAGTAAACACTCGTGTATGAGAACACAATACTTGTGCATACCACAATCCTTGAATGGCAGGTAAAGGGTCCACACTACCGGACGGACAAATTTACATGGGGAATAAAGCCCACTCCTGTTCACCCACAGACTACCCATCCATCCATGGATGTATGGAGAGGATGCAATTACACATGCAAACATTTCTACTGATTCATTTTAACAATTCCCAAGAATACATCTTACATTTGAGTAATCTTTACTAATGCTTCTTTCAAGTCTTTCTCGGGGAAAACCTTGAGCTTCTTTAGTTGCTTAGCTTCCTGTGTATACACAAACAACAACACCCACTCACATCATTAACTAACCACCGACTAGCTTGTCAGAATGGCCCCAGCACACACACTCACCTTCTACCGTTTGTAGCATTCAGATTGCAACCTCCTCCTCAGCTTGACAGAAGTCCTCACTCTACAGAGGGAAGGTTTGATCAGAAATAAGAGAGAAGGAATCTTTCCATATCATCAACTGTTCCAGCCCATACTCATGCGGTAAAAATTAGCCAAAATGTATGCATTTTTTGTTGCTTTCTTTCAACTTTTTTCCCTTCAATTTATGATTTTTATTTTTTATTTTTATGATTCCTATATTTATTAAGATTAGGAATTAGGCAGGATTGTTCCTGCAAAGCTACATACCACAGATAGATGGAGGGGTCAAACTAGATGGAACACTTTCTTGGTTAATATCACTGGGTTTAGGATGGTTGACAATAGCTCTATGGGGACACACACTGGACCAACACCACACTGGGTTGAGGCAGGTTGGAGTAGCTTAAGAGTTACAGACATATACACATTACAAGCGCCTACGCCCAACGGCCCAACGTTTTCACAGCATTTAATTCATCCCTCCTAGTCCTGAGGGCTTGATCTTTCCCATTTGTGAGTAGAACATCCTCAGGCCATTCATCTTCACCACTGCTCCCTCCAGAGACCATTTCTGGTCCAGACTCCATACCAACCACAGCAATTCTCTGAGAATGTAAGCCTGGGGAGATCCTTTCCTCTTTTCTACTATAATCACTTTTTCCTGATACCTCGGCATTATCCCTATTTTATTTTCAACGACACACCTCCTCCCTTCGTCCACGTATGCAATGCTGAGTGTGCAATTTTATAGGTAGGTAGGTGGTGGGTGGTGGGTGGGTGTGTGAAAAAGCCATTGCAATAACCGCATCATTATATGTTGTGATTTATGTTCGAAGTAAATACCTGCGGTTGCAAGCTACAGGTGGTCTGGATTTAATTCTCCAATATTGGTAAGCACAAGACCCCTGCCCTACCGGGAGTGCGTAATAGTGGGTTCCTGAGAGCTACGTTATTTACTTACGACAGAAATTCACAGAGTTACTGAGACAGAACCTTCAGAGTAACCTCTGGTAGAAAAGGTGAGCCCAAGTAACTAGCTAATCTTACCGTCCAGAAGCTAAGCTTAAGAAATTTTGTTAGCCTTAGTTTTTAGCTTGAACTGTGGCCAGTTCCCCCACTGGGTTTAAGAAAATCAGCACGTTTCTCATCTGCTGTGGGAAAGTTGTCAGCTGGTCTGTGCACTGTGTGTGTTCTTGAGCAAACATGTCAGCTTGTAGCTTATTTGGTGGGTTGCTTGGTGAAAGGGAAAGTGTGTAGTGAAGGTATGAAGGTGATATGATGGGCTGGTAAGGAAGGCACAACTCTTGGAGCACAGCTTAAAAAGGTTTAAGGCTTGGTCTAAGTGAGATGTGACCATATATCATTGCCACCAGACAGTACCAGGACCAGCATCCTGCCTATAAACTCTTGCATTCCACAGGACTGTGTACCCCAGCACAGCATTGGGTCCACTACTAATACTTGTGATTGTTTGAGAACTTGATCATACTGTAATTCACCACTGATAGGATGTAGGAAGTTTGAGGTGTGAGATTACTTTTTTTTAATGAGCTAAACTGTTTGCATTGATGTGGTTTTGCAT
Source organism: Lycopodina hypogea (assembly GCA_963969325.1). NCBI lineage: Eukaryota > Metazoa > Porifera > Demospongiae > Poecilosclerida > Cladorhizidae > Lycopodina > Lycopodina hypogea. The sequence goes on along the minus strand of OZ017791.1, from coordinate 11,071,640 downwards.
TAATTGACTCTCACAAATACTTCCAGAGTAGCAACAAAGACTTCCAGGATATTGTTAGCATCTAATTGGACACTAACAGAATTATAAGGAATCTTTTTGTGTTTTCTTTTAAATTTAAATATGTATTATCTATGCTTGTAGATGAGGTACATTATACTCCTTTGTGCACATGCATTAGTCGACTAAGCTCAGGTAGAAGGAAAGTCACTCCAAAGTAAAATTGTATCAGTCGTTTCTGTGAGCCATTTTATTTGGGGGAAGGTAATGTTGCTTTTCTGTTGCAACTTGTTGATGTGGCTTTGGTTTCAACATATGTAGTATTAATGGAAGGTATGCAGGAGGGGAGGAGGGGGAGAAGCCCTTCTGTTCCTTCCAGAGAAGAAGAGATAAAGCTCTCGAGTATTCTACCTATTTTCCACGGTTAAACACCATTAAGAATAATTATATGTACCTCCAAGTTTTTGTTATAAAAGGGTTTGTTTATCTTTCTTTTTTTTAAATTTTTTAAAGACCCTCATCCCTTTTAGCTCTTCAGATCTGGAAATCCTACAACTTGACCTGAATGCTTCATTATAGCTCATTGTTTGATGGAAACACCTGCTGCAGGAGAGGTCACATGCCACCACACTCATTGCACGAGAGGTCACATGCCGACATTCATTGCACAAGAGGTCACATGCCCCAGCCACTCATGGCAATGCCTGTAATGCTCAGGGATCAGTCCATTGTGGTTACTCATATTTCTCAAAATCAGCATGCATGCTAGGTGTGTAAGTCACAGCCTTGAAACAAACAGACAAACAGTCAAAAGAATGTGAACAGCATTTTCAAAGGACTAGTTCAAGGATAAGCCAATTATGCTGACAAAGCTTTGGCATAATTGGTTGAGAATCTGGCACGTATTGCATAATAGAAAGACCAAATTTGTACAAACGGCAAAGTTTCTGCTATCAGTTATTTTTTGCATGGGCAGCTGATCTCTCCTTTAATAAACTTGAATGCCTGAAATAATTGAACTCATTTTGCCAATAGGTCATGTCCTATATTAACATTCTGGATATATTCCAACTCCTGCAGCTGATGAAAGAGCTGGGGGTGTTTACTAACTCTCCCTTTCTGTACAGCCCACCCTAGTTCACCACAAGATTAAGTAGCAGCTGCAAATGGTCTTAATTAGATCAAAGGAGGATTACAAGTGTTGCAATATGTATGCAAGTGTAATGGCCACCTTGGTGGCACATAGTTGGCATAGGTTGCTGGAATGGAATTCAGGAGAACATGGCATGCCTGCTCATTAAGAAGCATCCTACTTACACTCAACATTGTTACAAGAATATGAATGTCATTAAAATTAGACAACAAACCAATGGACAGTGTTTGAATAGCCTTCTTACATCTGCTTACAAGCTCTTGAAGAAGTTCTTGGTCAAAGCAGCAGAAGTCAGTAAACCATACAACTATTGAATGTGCAGATTGTGCACTAATTGAGATTGCCCTCTTGATTAGTATCACTTTCCTCAGGATGCAGAATCCTCTCTCTCTCTCCCTCCCTCTCTTTCTCTCTCTCTCTCTCCCTCCCTCTCTTTCTCTCTCTCTCTCTCTGCATGGGAACAAAGGGGACACAACACACACTATAGCTCATTAACAATGGGCCCTGTCCAGGCAGACTGAACTTCTATGACAGACAATAGGTCAGTATTAAATCAGTGTGAGACAGATTGACAGGGTGAGATTTCTGTGACTGGCCAGGATATTTTTGTGCAGGTGGAAGGCATGTCTAAGGCATTTGCTCTGGCTTTGAAGCAAAACATGAGATTTGAGGAGTGCAATTATTTCCTTTTCCCTAATTGGTAGGCACATTACCAATTGGGCATGAGATTCCCCTAATTAGAGATGATGTCAGTTCATTTTATGTCGCATGTTGACAGGCCAAATGTACCACCTTACAAGGTGGTGGTTTGGGGTTCAACTTTCTGTGTGTATTCTGTGTAAGTCAGAGAACAGAACTGCTGTGGCCTAAAAAAATGGAGTGTTATGTACTAAGAACAGAGTGGTGTAAACAGCTATTATGATGATGTAGAAATAGATTATTACAGGGAGAAAATGAAAAGTATGTGTTGTGAACTTTAGTTATGTTTGGACCAAGATGGGGGTGGATTAAATGAAACAGGTTGCGGATAGAGGAATACTGGTTGCTATGGAGAATCAAGATGACTGTATTACTGTAGTGTGCATATTTATCTTCTCATATAGCCTTCCCTGCCCTCTCACCTCCCCAAGCTACTGGACTTATAAGTAGGACTTATTGTGTCTGCATAGAAGCACCACTTGTAACATAAGCCTTTGACTAATCTATACATCTCCCATACATGCACACAGCCTTTCATGCATACAGCCTTTCATGCATACAGCCTCTGGCATTTATGATGTGTCCCACATAGTGACTGTCACAGATCCCTCTCAGTTCTTACCACATTCATGCCCACAGGAACACCTTTAACTGCTGTACACAGAAACAAACATAATTGAAGTGATGAAGCCAAATTACTTTTCATGTTTGGAAGCATTAGTACAACATGCAGCAAACCAATGTGCAGCTGCATTACTATTGTTTGGATATTTCATGTTGTGTCAACTTATTTTAAGCGGTTCAAATGTTCTAATTATGACATAGTCATTCATTATTCCTTCTTGTGTGCAAACAAATACTTGTCCTACTAGTCCAGAAGCACATACACAGGGAAGGCATATAGTTGATAGTCTTGTAAATACTAACTCAATAATCACTTTTTAAATGAAGATACATGCGCTTAGAGTAACTCTGCTGTCTAGTTGTGTGTCTGTGTTCAGGTGACTTGGTAGAGTCCTTGAATGGAGCCATTATGGTGCAGCTTAATCAACACCTATTCTGATATTAGTCTATCTAACAATTTCAGAAAGATAAATTGTTTAGTAAATATTGTTTCCATGGTTACACGTTCATTATGCATCTGCACAAGCCCAGCCCAGCCCAGCCCAGCCCAGCCCAGCCCAGGTGTTGTCAAAACTAATTAGTGTTCTAAGTGGTTTATCATGACAGCAGCCTCCATAGGGTATGTCTCTCCACATATATATCCACTGGCCTCAGCTGTTGTTCGAAAGTGAGACCTACCCTTCAAGTTACTCTAACAATTCCATATTTGCCCCTCCAGTGCTCACCTGACCACTGGCCTACCTGGTGTCATCACACCACATACTTCACGTGGAGTGGTGTTCTCTCCACTGTAGCTTCCACACACTCACACTGCACACTACACACATCACAGCTGAGTGTCCTCTGGCACACGGCACCTCTCACCTTATACAGGCATGGCCGCCACACACTGGCAGGTTATCTCTGTCCCATGGCAACAGGATCATTGACATTGCCACTGCCTGCACTTTGGAGGCTGTTGTGTCATGTCTGGGACACTGTGTCTTGTATCTCACATTAGGTGTTACAATTAGTTACATCCTTGTTGAATATAATTAAACTTTCACCGACATTATTTTCTCCCAGATGACCTTTATCTTTCTCCTTGGTCTCTCCGTCCTCCATCTTCTTCCCTCCATTCTCCATTCTCCACCTATCTGTGTTTCATTTCATCCCTTGCCTTCACACTGCCTCCCTCCATTAATGTCTCCCTCCTCTTCTCTTTCCCCTTTATCCTTGTCTCCTCCTCTGCCCTCCCTTCCTACATGGAGATGCATTCGTGAGGAGAGTGTTGTGTGTGTGGCTAACAGACATAGGGCAGGACACAAGCTTACATGCACACACTCATACACATGTGCACATGCCTCACACACATACACACACAAGTTCATGTGCCTGGAGGACCACATGCAGCAACTGCAGCTAGCATCAGCCCAGGCATTGTCCTGTCTCTCTCTGGGGAGGGCCAATGGCTTCTACACAGGAATGCGGTGTGCAGCAACTAGTGTTGATTGGTTGTTGTGCTACAGCCATCCGTCCATCCCTCCTGTGTTAGAATGCAAGACTTCTCTTGGCAGGTACCACTTGTACCCATGGCGGTGAAATTCCCTTTTCACCTTTGGCCTTGATCTGTCCAAACATGGTGACCTGTTAAAAACTTAGTCCAATCATTGTGTGGCAATTGTACATCACATAGTGCGCTGATCCTTGCCACTTTGTGAATAAGTTCTGCTAAAGTTAAGTTGTGTTCGGTGATAACAAGCTAAATGAAGTTTAACAAATATATATTTTAGTTGCAGTGTTTGTATGTGTATTTACTTATTTAACTTGTCCCCATGCCAGTACAAATAGGACCTCACCCATTGGAAGACAAATGGACATTCAGTACATTTAATAATTGAAAATAATGATAACTTGTGGTCACAAATGTCATCTGAAGATTGATTTTAACTTTTGTTGAAGCTGAAAGGAACTGTCTGTGAGAACTGCTCAACAATTATTCATAATCGCTTTAGAGGAAAATGTCAGAGTCCTGGGAGAGAGAGAGAGAGAGAAAGAGAAGTGAGTAGATGATGCTCTGTGTGCCTCAGGGAATAAAATTGTCCATCTTGGACGGATGACTTGGCAAAGCACTCCATTAGTATTCCTTGGGATGCACTTTAGATGCATTTGAGTTGCTCGACTTTCCCTGTATTAAGCTATTGCTCCACCATCAAGGCCAGTTATTCTGGCTATGTGACGCAAGGGACTTGTGCCCGGACATTCAGGATGGCCTGTAGGGAATAGTTCATAGCTTATTTGTATGTCCAAGCCTTATATCATCTCGTAGGCTTTGTTTGTTCCGCCATTTTTGACCTTAAGGTATTGTGCAGTACATAGCTCTAAACTGGCTCTGCGTGGCTATGTGCAGGCTACCAGCCTCCGGGTGGGTGTGGCTGTGTGTGCTGGTCTAAGGAATGGGAACATCATTAGTGTCCATGTTTGTGGGAACACAGGATGGAGTCTGTGGTTACATCACCTGCTCTTCCTCCCACAACAGGATGGCACATGTTTCATCAGCAACAACACATAGAAACAATGAGTGAATGAGTGAGTGAGCAGGTTCCTGTGCAATGCAAGGGCCAGACATCCACTGCTGCATCACGTTTCTATGGCAATGACGAGGAAGAGGATCTCTCACTAATACATAAACAACTAAATGTTGTCCTGTAGAGTGCACAGTGGAGTCCCTGCATCAAGGGGAACTGAGGGGAACTGTGCAACACATCAAAGTTGCATCAAATCAAAGAAAAATGTAACCTTTCTTCATTAGCTGACCTCAGTTGATGTTAGGGTTAGTGGAATTGAATATCAATTGGTCACTAGTGAATGTTTTGGTGAATGTGTTCCTCTAGTTTTCTCGATAGTCGCCATGCCATGTAGTTGTTAGTTGGCCTTCCAGGGATTTGATTGGTTGACGAAGCAGACCAACATGGGAGGGAGTGTGTGGAAGAGGCTGCTATAGAGAGGTGGACTCATTGCTAGGAGAACAACATGGACTGGCCTTGTATATTCTTCTACTTTATAATTTCCCCAGTTAGTGCAGTGTGGACATGTCTTCATCCATTGTGGAGCTTTTGTGATGTCACTGCTGTAATTAGTTGGTTGTGTGTTTGCTGAAGTGACCACAACCAGACTTCTATAGTGGACAAGGTGTCTGACACATAACACATTAATTAACATTAATTAAACCAGCGTGTGTGTGCGCACACACACACACACACACACACACACACACACACACACACACACACACACACACACACACACACACATTGAAAGGGGCTCAGTCTTTCATGCCATAAGGGCTAGCTGTCACCCCTTGTGAAGTCTTGCAAGTTAATTACTTCATGATTTGTCATTAAATGAAGTTAATTACCTTTTCTTGAGATATGCCATAAACATCCTTCAACCCTGAAGCTCCTGCATTCTAGTTAGAGGCCTCTCCAAGTCCAGTATGTTCAGCTGACCTTCACTTCACTCCTGACCTTAGTGCCCTCTAGTTAGACTCCCATAACACCTACTAGCTGTGTGTGTTGGGCACAGTGCTGCTTCTCTTGTATGCGCTGTAGAAAGTTCCAGTGTGTGTGGTTGTGGGTGGGTGTGTATGTGTGCCTGCATATGGGTGTGGGTTGGTGTGGATGTGTGTGCACTCACTTGCTCATGTTTTGTGCTGTCACTTCACTGGCATAAACTGACAAGCAAATGTAACAGAACATTATATAGTGCAATGTTCTAAATTAGTGGGCTATTATCTGATCTGTGGCATAAGACTCTCTGCCAGGAGATGTTTTTAGCTTTCCAGGGCACATCTGACTATTTTATTGCTGTTTTTTTTTGTTTTCTTTCTTTGTTTTCCAACTTTTTATTTTCCAAATTTTTTTGGAAGGGGTGGGGTTATGGTGGCATCTTAGCTAGGACATGCAGTCAAGAATGCATGTCTGGTAGAGAGTTGACTTCAAAAGCTCATGGAGAATGTTCAGCGTGTTCTAATGAAATTTTTTTCCCTTTTTTTCTCTCTTCCTTTTTGTCTGTTGCTGACTCAGGCGTAGCCATGGCGATGCCGGACTCAGAGACCAGTGGTGGCAGGTTCATGAGTATTGACCACTGGCATAAGCAGTGGTCCCAATTGGACGACGAAGATGATTCTGACTCCGACGCTGACTCCAAAATCAGTGGATCATTTGCAGCTGATTCAGTTATGTAAGTTGGTGTGCTTTATTTTAAACTATAATCATTGTTGCAGCCGAGTGACTGTGTGCACAGTCGACTATTGTCTTAAGAACTTGTCCATTGCCATGAAGTTGTCATGGACCTGCATCTATATGTGTTTTATCTTCCTCAACTCACTGGAATATAATATTGATGCAGTAAATGATCCCATGACTATAGTAACTCCTATCTGTGATCACCACATACGCAACAACCTCATTGTGTACGCTGTTTGTTTGTTTGTTTGTTGTGTGCAGGAGACAGCTGGCGAAGGCTCGTCTGCCTTGCAGGCCAGGTGGGACAGACTTTGGACTTGGCACTATGCAAGAGCAAGATGAGGATGAAGGGGCTGTTGCAGCAAGTGAGGAGAACTGGAGGTGGGGGGTTGATGGGAGGTAGGGAGGTGGGTTGATGGGAGGTGGATGAGAGGTGGTGAATTGATGGGAGGTGGGTGCGGGGTTGATGGGATGTGGAGAGTGGGGGGTTGATGGGAGGTGGGTTGAAATATGAGTATGACAACAGTGTGTGTGTGTGTGTGTGTGTTAGCTGAAGTCTCAGGCAACCCTCTGGGCTGACCTTGCTTATGATACTTACAAACTGGACCCCGTGTCATTGTGCTGGTCCACTGGGTCAGCCTTGGTATTCTCTATAACTTCAGAGGAGACCTTTGCCTATTGGTGAAAATAAAGAGGCCAATATTCCCTTGCAGTCTGTGACAGAAGAACTGTTGGTCTCTCCTACAGACATCAAGCTCAGCCAGCCAACTACACAGTGGGTGGGCAGTGGGATGTTCTATGATGTGTGTATGACTAGTCATTTCATTTCTGCCCACTCTGTCTACAACATATTTCACTTCCTACAGTTTCACCAAAAAGACTTGACCCCATCCCTCACACGGAGACATACTCTGGACCTTCCACTGCAGGGGCAGGTCATGGACAAGCCTCCCCACACACTGGCCGCCTCACCAATGGCTACCCCCACCACCTCCACCACTCTCCCTCCTCCACCTCCAACTCCATCAGATCACCCCAACTCAATGGAAGACCACAACAACACCACTCGCCACAGTAAGGGTGTGTGTCCACAGTAAGGGGGTGTGTCCACAGTAAGGGTGTGTGTCCACAATAAGGGGTGTGCCCACAGTAAGGGTGTGTGTCCACAGTAAGGGTGTGTGTCCACAGTAAGGGTGTGTGTCCACAGTAAGGGGGTGCGTCCACAGTAAGGGGGTGTGTCCACAATGATAATGCAAGTGAATATAATTCCCACACTTGAGTGGAAGAAAGTCTCCTTGACATTTCTTCTTTTTTATCTCACTCTCCCTCCACCATCTTCCCTTTCTCCTCTAATTCCTCTCACTTTTGCATCTTTTTCACCCTTCCTCCTCACAATTGTACTTTTTCTCTGTGGTGTGTGTGTGTGTGTGTTCAGATTCAATCACAGACAGCGGCCGAACTACGACAATGTGCCGGTTGGTTCCTCTTATCAACGAAGAGATCCGCTTGCTGAATCAAGTAGAAGAACACGGATTGTTGAAATTCCCATCCCCAATTCCCATACCACTCCCCCCAAGACGAGGGGGATTGGTGGTGGTATTAAGCCAGGGTCCCAGAGCTTGGAGAACATGTTTGTGCCGGGGGGAGCCTCCCCCAGGAGACGTCGCCGGACACTGGAGCACGTACCCAATGGTGTGAATCATAATAGGTGAGTTTTGTGAGGTGGGAGGGGGGGAGAGAGAGATGAGTGATTACTTTAGGGTAGGGAGGGGGAGGGGTGTGACTATATCATGTGTGTGTGAGTGTGTAACAAGCTACATGACCACACTTGGTTTCCCTGGGGACCACCTTGTACAGTACGTCATTGTCACATGTCAGTCTCATTGCCCACCTCAGAGGAAGTATCCTATTGTTCCTGGAGGAAGTTTATTGTTTATTTTAGCCACCCACTTCCAGTGTCTGTTCCTCTGGGCTGGTTGTGTATCATGCCTTCCCACTTAAAAAAAAACTCCAGTGTCAAAACACACATGCTTCGTATTGGCCGAGTTATGCTTATTGCAGTATTAATAGGACTTGAGCCATTGTGTGTGTGTGTGTGTGTGTGTGTGTGTGTGTGTGTGTGTGTGTGTGTGTGTGTGTGTGTGTGTGTGTGTGTGTGTGTGTGTGTGTGTGTGTGTGTGTGTGTCTGATTACTATTATGGAGTACCTATCCAGGTGGAGTTAGCACTAGCTGCACTAGACTCTGTATTGTGTATCATTGGATTGCCATTACTGTAACTCATGTCCCATGCTAGAATAGCACATCATCCTGTGCTAGGGTATCTCTGCATCTGCTGCACATTGCAAGGCATTACACAACTTGGCCTCGTTGTTGTCTGGCCTCCAGTTCTCTTCCTCTCCTTCCATGCATCAAAGCTTCTGAGCATATATTTTTGGTATACATGTCACTCCTGTAGTGTACCATCACCCCCTCCCTCCCTCCCCATTCCCCTCAAGGATCCTCTGAGGAATATGACATAATCCAACAAAGCATTGTGCAGTGGTAACCATGGGAACCAAGCTTATGGTGGTCTCTATTTGGAAAGTCAATTAGGACTCTTGGTTGAACTTTTTATTTGAGATTCTTATTGATGTTCAGAAATAGTATGTCAAAGATCAAATGTAAGGAGGACTGACTTCCTACCAGTTACCTATAGAAATCCGATTGGTTGGATTACCCCCAATTTAAAAGAACCTCACTTGAAGTGGGCAAGGCTTTAGAGCATTCTCTCACTAATGGTGTGTTGATGTTGCTGGGGTCACTGTTGCTGCAATACTGTCTGGCCACATGCAACATGAGGGGAGGCCACAGGGCAAGAGTGAGTTGGTCCAGTGGTAGTTGATCCACTGGTGTCCTGAGTGTGTATGAAGTGAGATGTGATTCATGCAGTAGCAGGCATGGGTCACTCGGGTCCAGCTGTTGTCATGGTTACACTGCAACCATGGTATGAGGGAGGAGGGGGGGATGAGGAGAGTGTTGAACTCTGCTATCATTGGGGGGGGGGGGGGGGGGGGGGTGGGATTCTGTTACACAACAATGTAGACAAGAATGACCTTCTCCAGGAAAGAAGTGAAGTCCTGGACATAACCTCAAACCAATCTGGGGTCAAAGGAGAATCAACACGGGATTAACTTGGTTAGAATGAGCACACTGAACTTTCACCTCTACTTCTAACTTTGCTAAGTTCTTACCTGGAGTATTTAGGAGAGGAACAAAACTGGCAACTTCCCCTCCCAGTATTACACACACACACACACACACACACACACACACACACACACACACACACACACACACACACACACACACACACACACACACACACAAGTTGGAAATCAGATATCAGAACCGGTTGGATGACTGAAATGTTTGGATAACTGAAGTTACCCCCTTGTTGTTAACATAATTATTTAATTTATTGCAGGCTAAATTTGTTTTATCAATTAAGTATTCTAAAGGACTGAAGCTTGTCTTCATTCCTAATAATAGTGTGTACTGCTAAAGTTCTCCCATTACTCACCAAATAGTAATTTGGCTCCTTAAATTCCATGGAGAAAACAGCTGCAGTGTTCCTAGGTTGGTTAATTGTTTATATTTGTGCCCATTTAATAATTGTTGCTCCTTTTTGTGGTTCTGACCTGCTTGCATTGTAGTGGGTGTGGTTTAAAATGGTGTTTGGTTAACTGATATGTTTATATAACTGAACTTTGGATGACTGACTCCCTACTGTGTGTGTGTGTGTGTGTGTGTGTGCGTGTGTGTGCGTGTGTGTGCATGCACAGAAGCCAGGCAACTCTAGCCCAGACTATTGTCTTTGGTCAGCAGGCAATTAGATTATTTGATCTTCGTGTGTGTGTGTGTATGTGTGTGTGTGTGTGTGTGTGTGTGTGCGTGTGTGTGTGCGTGTGTGTGTGCGCGTGTGTGTGCATGCACAGAAGCCAGGCAACTCTAGCCCAGACTATTGTCTTTGGTCAGCAGGCAATTAGATTAGTTGATCTTCGTGTGTGTGTGTGTGTGTGTGTATGTGTGTGTGTGTGTGAATGGTAGTATGAAAAATGTACGAATATCAGCGAATTAGCAGCTAGTTTGGAATGCTCAATATTTCCAAGTATATAACTCGTGTTCAAGTTGGTTTAATGTGTCCTAATTGACCTCACCCTAAACATCCCCTCCTCTCCCTGACCCTATCAACAGAGATGGCAATGAATCTAGTTCTTCCCGTGTCAGCAACCGAAACCACGAACTCATTCCAAAGGTGGGTGTGGCTGGAGGAGGCCATCATAACCACAATGACCGACAAGGCAATGTCAGTATGGACAACTTCCACTTGCACCCCTCACATGGGCACACTAACTCTTCCAGTCAACCAACTCTCAATCCAAATGCAACCGCCCATTCCCATTCTGGGGTTGATTTCATTCCCACCCCACACGACATGAAGCACTATCGCTCCTTGTCCACAGGAAGCCGGGATACTGGAGAACTGCCAATACAAGTGGACAGTTTATTTCTGAGAGTTTCTGATTCTGTAGAGTTTGACGAGTTTGTATCCAACCACAAGACTCCACCACAGAGACATGCTAATTATGTCAGTCCTGAGGTCAGAGGTCAACTGTCAGCATCTTATGGTAATTTTTAACATTGCTATACACAATTAATAATTTAGGAATAAGTACAGCTGTTATTTCTAAACTGTATACTGTCTTGTATCATTTTCGTGGTTTTTAAAAAATTCAAGAATACTTAACCATGTTAGCATTGATTGATGGACCAATGGTTTTATATTTCTCCTTTTTCCTTCATTATGAAGCAACGACACATCACACAGTGTTACTAACATGCTTACTAGTTTAGGTATCTTTAAGTTATTGAGTAACACTGCTAACTAGATAATAGAAAATTAAGCTTTGCTGTTGAACATTGTAATAATACATCAGAGCTCAGGCATTTCCTGTATCTTTCTGCAGCATATCAGGAATGTGGGAGTGGGAGGAATACACATTACAAATATGATGAGCCTCATATTTTACTTCCTGCATAGAACGTAAACAAATTGAGATCATACTCTTAGACAGCTCTTCCATGCTTACCCTTGTCTGTCGTCCTTCTCTTAATAGCAGTTTATACATGTGGTCAGTTTTCTGACCATCAAGTGACAATAGTTGTTCAAAATAAGCTGTTGTAGAGGAATGGTGGTGGCTATTGACCAATAGCTGCTGGATAACTTTGCTGCTACTTCCATGGTCGTCTTATTTACTTCCTTTTATTTTCATATAGCTATAGGAAGGAATAATTGAATTATAATTAGCAAAAAAATTCAAAATATTATTCCTGTACGGATCAATTACAGTGGGCATGTTCACTTGTGGGAATTCTCTCCTGCTCCAAGTTCATCATGCTAACATTGTTGTTGTGTGTTCATGTTTGTTGAACAATAAACAAATCACCATGCCGAACTTATTTCTTGTTTAATAATCACATTTTACAGCTCTGTGGTATGTTGCTGAGTATTACAAATAATTTTTACACTGGAAGATACATTAGCCGTCACCTAGTAATAGTGTCACTGTATGCTTGCTTATTCAATATAAAAATTAATGATATGGAATGCCAGTGTTTGTAATGGTTTCAATGTTAAAAATTAGAGGTTGGAAGATTAAGATTTCATTTGAACTTCTTTTTTTTTTCGTCCAGCAAGCATAGAACTTTGTGAGAACAGCTGTTAATTATTATTCTGTGTGTTATCTCTTTGAACACAACATTACGACAATCTAAAGCCTAGTTCACAATGTGTGCACAGCATAGACGTAAGAACACATACTGTGCATTTTGTGAACTATGAACACCAAATTTTGGTCAGAACGAACCACAAGAGGCATTTTTTTTTTTTTTTTAATAACTGCATCTGCAACTCGAACACACATGGTGTGTGGCCATATGTCTATGCGGTTCACACACTGTGAACCAGGCTTAATGCTTTGTTCTGGATATTTAAAACATATTGTAGTAGAACTTTCCCTGCACCAATGCTAATTGGCAACACATGACTCCAGTGATAATCTTTTATAGATGACAATGACCTACAAAAGATATTTACACATATTTTACACCTCAGGTTATGATAACTGGTGGCAATTAACACCTATGCATAATTGGTCTTCTTTGGTATAACTTTGCTAATCGCTATGACAACAGCGTACACAATTTTTATTATAAATGTAAGAGCCTAAATTGATCAGCTCAGTGTGTATGGATGAGTCATGCAATTGGATGCTTCTCTAGTGGCTTGTGTATCTGTGTGAAGGATATCTAAGGTAGATGTAGAGTGATGCTAGTGTAGCCATTGTTCCTGTCAACTCTATCTTTCATAGGCATTTCTTTGCTAATAGCTAGCTAGGCTCCAGGATCATCTATTCAGATTTATCACTGTTCCATGTTGAGTGTGTGACTCACAGTCCTCATTCCGTTCTGAAGTGTCCTTGTCGTCCACCAAAGGATGCAGCCCAAGAAGCTCACTCAGACTTACTTTGGCCCTAATGGTGTGTTTATGGAAGATACCTTTCCCTCTCTCCCTCCTCATGTCCCCCATAGCGAGCAAACTAAAGCCTCTAGTGCAAGGGCCATCCCTGGGAAGAGAAGCACCAGTGGTGGTATGAATGTGGAACACCAAGTCTGCTATGGTCCTATCACGGTGAAGGGCAGTCGGGTGGATCAGAACAAAACAGAGCATTCCAGGGTAGAGGGGCAGATAGCGGCTCTGTCATGTGGCATGAAGGAATGGCAGGGAGGAGTTGGTGATACTGGGAATATACTTCGCTCTTGCTTGAAGCAACGGGTTAGCGGTGTGAGTAACCTTAACTCACACCCCCAGGTTGATGATCAGTGGTATAGGGATGGACCTGTGGAAGATGGCCACCAAATTCGTTCTGGGAGGAGAACTACTGCCCTTAGCTCACACCCCCAGGTGGATGATCAGTGGTACAGGGATGGACCTGTGGAAGATGGCTGCCAAACTCATTCTGGGAGGAGAACTACTGCCCTTAGCTCACACCCCCAGGTGGATGATCAGTGGTACAGTGATGAACTTGTGGAAGATGGCCGCCGACCTCGTTCTGTGGGGAGGGTTACTGCGACTTTATCTCCCTTGCCGATACAGGCACCTCAAACAACACCCAAGAGAGAAGTTGGCTGTCACACAAGGAAGCTGACAACAGCTGATAGTGAGTGCTCCACAAAAGTTCGAGATAGTAAGAGAATGCACTGTTTGTACCGTCAAACAGCTAGTCAGAGATATAAACTTGCCTCTCCCAAACCTACTGTGTCTCATTTTTCTGCTCCAGTGAAGGGGTTACAACTCCCTAAAGGTGTGTGTGGCACCATGCCCACTACACACCCCAGGGAGACTCCTTCAGGAGGTGCAGCTGGATTTCAGTACAGAAGTACACAGCATGGATCAGTTAAACTGTACCATTACAGAAGAGCGGTTAATGCTATTGTAACTTCTCCCTCCTCAGGGAGTAGGACAGCTACTGCTTGTTCCCCCTTGCAATCTGGCAGCGACAGTGACGCTTACTTATCTGATTATCCTCCTTCACCGTATGAGTCAGATGTTTGGGAGAGGTATCATTGTAGATCTGCTTCAGCTGGCTGTAATCTGCAGTTGAAAGCTTCACGTCCGGCTTTGAGAAGGCGCAGAGAAGTGGATAAGTTGTACTCTTGTCACACTGCTAAGAGTCATGGGGACTTCACCACCAAATCTGCTGGCATCAGTGCAAGAGATGGGACCATAGGAGGGAGGAATAGTCGCTACTCCCATGCTGGTGATATGAGATCTTCCATGACGCGATCACATGATGTTGGGAAGATGTCATCTATCTCTCCTTATGCCATCTCTGTCATCAATCCAGAAAGTCGTTTTGAATCGACAAACAAAGCTCACCAAGTTCCTTTACATGCCAACAATTCTCCTTCCAAAATGAATCTGGAACCTCACAAGTATAAAACTGTGGATAACTACTACTCTTCCCCCACCCACGAGGATGCTTCAGACCCGGTCCTAGATCAGCCTCTGCACTCTGAATCAGACACAAACTCATTATGCCCCTCATCTTCTCTTCACCACCCTGAATGCCTCCATTATGACACACCGTCTTTTATCATGGCTTCCTTTGATGTTAAGAAACCATCCACATTAAGCACCTATGCTACACATTGTCGCCAAGGCAACCATAGCCAGCAGGTGTGTCCACAGACATCAACAAAGTTCTCTCCTCACTGCGGAGCCAACCCCACAGATGGGATTCGTTCCAGTGCCAGTTTGCTTTGCTATCCCCCGACTCTGAGCAATGAGTCCTTATTGCAGTCCAGAGACGACTCTAATTTGAGTGATGTGTCAACTACAGCCACTGTGGGATTGTTGGAGTTGCATCCACAGCCCCGGCATCAGCAACCCCCCAGTCCAACACATCACTACCAGCATCCCAACAATCAGCCCATTTCAATGGCCGACTATTACATTGGCTTGCTGCAAACATTAGGTAAGAAAGAGACCAGTACTCGCGTTACTGCACATAATTACATTTAATTGCCACTGAGGGTAGAGTGAGGTCTCCCTCCACTGGAGTCACCAGATGCTGTGAGGTGTTGTTGACTGTCTCGAGTACAGCTGTCAGTTGTGCCTGAGGCATGATGTGATGTCTGGTTATGGCCGCTTGTTTTGTCTGGAGTGAGTGGTGATTGTCACCAGTTGGTAGCACGATGAGGTCAGCGCAGTTACAGTTCATTTTAGACTTAAATGGAGCTAATTTGGATCTGGTGTAGTTTTACAATTTGTAACTACCAATTCATTGGCTTTCCCATTCTTCTCTTTTTTTTTTATTCTTTTTTTTTCTAATTAGCCGTAGCCTTCTAGCCCTAGCCCTCCAGGCGTTCTAGCCTTAGATGGCGAGGATGTTTGGTCCCTACATGGTCCTTCCCTTCAAGACTGCACCCAAGACCAGGCTGATGATGGACTATTGGTGTTGGATGGGACAGATATGCTCCATGTTCTATCTGTCTAGTGGTAGAGAGCAGTAGGCCATTGCCCACAGGGAAGATGATGGGGACAGCTGCATTCTTAAGACATTCTTTAGGTGTGGAGAAGTGACCAACTACTTTATCTCTGTTACATTCTCAGTACTCACTCAAGAGGGTGTGGCTGTGGATGTGGCAAATTAATAGATAAACTATGTTTTCTTTGGACATGCTGTAGGAAAAATTTTAAAAAATTATAACTAAAATTAAAATATAATGTTTGTTAATGTCTTAAATAAAAATGAAGTGATGTACCAGAAGCTAACAGGTACTACCTCGACCTCTAGGAGGATAACAGTAATTTAGTTTGTAGTATGTCCATGAAGTGCATATTGATCAGTTCTTGTATCTCTCAGCAATTGCAGTCACTCCTTGCTGGTACAGAATGGGCCAGCTTGCCCGTTTCAAGCATTGCACTAAAAATCATTTTGTTCCAATTTTCTTTTCTCTTGACCATGATGATAACTTCTCTATGTTATCAACACACATTCTTTACCACAGGAAGTGAGCACATGTCACCATGTGATGATATCATGTGATCTAATCTGTGACATCATCGTGCAATATCACCATGTATCAGTTACTAACATATCACCAGGAGTGTAGAAAACCTGCCCCCCTTCCATTCTTATCCCTGTTATAACATTTGCACCTGCAGGTGGGATGCAAGTGGGTGAGCAGGGAGAACCCAACCTGCAGGATGTGATCCAGTTTCTATTGTCCGAGGATTGCACTCTTGTTTCTAACGCGGCCAGCTACCTGCAACATCTGGCGTATGGAGACAATGACATGAAGGACAGGATTGGGTGAGGGAGAAGTTTAGTCATCATTGGGAGAGAAACGGTTAACTATCCCTTGTGAAGGATTCATTGTTGTCTAGAAAAATGTGATTAATTGTTCTTATTAGGATATGATTCATTGTTAAGAAGGGATTAATTATTAATGTGAAAGAAATAATTGCTTAATAGCTGTAATTGATTAATTCTGTAGTTTCAAGGATGAGTTAAGTCCAGTGGGTTCCAAGAGGAATGACATAATCAGGCTAGGATTGGGCTATGTACAATTCTCTCTGTACTCTGAATATGTTTATGATCATAATGGACTCTTACTCCTTCTCTCTTTCATCCTTATACTCCTACATATCCCCCGTAACTTTCCCTCTGTTCTGCATCTTTGCCCCTCTCACTCTCTTTTCCCTTCTCTTCTGTCCCTTCCTCTTGTAGAGAGCATGGAGCCATTCCTATTCTGGTCAACCTCATGCACCACCTGGATGCCAAGGTCCAGATCACTGCCCTGGGGGCACTCAAGAACCTGTCCTTTGGCCGTACTACTAACAAAAACAAACTCATGATTGCAAGAGACCAAGGCCTGGTAGAGATCATCACAGTATTGAGGAACTCTCGTGTGACAGAGATACGCGATCTTCTCACTTCGCTTCTTTGGAATCTGTCCTCGTGTGAGGAGTTGAAGTTGCAGATGATTCAGTGTTGCCTGCACGACCTGGTTGAGATCATGATGGTACCCCTTACCGGATGGAACACAGAGGACGCACGAGAGGCCAATGCCAGACCTAAACCAGTGCAATGGAATCTCGAACTCAAAAACACCACAGGTGATTGTGTTTTTATTAGCAGAGACTCTTTACCTTAATCATTTTCTTCTTTTTTTTTTGTCACCTGTGCAATAGCTGTTTGTTTGTTCTTTTTTAATGGTAACCACAGTGATATGAATGCCACTGATAGTGATGATGGGTGTGGTTTTGTGTGTTGCAGGAGTGCTGCGGAACATGTCGTCAGCCGGTGAGTCTGCGAGGTCGTTTATGAGGAGCACTAATGGGATGGTGGACACACTTCTATGGCTGGTCAAGGCTGGGGTACAGCAGAAGTCTGCGGCCGATGAAAAGGTGAGCTATGAGTGATCCTTTACCATAAAATAAACCACAAAAAAAAAAGTGAGTTGCAATTGAAATATGGCAACATATCTTCTCCTCTATGAGGGAGTTTAATTCCATCCAAGCATCTATGCAATGGACATCGCATACATCAGGAGGGCCTGTGTGAGTGTGTGTGTGAGTGTGTGTGTGTGTGTGTGTGTGTGCATGTGCGTAACTTGAAACATTGTGTGCATTCTCTACAAAGAAGTTTAGTTCCATTAAAGCATCCAAGAGAAAAGAAACCTTTATTTTATGGATTGAATAGCAAATTGAGGTGTAATGTTTAACTGTTTAAAAGGAAAATCAGGTCATTGTTTATTGTATATGGTGCCCAACACATACAGCCTCTGGTGACCGCTAGTGAGTTATGTCTGTGATTGACAAATATCTGCATTATGCTGACAAATATGTAATCCTTGGAACCTGTAGACATAACTAGTATGCCCATGATATAACCTTGGACTAGGAATAAGGTTTCCGTTGGGTCTCAATGATAAGCTAAAGTTACCATAACAGCTCAGGGTTAGACCTACAAGATAGCTTTGTGGTAAATTTGAGTATTTCTCTTTTCTTTTTTGATTACCAAGCAATGGGACTGCCTCGCCCCCCCCTCCCTCCCCTAAGGTTGTGTCTGGTGTCATGTATGCATTCATGTCTGCTTACAAATAAATATTTTTAGTTTTCATTCTTCTTTCTTTCTTTTCTACCTACACACACTAGACTGTGGAGAACACAGTTTGTATTTTGCGTAACTTGTCCTTCCGACTGGAGGATGAAATTGACCCCCTGGAGGGGGGCGAGGACATTTTGGATCGAGAATGGGAGCAGGAGCAGAGACGCGACATGGAAGATCTCTCCCACTCCTTCTCCAAGAACTCCCCGGGCTGCTTGCCCTTCTGTATGCAGAGGCGGAGTAAAGACAAGATTCCAATGGCCAGTCTTGCTGTCCTCGGCAGACCATTCTACAGCGTGGACTTTGTGTACCCTGGTGATGACCTCCATGTGTTTGTTTGTGTGTGTGTGTGTGTGTGTGTGTGTGTGTGTGTGTGTGTGTGATGTTTTAGTAGAATATGTGAGAAAAATAAGCGGTTTTGTAATGTTGTGAGTGTGTGTGTGCATGCACATGTGAGTGAGTGTATTAGTATTGTCCACGTTTTCCTGGAATTGAAAAGGTTGTGTTCCTGTGTTGCAATCAGGTGTGTTTAATAAAGATATTTGATGTACACTGCCATGCATAATGATCACCCTCCCCTCCTTTCCCTCTTTTTTTTAATACTTCACATCAACAGGAAATGTACAGTCCATATTTGAATCAGGAGAAGCTCTCTGAGCAGCTCTTGCGTGCATGCATGCCTACTAAGGTCATTGTGCAATGCTACAGGTCCTAACTAAGGTCATAGTGCAGTGCTACAGGTCCTTATACTGTTTGAAGCAACAGCAGAGCTGTTTACTTATTCCCCTGGCATTGGATGGGGAGGTAGAGGGTAGTACCATGTCATGGGATGTCAGTCACTAGAACATGACATCATAGGTACAGGCAGTTATAGAGATGGAGGAGGTAAATTGGTTTAAGAACCTGTTTTGATGGACAGCATAGAACACCACATGACCACATGTAACACTATGTTATTCCATAGGCTGTGCCAGTGGTTACACCGCTTGAGTGAGACAAGTTAGGAGTTGAACTTGTGATTCCCAGCTTTAGATTGGACAGCTCTGCCCCATCAGAGCAGTCAGTCAGTAGCTCTAAACCTTGACCTGCATCTCCCTGTAGCCAGGAACCACACTTCTAATGCCCCCCCCCCCCCCCCCACTTGGAGTTCCATGAAGTACAGGTGTGGAAGAAATGGTGAACATTTAATAGAAACGGAAACTTAACCAATCAGTGGTAGAGCATAAGGTTAAAGTTTCTTTTCCTTTAATACCTTTTCCATTGATACCTTTTCCTTTGATACCTTTTCTTTTGATACCTTTTCCTTTGATACCTTTTCCTTTGATACCTTTTCCTTTGATACCTTTTCCTTTTTTTCCCTTAAACATTTTCTTTACCCTCTTCTGCACTTACTGGTGTATCAGTGCCTGCAGTTGTAGTGCAGGTGGCACCTCTGCTACACCACCAGTAGTCAGGGGAGAAATTTTAATGGCACCCCGTAAGCTGACCTCTGCCCCTCGGTCCATTAAATGCACCTGTTCTGAATTTGTGATGCTACTACTATTAGGAATGATGGATCCGTGTTTTCATCTTTTAGGGTAGCAATGTGTACATCTGCCATAAAATAACCATTGCTTGGGTTGATATGAGGTTGTGTGTAGTATCCACGGTAATCCTTGGTATGCATATTTATAAGATTCCATCGTCAAATATCGTCTCCCAGAGCACAAATATTTTAAGGGGTGGCATGTATTATTTACAAGAGGAAGTACTACAAGTAGACATGGCAATAGCATGGTAAGGTTGAGATATGTTGTGTGCCAGCAGAAGTAAACATTCCATTCATCATATGTGCACAGATGCATCGGTCATGCCCAAGCGCCACAAGCCGGTGTATGGCAAGTGTCTGTTGTGGCAGCCTGAGGTGGCCTTCGTGTACTTGGCAGTGGTGGAGCAGTTCCCTGACTGTGTGGACGCCCTGGAGGCGGCTGCTGGGGCCATACAGAACCTCACTGCTTGCCGCTGGAAGGTAAACCTCTTCTACAAGTGTTTGTGTCCTTGTATCAAATGGGGTGTGGCCAGGTGTGGTACAATAGGAAATAGTGCAAGGACTGAGCTACAATTAGAACTGACTAAGATTAAGCAATTAGCTGTGTGGTTTGTTTTACTTTTTTGGTGTGCTTCTTTTAGCTGGTTTTTTTTTAAATTTTAATTAATTAATTATTTTTAAATTTAATTTCCCCCTTTATATTACTTCTTTTATTCCCCTCTTCCTATCTCCAATGTGTTCCTGCAGTGGTCTGTCTACATATGCAACATCATTCGCACGTCCAACGGCCTCCATCTCCTTGGTGAGTTGCTAGGCAACGGCAATGATAAAGTAGTGTGTGTGGCTGCCGAGGCTCTTCGTAATCTAGCAGAGGACCCACGCAACAAGGTCATGCTGGGGGTGCAGGTGATCAGCCACATCATGCACCGCCTTCCCCTCGGCACCAACCACCTGGGCATCTCTGAGGAAACCTCCATTGCCCTCCTCTGCTGCCTGGTGGAGCTCTTCCGCAACTATCCAGAGAACGCAAAGTAAGTGCAATAGAGCAGCAACCCCCTGGTGGGGGTGTGGTCTGGGTGGAGTCGGCACATAGATACATATATGGAATAGTCTCCTGTTCTGTGTATTTTCCATAGTAAGTATTCCATCTGTGTGCCAACTATACAACTGGTTTTCTTTCCTTCAACAACTTCCTTATACAGTATGTGTTGATGTAAACTAATTTGCTCTGCATCAACTGTTCTATGCAGTGGATAGGATGGCCCTCTTCTGTGGCAGACATCACCGCTCACCCAAATATAGCATTGTTACAAATGTTTTCACAGAGCATTTCCCATGATAGAACTCAACCAGTGCACTCCCAGAGCTAACCCAGCATGCTGCCAAAAATTCCATCGTGATATGAATTATTCATTAGGTGGATCTAAATTCCCTTTTAGGAGGAGTAGCATTAGTTACAGGCAGACACTCGTAAACTGTATACAGTAAGATACATTTATGCAAACCAACTCATTCTATATCAACTCTTCTATATGGTGGAGAAGACGACCCACCTATGTTCTACCTGCAATCATGGCTGAACAAAGACTGACAAGTTAGCTATGTAGATTGGTGCAATGCCTTTCTTGCCCCTGAACATGATGCATTCTTTCTTGTATTATTCGCTGTGTATAACTCCTGTAGACAGTACTGTACTTGTGTCTAAAGAGCTGTATAGACAAGGTACAAGTGTTATGTATACAATATCTGTGTTTATGTCTACTATAGACTGTTTCATGAGAAGGACGGTGTTGTGTTGCTCACCAACATAGCCGGATCCCGGCAACACACAGCCAAGATCACCCACGCTGCGCACAAGGTTGGTATTTATTTATTTATCCACATGGTGCACAATCAATCACACCTGCTGTACATGACATCTCCACCCACCTGGCTCAGGTTTGTTCACTGCTGTGGGAGTACAAAGAGTGCAAGTCGGCCCTCAAGAAACTAGGCTGGGACTTGGGCCATTACCAGCACTTGATTAAGGACGCCAATGCTCTGATAGAACATGTGCCACGCGGGAGCATGTCCAGTGACTACCATGGCTCTAAACGCTACAAGAAACGAAGCAGCAAACATTCCAGTAAGAAGTCGTCCAAGAAGAAGGAGAGACAGAGGGGGCTGGAGGAGGGGGAGGTCGGGTTCATAGCCGGAGTGCTCCCTCATGAGAAGAAGACTCATGATGTCCAGTCGCAGGTGAGGGGGAGGGGCATGTCTCCTTATTATTACCACTCTGATCATCATTCATTATTGCTTGAGATTAGCAATGAAGCATACAAATTGTTCCTACTGGAAATTATTGAATCATTGATTCCTTACGGTATACATTCATAATTTTGGTTGTTAGTTATTCTATTATTTTATGCAGAACCATCTGGTGGTTGCTTCTACTGGCCATACTAAGAGTCCATCCAGTAGTCAGCTCCCGGAAATATTTGAGGAACCAAACTACCAGACCATTCCTGACGCCATTGCTCAGTCAACAGCACTCACGTCCAGTCTCAACACACACCAGCCACCATCAATGTCTCCTCTAACAGCTGATCCTAATTATGATAGTGTATCCATCGGGCCCCCTGCCGCTGTGCCTCAGCCCACCGGCATGTATCAGGTACAAGGTCATCAGTGGTAAAAAAAGGCTTATTTATGGGATAGCCATGTATAGATCAATGTGTACACACACACATATATAAAATGGTATAGTATATCCTCTGCCTATAGTGAAGTGTAATCTGTAATCAAGATATCTTATGTATGCCTTGTATTCCAGTCTATAGACGAGCCAACACGGAGAGTGAGTGTTGGTGCTCAAATGGACCAATCTCCGCTGAGGTCCAGTGTGAGTGCTCGGACAGACACAGTGGCATCCCTTACCACCAGTGGTCCCCTCTCTGGCAACTCACAGGAGCAGGAGGAAGGTGACACCGATTTCTCTACGTATGCTGTGGTGAGTTTAGTGTTGCCCGTGTTTGTGTTGATGACGCTGGACATGAACCCACTTCAACTTGCCTCAACCCAGTGTGGTGTTGGTCCAGTGTGTGTCCACATAGAGCTATTGTCAACCTACTTCAACCTGCCTCAACTCAGTGTGGTGTTGGTCCAGTGTATGTAGAAGTAGGTTTAATATGAGAGGAGACAGGGAGTTTTACACAGAGCCTTTGTGTACAAATTCTTCAATAAATGTATGAAGCCATATATTGGTGCCGGCTACTTTGGGAATATTAGAGGAGAGCAGTAATGATCATTGTTTATTGAGTTTGCTCTTCACTGTAATTTCTGATTTCCATTCTTTTATCCATAAAATTGCATGTCACAAATAAAAAAGGAAGTTCATTTAGTCGGTTTCACAGTGTTATTTCCGTAATGTCAATGTTTAAATCACATCTTTGTGTGGTTGTTGCTGTTGTTCAGGTTGACAAGAAGAAGAAGAAAGAATCTCGCAGGATTAAACAGAAGCTATTGGAGGAAGAGGAGAGAGAGAAGCAGAGGCAGAAACAGGAATGTCAAAGTTCAGAAGACCCCGTGGATTCTTGGGTCTGAACTCACAACAAAACTTCTGTATTCATCTGTTGTTTTTTGGTTGGTCTTTTTTGACATTTTAATATAATTCTTGCTATGCTATTTACCATGACTATTTCTTGTATTCTGTCAGATGGAATAAATTTCATTTTTGTTTAATTGCATGTTTTGTATTTTATATTATCTTGTGGCCCTCGAAAGATCTGGTGTCTGCGTGTTGCATTGTCAGGTCAATGTCAACATGAAACATTATAATATCCACTCAAAACACTGTTTCTAAAGCTTTTACTTCATTTAAATAACAGTGGCTAAAAAGAAGCATGTAACCAGCATTCCTGTTGATTTTTTAGAAAGGTGAGATTGGAACTCACTTTGGTTATTTTTTTGTTGTAACTGGTTCACAGAATCACAATAAACAAAGTTAGCATGAAGAAGAGGAAAATAGGAGTGAAGGAAGGAAGAAAAAATGGGGAAAAGGAGAGAAAAATTGAAGGATAAAATTAAAGTAAGGAAGAAGGGGAAAAAAGCTCAGTCCTTGATTTAAAACCAGACCTATGAAATCCTGTTTGGCTCATGGACTAGGCAATCTACTTCAATTTTGGGGTCAACCTCAAACAGATTGCAACAAAAACAAAATCACTACAGTTCATTTCTGCAAGGTCCTTATAATGGCATACTAAAAGCCTAGAAAATCCGTGTGGTGGAAAGATGCTAAATTTGCAAATCCAATATGGCACCAATTTTAAAACAAATTACATTGATTTGGTCATTTATGATAACTTTCAATACTTAAAATGTACCTGTCATTAAGACTAATGATATATTTATGTCATTTTTGTAAAACATGGGATAAATCTAATGTTTCAGACCTAATTAATTGCATATTTCACAATTTTGTAAACTGATTCATTCCATTTTGTTAAAGAATATTATTGGAAATTGTTAATTTTTGATAGAACAAATAAATAAAAAATCAATTATTTCCTTGCTTGATTCATTTTTTTCGTTATTATTCATTCATGATTAGGCTTACCATATAGTCTGGTGTTGTGGGAGTGAGTGACTCCCAGGGTTTAGTGACTCCCCCAAGGCACCAGTGACTCCTGGGAATCACTGGTGCCAAAGTGTGAGTGACTTCTATCGCTCTCCTTGACTGAATATATCACAGCTACATGCACTGATGGTTACAATTCCTACAGGATGTCTTTTCATCATCTTGTGGCTTTTATCAGACTTATAAATTTGCCTGTTATTGTTTTGTATCAAGATTTTAATGATATAGCAATTGCCATTCTCAAAAACAATAATATATATATGTATATTTTATAAAAAAAATTAAAAAATGGAAAGAAATCATACAATATCTCAGTTAAATTACAGATAAATCATACATACTTTATATATATATATATACATATATATATATATATATATATATATATATATATATACACATATATATATACACATATATATATATATATATATATATATATAT
>OZ017791.1:10926581-11046436 GCA_963969325.1 Lycopodina hypogea | reverse complement strand
AAGCTATTAAATTTAAGACAAAGCATAACAATTTTCCTTTTTCTTTTCATTTTTCAATTGATTTTTATAAATTGAATTTATAAATGGCACATTCAAAAGTGGTAATGCTATTAATAATTCCAAATATGAAATCATGATTGATTATATGGTGATGTATGAAAGTATAATTTTATCAAGACTTAAGAGTTACTCCACTTCTTCCATGATGTCACCCCAGTCAGTTGTGCCCAGGCATCAATGACTCCCTTATGATAGTATCTATTGTTCCAATTTTCCCTCTAAATCATATCACTCCACGTTGAGCTGCAAGATGACAGACTAAAGCCATAATTGTTCATATTGTTAAAGTGCCATCTTCATTAGTGACTATATTGCAGTAGTAGATCCCCTTTGACAATCAAGTTGATTCAATACTTTGTTTGCAGATATCAAGAAGTAAGAGTTTCTTTTACAAACACCAGTAATCGATAAAAATGAAGTAAGACTGATAATCAATGAATCATAACATGACCAGTATATTAATTCAACATAAAAATAAGGAAATAGTTTTGCCAAATCTGGCTTTTAAAAAGAAAAAAGCCATTTGGCTACACTGATGAGGAAGGTGGATGAGAAACAGGATATTAAACACAATCAGCCTAGTGCCAATAAATAGATCCTTGGAATGTGTTCCTAAAATTGCCAAATAGGCACATAGACAAGGCTCACAATTTTGCTTCTTTTCTTTTCTTTCTCTTTTTATTATTTTTTTAAAAACTTATTATTAACTATTATTATTGTTGTTTTTGGTTTTTTCATAGGGAGTCACCTACGCCTGAGGGGGTCATTGATGAGTAGGCGTCAGTGACCGGGGAGTCAATCACACCTGGGGAGTCACTCACGCCTCTGACACCGGCTATACCCGGACATGTCCTACTTTTTGGTCATTATATATCAGTCCGGAAGGATTTTTGAAATATCTGAAAATGTCTTGGATTCTGTCCTCTTTTTGTTGAAAAATATTTGGTTTCTTTTTTGTTGAAAAATATTTGTTGTTGAAGTTGCTACACTTATCCCCCAAATAGCAACACTTGCGCAGTGAGGTGATCTGGAAAAGCAGAAACTGATATTAGCACTTTTTTTTCTCTCTCTGTCCCCATAGCCCGCTCACTACTTATGGTAGGTGGGAGTGGGGGGGAATTGTGTTAGTGGGAAGACGTTCCAATCAGCGTATGTAATTTTTTTTATTTCTTATTTCATATATTTCTATTCTTATAATTATCCTGACTGCGTGCAAAGCTGACTGCACAATATCATAAATCCTACCACTTTTCCTTGGAAGGCTGATTTCTTAGTTGATGATTCTATTTTAAAGCTCACAATGGTCAGACATAAGTGTAAATCCACTCCAAAACTGAAGACCAAAATTTTCATGTTTTGTTAGAACAGGAAAGGAATGAGAATCGCAGTATTTGGACTGAATAATTTTGTGAAATTAGGTAACAATACAATTAGTGCAGCAGAGTAAACTTTTCATTTCACATAGTTAAGCATCATCAGAATTATCAATCAATGGACTGCATATCTGCCATGTTGGCTAAAAACTCTTTAACCAGAGTGAGTGAAGGTGTGATTTTCCCAATCCTAAATTATTGATTTCTTTGCATTAAATTGATTGCTTTTACTGTAGTCAGGTAGAGGGTTGGAGATTTCTCTGTTATGGTGAATAAAAATGAGGGAGCCTGAGATTAGAGATGTTATTTCATTCCTCCCACATTTTATTATGGTTCTCATGCACACATAAAGAGTTCAATAGTAAAATATGATCTCCCCTCCCCCCCCCCCCCCCCCCCCCCCCCCCAAAGTGCCCTCCTTTTTGAATCTGCAAATATACTATTCATGATCATCTTTGTCAACACTAAAATCCTGTTTGAATAATTAGCATAATGATTTCTTCAGTACATACCGGTGAGCAAGTCTTTATATGCTTTTGACATGTGTACACCAACTAGAGCAGTCAGTTTTGCAGTGACATCTTATAACCTGAAGAAGTAATGATGGAAGAAGAATGCAGTCTGTATGTGGCCTCATCCATAATGTAATTAAGTGCAACAAACCTGTAGACAGCGAACAGCCGAACTAATGTCTTTAACGAACAATCTGCCTCACCCTGGACCCTAACAGAACTTGTCCTTTTCAGGACTGGTGGCCTCCTGTGCCATCAAAAGTCAGAACATCACTATCCTTTAGCTAAACATCAAAAGTGCCACACCAGCCAAGCTAGACATCAAAAGTGCCACGCCAGCCAAGCTGGACATCCTGGAGAAGATAGCCAACAACAACTCTGCCACAGTCATTTTACTCAATGAGACTCATGGGAAGAACCTGATAAACCTGAAACTATCAGACTTTGCACTTGCTGGCCATAGAGAGAGCAACCATTATGGCCTGGCTACATTCACCAGAGAGAGCATGCTGTGGTCATCCATCAACCAGGCTCCGGCAGACGTCTTCTTCGAGTGGATCACCATCACAGTGAATGACACCAAAATTGTCAATGTTTACAAGCCACCACTGAATCAACTCAAACAGGGCTCACTACCAGATGCTTCAGCACCAGCAATCTACGCAGGCTATTTCAACAGCCATCGCTAATAACTGTACCATCTCTGATCCAGGTGAAGTGAGGGAGACCCACTCATAGGTGGAAATTCCGCAAAGCAAAGTGGCAAGATTTTGAAACTGAAATCAACAACAAAGCTATCAGTCTGCCCTTGTCACTGCCGACAACATCAATGAAACCTATGTGGCCTTTCTAATCCTGCTCAGTGCTGCCAAAGAGCACATCCCACATGGCTGCAGAAATAACTACACCCCATGATGATATGAAAAGTATGACTCGCTCCTGCACAAACACAGCGAGGTCACAACCAAGGCTAAGAGATCTCACACCACCACTAATCTCACGCAAATCAATAGCAAGTGCAGAGAGCAGTGCATTGAAACGGTCTAGTTGATCAACTTACCCACTTCAATGGACGAGTCTGGCAGACAATCAATAAGCTGATGGGATGGATATCCATGTCACAAACCTGTCCCATCAACACAAACTTCATTGTGGCACAGTTGATTAAAAATGGTAGGTTCCCAGATGTGGATTATTCATTCATAAAGAAGATCAATGCCAAAGTGAAAGACCTTTCTAAATCCCCATGAGTTGTAAAAGACCTCTCTGGTGACTTCTCTACCAAAGAGATCACTGAAGCCATCAAACGAGTGAAGAAGAACAAATCTCTTGGAACTGACAACGTCCACCCGGAGTTTGTCTTACACCAAGGAGAAAAGGCAACAGACTGGCTATGAAGATTATTCTCGGTGTGCCACAAGTCTTCCAGACTGCCGAAGATCTGATATCGAGCTAAGGTGATCACCATACGAAAGCCTAACAAGCCAGGAGATGATCCTTATGAACACCGGCCCATCTCTTATCTCTGCAAGACATACAATATGCAGGAGTACCTCATCTATGCTTGCCTTGACTCAGTTATCGACCACAAACTGCCAAAAGAACAGGCCGGCTTCTGCCGCAGGAATTCTACCACAGACCAATGACCCTCACCACCAAAGACATCGAGGATGCGCTTCTGGCAGGAAAGAAGCTGGTGTCATACTTGGCCTCATGGCCATGTACAACACAGTAAGGTTCAGAGGACTCATCTCAATCTTCTCCACACGATTTCCGATAACCATCTTGTGGATTTCTTCATGGAGATGCTCAGCAACTGCAGCTTTATGCTCCACACAAGAGATTGCTAATGCAGTAGGCTGAGGCGACTGAGGAATAGTGTCCCACATGGCTTGGTGTAGTCACCAATGCTTTTTAACATTTACATCCATGATATCCTACCAATGCAAGCAAACAAGTAGATGCACAGATGACTTGGCTATCCTACTCACTGATAAGAACTGACAGACAATAGAGGATAACTGACAGAGGACAAGACCTTCCTGTCCACCTACCTTGACAACTGGCTAATCAAGCTCAATGTGGCAAAGACCATATCCTCCGCATTCCATCTCACTAATCACGAGGCTAAATGCCAGCTCAAAGTCATGGCAAAGGGTAACCTACTTCACTTTGAGGCCTCACCAACATACGTCGGAGTGAATCTTGACCGGTCCCTGATGTACCACCAGCTCATAGAAAACCTATCAGCCAACTCTTCCCATGTTGTGCTCATACGTCACCTAGCTAGCAGAACATGGGAAGCTGCAACTGACACAATGCGAATCTAAATGCAGGCCTTCATTGTCTCTGCCGCTGAGTACTGCATTCCAGTCTGGTGCAGAAGCACACATGTCAAGAAACTCACTCTGAACACTGCCATTTGTACAGTTTCAGTATTCTTGGGGGCCACCCCAATCTACTACCTACCTGTCCTTTCCGGCATTGCTTCCCCTGCTCTTGGATGACATATGGCTGTTTTCTGCCTGTCACATAAAGCAGACAAGAACAAAGGTGATATCTTCCACCATATCATCACTAGGCCATCCTGAAGAGTTTTCCTGAAGTCAAGAAACCTATTAATGGAGCAAGCCCAAAAGCTCTTAACCATCATCCAGATGGACACCTCCAAACACCTGTGGCTAGGGCAGCGATGGAGGGAAGAGTGGCAGAATGCCAACCACTGCTGGTTTCAAGAATTTGTCAATTTCTGGAGGAACAGGATGTTATCATGGGCATTAACCTATCATGGAAGCAGTGGATGCTTCTTAACCGACTGAAAAGTGGGGGCTGAGAGACAGCTCAGCCTGTGATTTCGGATATTTGATCCAGATGGTGGGCCATCTTCTACTAATGGATCTAGTGGTGTTTATATATATATATATTAGTTATTTATTTATATGTGCACAATAACCTGCAAAATTGCTGTAAAGATCTGGTTGAAAATTGGCAGATATGATATTCAGGTAATCAAAAGTAACCTCAGCTATGTCCCATTTGTCCATACCCCATTATTCAAGTGTAGTAACTGAAAGAAGCCCAAATGTGGCTCTTCCACATCGCCATTTTATTCCATCAGAGGAAATGCATAGCCTTTCACACCTACCATTTCAAAGAGACATTAATGTATTTTGACTTGGCCTGCATAGTTACAAGAAAGAAAATACCTGTCAGTAGTACCAAAGGGAGAATAAAATTTTTAGAACTTAGAAATAGTGGGCCTGCACATCCAATTGCTGCAAGGGACTGCTTCTTTGGGAGAGCAGCTGAAAGGTATAGAATTCATTAACCACCTCTAAACCCCATCCCCCACCACCCTACTACCACTCACCACTATTGCTGTACAATGAAATTAAATTCCTGTACAACCAAAACACCCACAAAAAAAAAACAACAAACACACCAAATAATGGCTATCAAAGATTTCACAGGAAAATCAGTGTTAGAAGAAAGAAAGAATAGTGAGCCAAAATAGCTTATTGTTAAAGGAGCCACAGACATAGTACTAATATGAAAATATTCCAGCAAAAATTTCAAACCAATCTTAGTGGTGTGTGTTAACAGCTTGACCTCCCATCAACATTATCCAGTCAATCAATCAACAATTTTAAAGCTGATGCTTTTGAACCATAGCAAAGGAGATATATTTGTCAAGCATGCACGGAAGACAATTGACATTTCAATTTTTTTTTTTAAAAAAGCCAACAAGGCAAACCACAAAAATAAACCTACACACCCAAGAAGTACATTCAAACATTAAATCATTCCAAAGCATGTCTAAGAGCAAACAAAATGTGACTAGGAAAAAACAAACAAACACACCAGTTGCCTTAACTTACAGAAGCTTAAATAAATGCAGCTTCTGCACAGACCTGTAAAACATGCCCAATCAACTACACATATTCTCCCACAACAGATATTCACATGAAAGTCAAGACCATCACTACTGCATGCCATCCAGCAATTCATGTCCACCTGCATAATATGCCATCCTATAAAACCTGACCTCTTGCTGCACAGTGCCTTTCAGTTAGACATGTCATAATTTTAAAAATTGTATTTCTAAAATACATGTCCACTCATAATACATGAACTCCAACTGGACATTTTCACCTGCAAAACATGCCATCATGTCATACATGACTTCCTCTAATACGTACCCTCCAGTAAACCTATCCTCATGCAGGAGGTGTCCTCCTGCTAGACGAATCATCCATAAAATACGACCTCCAGTAAAACATGTATTCCAGAGAAACAACTTGAACTGTAAACTGCTCCCCTATAATACATACCGTCAAGTAAAACATGTCATCCAGTAAGAAATATCTTCCAGTAAAACATAACGTATTGCAAGATGAACCATCATAAAGACATGCAATCTACCAACACATGTCCTTGCACAAGACATTTCCTCCTACAAAGCCTGACCTCCCTTAAGACAAATGCTCTCATAACACATGTCATCCTGAAAGAGATATACTCCAATAAGACATGTCAATCTTTAAGACAATTTTGTGACCACAGCCCACCTCAAAGGTGGGCCTAGCAAGAAATTCAGCAGAATGCAGTTATATATGTGGTTATGTGTACAATAACCTGCCAAGTGGCTGTAAGGATTTGGTTAAAAATTGGCAGATATTATATTCAGGTAGGTATTAGTAACCTGAGCTATGTCCTATTTCTCCACACCCCATTGTTTAAATAGAATAACTAAAAGAAGCCCCAAAAAAGGGCTCTTCCATGTCTGCCATTTTAATTCCATCAAAGAGAAAGCATAGGCATTCACACAATACCATTTCAAAGAGACTTAATGAATATTAACATCGCCAGACAAGTTGACAAGAAAAAAAAACCTATCTGCAATTCCAAAGGGAGAATAAAATTTCTAGAACTCATAAAAAATGTTTCATGAAATCATATTGCAGAAAGGCAGAAAGGCAGAAAGGTATTGTTGCTTTGGGATAGCAGCTGAAGGTACAGAATTTAGTGCCCCCACTTCCCCCCCCCCCCCCAACCTGAACTCACCACTATTCCTGTACAACAAAAAGGAAGAACAGTGTTAGAAGAAAGCAAAAAAATATGTGCTGAAAGAGCTCATTGATAAAAAAAAAAAAATAACCACAGACATAGCATCAATATAATAATTATTCCTGCAAAGATTCAAACAAATCTTAGTGGTGTATGGTAACAGCTGGACCCCCCACCCAATCACAAGTTTAGAGCTGGTCCATTTTAACCATTGTTCAGGGGATATGTTTGCCAAGTATGCATTGCCAACAAAGCAGACCACATAAATAATCCTATATTCCTAAGAAGAACATTTCAAACAGTAAATACTTGGAAAGCATGTCTCAGAGCAAACTAAGTGTTGCTGGGGGAAAAAAAACAGTTACCAAAACTCACAGCCTCTTAAATGGTTGCAGATTCTGCACAGACCTGCAAGACATGCCAACCTACTAGACATGTTCTCCCACAATAGATATTCCAAAGAGAGACAAAGCAACCACTACTACATGTCTTCCAGTAATACATACTCTCTCAAATAACATGCCATCCTATATAACATGTCCTCATGTCAGACATGCCTACCAGTAAGACATGTCTAACTTTACATACCCTCTAGTGAAGCCAATCCTCATATAAGAGGTGTCCTTATGTGAAACAAATTATCCTGTAAGATATGCCTCCTGTAAAATATGTACTCCAGTAAAGCTTCTCAAACTGCAAGACATGTCCTCCAATAGTACATACCCTCAAGTAAACATGTCCTCCAGAAAGGTATGTCTTCCTGTTAAACACAACATATTATAATATATGCCATCCTGAAGACATGCACTCCACCAATACATGTGCTTCCATAAGATATTTCCTATACCAAAGCATCACCATCCTCAAGATGTATGCAATCATAAGACATGTCGTCCTGAAAGACATGTACTTTATAAATCATGTCCTCCTCTAAGTTATGTCCATTCATAAGACAATTTAGTGACCACAGCCCAACAAAGGTGGGCCTAGTGAGCAATGCTGCCGAAGTATCATCAATGATTACCCACTACACCAATGGAGAACCTGGAATAATCATGCTAGATGAAAACACCCTAGGATGGCTGACATCCACCCAGCTGGATATTTGAGGAGGGGTACAAAAGAATGAAAAAAGAATAAGGAGAAGATGGATCTGCTCATTAATATGTTTATACAGAAGTATATATACCATCATCTAAATGTAAGAATCTAATCTGTTAGAACCAGATCATCAGCTAACCCCTTCTATTCCTGTGCTTGATGGAACATGTAATACTTTCCTGCTATTGAAGTTGGCAGAATTTTTGGTTAAAGACATGTCTGCTGGTGACACCATGTCACAAACCTTGTCAAGACTGGAAATCTCCACTATGCTGACTAACTAATGTTTTCTCTGCAGCAATAATAAATTTTACTTCATTACTGGATCTTGACACATTAACTATTTCTGTCTGCTGGTTTAATATCACGTTTACCATCTACTTCAATGTAATTTTTATGACAACTCCATGTGCATGTGATGTGGTCTTACAGCCAAATATAGCATGGATAATCAATATATGGTCACTCACATATCCTCCATAAGCATACTTCAGTTATTTAATGTACTTACGATACTGTAAAAAATATTTTACATTTAACCTTGGTTTCTAAAGAATTTTTTTTTTGCTATTAGCCATTATAATGATAGATAGGAGGATTACAAGGTCAATGTTATTGATTAAAATATTTCCCCCTTTTAGCTGCAACTTTGTCTTTGAGTGAATGTTAAAGTTGTGTATGGACTTTGCTGAGGATGGAAGTATTTCTTTAGATTGTTATAGCAACATTTGTAGAAGGTAGGGACTTAATGTCACTTTTAATGAGCTTATCAGCAGTCTGAATGAATTATTCTTAATTTCTCATTTTCAGATGTGTCACGTTTTGATAGTTCATGGAAATCTTATTCGATAGCTCTGGCAATTGGATATAAGCTCACTAATATATTTTTTTTCCATTCAGCTTCTGTGAAAATGATTCCCTGGATGTGCTACTCTAATTTTTTCATGTATAAAACACTACAGGCCTATTATTCAGCATTATGTACATATCATTGCCTTTTTTCATATCAGGTCACCTACTCTCATTTGTCCATCAGTCCCTAACTTCTAAAATTTTAACCTCAAGTTCAGACCTTCCTGTTATAGTTTGTTTTGTGGTATATATCTCTTTCTACATGGATGTGCTTTGTGGTGTATATCTCTTTCTACATGGCTGTGTAGGATGGGCATCCGCCTCCCCCCACCTCCAGTCCAAAAACTGAAACATCACTGATGATGGTAAAATGCATCTGCAGCTGAAAGATGATTCACATATGTCAGTCTACTAGCTACAATCATATCCAAATCTCACTTCTAGTTGCACTACTTTCCAACTGTCCCCTGAAACACCATTGCCCTGATAGGCATAATATCAAGAAATTTTTCTCTTTCCATAATGCTTTGTAGAATAGCTACAGAAAAAAAAACTGTGTGCACTTAAATCAAAACCTTAACTTTTATAATAAAGACTAACTTACTCACAGGCTCAATATTTTACGATGCCTTTGTATATCAGAGCTCATTTTATTTGCTCCATAGAAATATCAATTACACTATTTATAGACTTTTGGCCCAGAATTGGTTATTAAGTTGCTCCTACACTCCAACCTTGCATGTCGACTCAATCACTGCTGTTTTTTCTGAACATAACAGTGTCATCTCAACTTTGGATTGTTGGTTTCCTAAAATACCTGCAGTGCTGAAGGTAGGAATTAGAAGTATGGTCAGGTTAGATGGATGGTCTAACACCAAAAAAGTGTATCTTATGTACTACATTCACTGTTTTATGGACGCGCTTCCATTTGATGATTTTTTTAAAACTTAAATTGATATCAAAGTAACTCAATTAAATTTCAGCTCAAATCATATCAAAGAAAATGTAATTGAGTAAGACAGATTATCTGGTCTAATTGAAATCATTTGGTAGTGTTATGATCCTTACCTAATAAGGATATGATCAGCTTCATCACCGATTAGCCAAAGAAAAGAGAAGATAATGCATGTATTTTATATTGTGGTATACCTTACTGACAGGTATATTTTAGCTCTCTTTTAATAATTTTAAAAAATAAACCAGAAAAAATTCATAGCCAAATAAGTGTGAACAGTCCTGCAATTTGTAGCCATTTTTTATTTACAAAAATTAGGGGCCTTTCCACTACTTAAGATTCTTCTGGACTTTTAGTATGTCATTATGGAGACCCTTTAATCAATTTATGATAAAAATTATTTGTTACAATTATTTAGCATAAAACTTTTTTCTTGGATTATTTGGGCAATAATGTACTATTCATGAAAGTGATAATGTGGTGAATAAAATGTCATACATAGAACACTTGGCACAGTATGTCTCTTCTCTCAACCCCACCACCCATCCACCAATCACAGTATGTGGCTTAATGTATGAGCCAGTCATTGCAATATGTACCTGAAGATCACTCAGATGGGAGAAGGCAAAGCATCTGAGGTCAGGATGATAATGTTTCCACATGACACTCAGCATGTTGGCCACTCCTGCCTCCAAGGGAGTTGCCCACCATCACTTATACTCCTTGAGTTCTCCTAGAAAGGAGTAAGCAAGCAATTAATGGAACTCCAGTTTATCATCGATATATTGGCTGTGATATACATGCCGTGGGTGGGGAGTAGGTGGAGTTAGAGGGAGATAGCTGGCAGCTGATTTATAAGATGTGTGGGTTATGGATTATCTCTCGTACCACACAAGGGAATAGTCATTGTCATTACCTGGTACAAAACAATAACATATACATCTTTGCCAAATGCTCCAGTGTGAAGAGAAGACATTGATTGATAGTTATGCAACTCGAAATTATTTTAAAGTAAAGGAAGTTAATATGAAGTTACAGTATGTTCCACTGATGTGTCCACTGCAAAAAAACCCTGCCGATGTTACACGGATATTGAAGCTGGCGAAGAAAATGGAGCAACCTGTCCTTTAAAAGTTGTTATGCACTGCATATTGGATGGAGGCAGTTGTGTGGAGGACAATGGGGAGGAGGGTAATGGGGAGGGGGAGGAGTGGGGGAGAGAATCATGCAGTCTCTATGTAGATTGATGCTATTTCTGAGTGGGGCTGATTAAATTCAAAGTGTGGCTAGTTTAATTCAATATAACTGATATAATTTAGTGTGGTTGATACTTTTGTTTAGCTAACTAAATTTTTATGAGATATATTTTTATACCTTTACCAGAATTTGTTTTTAAGATGCTCCCACATTTCGGGCTTGCATGATTGATTCCAACAATGCTATTTTCTCTGAGCATACAGTGTCATCTCAACTTTGGATTGTTGGTTTCCTACAAATAGAACATGTCATTATTATAAAATACCTGCAGTGCTGAAGGTAGGAATTGAAAGTATAGTCAGGTTAGTTGACTAGTCTAACACCAAAAAATGTGAATCTTAAGTACTATTTGTCACTGTTTTATGGACCTGCTTCTATATGATGATTTTTTTTTAAACTTTAAAAGGATATCAACTACATACTGATATGGTTTAATGGACAGCTATTTTAGGCCAAGAAGAATGTACTTGACACTAGTAACATCTGCTTTGTTCTCCAGGAAGGCTGATGATTCGCAGATAGATACTGTGTTGCACCTCTTCTGAATGAACATACTCAGAATTATTGCCAACAGAGTCTGTAAGAAGCATGGTATGTGGTATAAACACCAGTGAGCATCAAGCAATAGAGGTCCACCTACACTTGCATAATCTTTCAATTCTATAACAAAATGACTTCCAGAGCAGCAACCTTGGTTTTCCTTCTATTCCTATATCAAAAAAGACTTCTCGATTACAGTCTGCTAACTGTTGAGGGTGTCTTTACATACCCATGACAATCCATACCTATTCTTTATTCCACAAGAACATTTGTAACTCATGGTAAGTTTGTTGAAGTGAGATGAATTACACTAAATGGATTCTGAGAAGCACCCACATGCAACTAAGTTTATATTACATATCATAAAAAACTCTGTGAACAGCATCGAATGGCCTTACAAATGACTCATCTTCACCATTACTACAAATAATGGAACTAAAATCACATCTTTTTATTATTATTGCAGGATATTGAAGTGCATTCAGATTCACATAGAGAGCAGTCATCATTGCCCATGTCATTCCTTTTGCTGAATGCCATCACACCCTTGATAGCAACTTCTTTTTTTTAATTACGTGGCAGTTTCTCCAGTTCTTCTGTGAAGAATTAGAGAAGAGAGAGATAAGTGTGTCATTATTAGTACTGCATAGTATGCTCTAGCAAGCAGCCCAAGCAGCTTCAATGTGTCAGATTGTGGTCTGTTATTTAAACAATGTCTAAGGAAGTAGGTATTACTAGGAATAGGTGTCCTCATGAAATGGTCAGGTATGAAAATACTTTCCTGTAGAATGGATCACCTAACCAATCATCTAACCATCTTATACTAATAGAGTTAGTGGTGTTTATATATTCATTTATATGTGTATGATAACCTGCCAAATGAATGTTAGAATTTGGTTGAAAATTGGCAGTTATAATATTTAGGTGAGCTAAGTAACCTGGGCTATGTCCCATTTCTCCACACCCAATTGTTCAAATGGAGGAACTAAAAGAAGCCCAAAAAAGGCTCTTCCACTCAGCCATTTAATTTTCATCAAAAGGGTATGCATAGGCATTCGCATGGTGCCATTTAAAAGAGATGTTAATGCATTTTTAACATTGCCCCCAGCCAATCAGCAATATCATAGGGAGAATAAAATTTGTTGAATTCAGAAATAGTGGACCATGAAATCCAACTGCTGCTTTGGGAGAGCAGCTGAAAGTACAGAATTCTGTGCACCAACTCCCCCCCCCCCCCCCCCCCCCCCCCAACCTTAACTTACTACAATTCTGTACATCAAAATTGTACCAAAAGAGCTTCTTGCTAAAAGAGCCACAGACATAGTATTAAAATGAAAATTATTTCTGAAAAAATTTCAAACTAATCTTAGTTGAGTGTAGCAACATCTGGACCTCCCATCATCATTGTCCAGCTCATTCCAACTACATCTTTAAAGCTGGTGAATTCCAACGGAAGTTGAAGAAATATGGTAGTCACCTACATACCCAAGAAGAACATTTCAAATAATAAATCCTTTGAAAGCATGTCTGAAATTAAAAAAATTTAAAAAAATTACTGGAAAAAAAGCACCACACCAGGTGCCTACACTTACAACTACAATGGTTGCAACTTCTGCACAAACCTGCAAGACATGCCCACATACTGGACATGTCCTCCAATGACAGATATTCTCATGATAGACATGACCACCACTACCACATATCTTCCAGTAATACATGCCCACCTGCATAGTATGCCATCCTATAAAACCTGTCCATATGTTGAACATGCCCTCCAATAAGACATATCCTATTTCAATTCATATATCTCAATAGTACATGTCCACTCATACTACATGTACACCTGCAAGACATGCCCTCATGTAATACATGGCTTCCTATAAGACATGCCCTCTAATAAAACTTGTCCTCAACCAAGGGGTGTCCTCATGCCACACAAAGCACCTATAAGATATGGTAACCTATAAAACTTGCGCTCCAGTTAGACATCTCCAACTGCAAGACATGCTCTCTTATAAAACCAGGGATGGATGCAGGATTTCATAAGGGGTATTTTTTTTATTAATTAACCAAAACTACACCCATTTATTCAAAAGATGCACCATTTACAAACCCTCAATAAAAGAGTAACAAAAAAAAAGTAAAGAAGAAAAGAGGAACTAGGTATGTGTAAGTTAGTAAAAAAATTATGGTTTCTCTCCATCTTAGGATAAAACTAACATTGTTCTAGGATGTGATCTTCAAAGTCCATCTTGATTTTATTTCCCCTGGTCTCTATTTTGTTTCCAAAGTTTTCTCACCCTCTTTTTTTTCTAGTTTTTTTTTTTTTGTTTTTTTTTTGTTTTTTCTTCTTTCTTCCTAATTCATTTTCTTCTTTTTTTCATCTTTCCAACTTTTCAGGCTTCAATAGGATAAACCAACAAATATAGCTGTGTACCTGTATTAGAGCAGCAACTATATTTAGTTGGTTGGATAGAGTAGGGCCCCCTCCCCAAGGGTTTGAGTGGTAGGCTTCGTGGAAGCTGTAAGACAGCTACATTCAGTTCGATAGAGGGACAACAAATATTAACCACCAAAGAGTTAGTTAAAGGGTAACTAACACCTATAAAATGATGCTAAAGAAGGAAATATTCCTCTTAAAATGCATTACACTCTAACTGAAAATTGTATACACACACACACACACACACACACACACACACACACACACACACACACACACACACACACACACACACACACACACACACACACACACACACACACACACACACACACACACACACACCATCCATCCATCCATTCATTTGCTGCTGTGCTCTGATGACACCTTTAGAGTAGAGAGATACAGGCCAATCAGGTTGAGTTTACACTGATAGTCGGGCTGGCTGAGCAGAAATATTTGTGATTGTGAAGCCCTTGCTGGTTGAACGTGTGATGGCAGTACCGGCACTGAATCCTAGGAATTATAGAATGACATTTTCGCTGATGGTTGGTCAGACCAGCCTTGGTAAGGGCTAGAAGGAGCAGCCAGGGTGATTGCAGTGTAGAGCAGTTTCAGAGTCGATGAGTTGCTGCTCGCAAGGATGCTTCTTCTTATCTTTACGACTCCTCCCATTGTTTTCTGCTTCTATATTGAGATGCTCTACAATGCATCGGATGGTGGTGCACCAAGAGCCATGCTCTTGGGCATGCTCTCTCCAAGTTCCAGACAGGTTGCATTAATTAAAGTCACTGGCCACAACATCATTCCACCATCGTTTCTGTCCTCCAGAAGAATACTTGTCACCAACAGGGACACACATGAGAAGCTGCCTAGGTAGCCAGTCTTCGGGCATCCTTGAAAGGTGCCTGAGAAAACTAAGATGATGCTGTGAGAGGATCCATGATATTCTCGGCTACTTTGCCATTTTGCGCATGGTGGTATGGCCATGGTGGTATGGCGCTTCTTTTCCCTGACTGAGACACATAAGATGATCTGAAGGCAATGGATCACAAAGGACTCAAGGTGGTGAACATGGGCCTCTAGGAGGACAGTGCTATCCAGACCATACAGCAAGGTTGGAGGGATGACACTATTTAGGATGCGATCCTTGGTACTAGTCTGGATCTTCCGCTGACACCACAAAATGTGGGACAGTGAATAGAATGCAGATGAGGCCTTACTGAAAGTGGAATACCACTTTGATAGGCTCACCTCCTGGAACCAACTGAACTGGCGCTGGACTCTAAGCACCTGGGTTTGTGAGCACTGCAAGAGTCTTTGTCTTCTTGAAGCTGATGGTTAGGCTCAACTTCTGGCAGGTGGTAGCAAGGCTGTCCAGCATGGGGGTAAGGTCCGCCCAGTTGTCCGCCAGGAGGGCCATATCATCAGCATACTCCTGGTCAGTCACAAGGGTATCAAGTTTCTGGTTCCGTCTGTTCCCCACGAGATCAGCATCAAGTGGGTAGACTACCTTGATACCTCTTTCCTGTTGTCTGTGGACATCCAAGGCCATGTGAATGGCAATGTCAAAATAAAAGGTGAAAAGTG
The DNA here is from genome assembly GCA_963969325.1 of Lycopodina hypogea. NCBI lineage: Eukaryota > Metazoa > Porifera > Demospongiae > Poecilosclerida > Cladorhizidae > Lycopodina > Lycopodina hypogea. Next base: position 11,030,686 of record OZ017791.1, on the reverse strand, counting down.
TTGGTGCCAATACACAGCCTTGGTAAGCACCACTGGTAACAGAAACATGTCGGATATCTTACCATAAGCCCTGACTGCTGTGGTGTGGTGCAGTCCTCTGTAATGTGTGGATGATGGTTAGCAACTTTTTTGGCAGATGGTAAGTATTCTTTAGGATGCACCAGAGAGAATCATGGTGTGCAGAATCATTTGCCTTCTACAAATCAATGAAGCAGGCATAAAGAGGTTAGTGGAACTCATATGCTTTCTCCATTAGAATTAGCAGGGAGAGGAGTTGGTCATCACATCCCCTGCCTCATCGCAAACCATGCTGGTTTTTGAAAAGGCACTATTCTGCTCCGGGCTTGAGCCAGTTCAAGATGGCTTTTGCAAACACTTTGCCTGTTATGCTGAGTAGAGCAATACCCTTACCATGCCCTCATGCTGTTGATAACTCTTGCCCTGTTACTTGGAGACCACATGCCAAATTTAAGCCATTATGGTCAGAGAGTTTGGCCCTGACGCCTAGACAGACAGACAGACAGACAGACAGACAGACAGACAGACAGACAGACAGACAGACAGACAGACAGACAGACAGACAGACAGACAGACAGACAGACAGACAGACAGGCTAGCAGGCAGGCACACACACACAATGCAAATAGTCCAGCTGCCATCAACATGGTCACAATAACCTGACAGAAAATGTACATCATTGATATTAGTGACAACATCTGCTGTAAATTTATGGGTGAACTTCTACCTTTCAATCAGTAGATCTGCCCCAGAAAGAATAACAATTATTTTCTGCATCATTAAAAATGTGATAGTGCTAGGAGGATGCATTTTTACATTCAACATTATCTATGGATCAATGATAGCCTGGAGGGGACATTCAAATCCAGGGGTAACTCCAATCTTGGTGTGGATGGAAGTGGGTAGGTTTGAGTAAATGCAATAATGTGGGTCTAAAATGTGAGATATTTAGCCAAAAGCATTTCTGAGGTCAATAAAGGTCATTGCAAGAGACTGCAGGTGGTCTTTAGTTATGTCACTATGTGTTTACACTCAAAATGTGTTTTATAACTTTATCTATCCCAGACACCGAAACAGGAATCCTTTCTGAGAGTTTAGTAGTCAATGAGTGAGTTTTTATGTAAGAATCAGTTCAAAACAGTGAGCTAGATCTGTGGAAACTACCCTACTTGTTATAAGTAATTAGAATTTAATTAAAAATTTGATCTCTCTCCTTTTTTCTTCATTTCCCCCCCTCCCCACAGGTATTGCGCATGCCAGTCCAGGCTGCGTCGTTGGGCAAAAGACTATAAAAACGGACCTTTATTTTATTATTCTTTTACTGTAGTCCCACGAGTTACCTCCCCAAGCCTGCAACCAGAAGCGCTACTTGAACTTGTAGTAGAAGCAGACCTCAAGGTGGAAAAGAGAAGTTCTAGGCTAGGCCATTGAAATTCCGGAATCTGAGCAAAACCCTTTCAGCGATGAAGGTACCAAAAATTCAGACTATTGCTGGCTAGCGGGGTAAAAGAAAGTGGATGGAAGGGGGAGGGGGGGGGTGTGTGTGTGTGTGTAAATAGAAATTCTATTTTTAATAACCAAGTAATTTTCTAGGGACCTAACGCCCAACTCCCGCTATCTATGCCTAACTCTATTCAATAATGTCCAACTATTTAGCTCAATCCGCTGCCATATAAAACGATTAAGTTTTGGGAACTAAACATCCTTGTATACTATCATAATTGTTGTTTTTGTTCTTGCTATCTATATCATTGTTGCTGATTCCCCCCCCCCCCCACCCCAATTTTTTTTCCTTTCCTTTTCTTTTCCTTCTTCTTTCCACTCCTCTTTTTCTACTTTTATTTTTCTCTCCCATCCCCTTTATCATTTCCTCTCCCACCCCCTTTATCATTTCCTCTCCCACCCCCTTTATCATTTCCTTCATTTTTTCTACCCTCACTTCTCTGCCACCCCCTCCCATTTCTTTATTTTCCTCCTTTCTTTCCTCATCCACTTTTTTCTTTTCTTCTTCCCCCTTTTTCCTTCCTTATCTTCTTTGTTCCCATTTTACCCCCTCCTTCTCCTCCTTCACATACATGACAATGGCTTGCTGGGTCAACCTTGACCACACCTAGCCAATAAAAAAATAAGGTATTCATATTTCCATACCAAAAAAACCTACACAGACCATGACTACATATTAGCACACAGGTATCCAAAACGTAGGGTCGGTGGTTTGATTCCCCCTGATCGCTGGTTGTTGTTTTTTTTTATCCTTCTTTTTCTTTTTTCCTTTCCCTTTTTTTAATTTTTATTTATTCATTTATTTATTAATTATTATTATTGTTGTTGTTGTTGTTGTTATGTTCTGAAGATCTGTCTCTGATCTTGCATGAGGAGGAATCAACTTCAAAAACAGAAGGTTGGGAGTTTGTCAAGAAGAAGGACACTTATGAGATATGGAGGAAACACACCCAGCCCGTTCACGAAGTCAAGGTAAAAATGTGCTATGAATGTATAAATATTTATATTGATAGTTGCTGTTGAGGAGGATTCTGCTAGACAGTGATCCTATTTGTAATAATCCATTTTCTGTTCAGTAAATATTTATTTTCTTGAGTATTGGGTTGGGCCAGGGACAACAGCTTGAATAAAAACTGGTGTTATGGCCTGGTCTCTAAAGAACCAGGAACAGAGCTAGATACCTTTACTCACAGTACTGGATGTATTGGATCACCAGCACGTAAATATGGTGGTCCGGTGACTCTCATGTGTAGTCTGTATCTCATAAGCATCCATGGAATGCCTGACACATTCGTTCATTTATCTTACCATATCTGCATTTTTAAGAAGTCCAACATTTTGCACATAAATACATAATTCCATGTAACCTGGATAGTATTTAAAGGATTAGTCATACTTGTAAATTTTTACTACCTATGCATTGTGTTTGATTTTTTTTTTTTTTTTTTTTTTTTTTTTGATTTTTTTAATCTCATTATAAAACTATTTTTGTGGATAATTCGCTGCACCAACATTCTGTGTAGGGATACAGAATGCACAGGCAAGTCACTAGACCCACTCATTTGCATGCTGGTAATACAATACATCCAGCGATGTGAATATAAAAGTCCAAGAAGGAGACTAGACCAGAGCGTGTGCCAGGACAATAGTTTGTGTGCATGTTGCTAACTAGTGCTAGTTTTTTAGTGTTGATCCCATATATGTGTATATATATATATATATATATATATATATATTGCAGGGATTTTTGATGTTCAAAGACATCCCTCCAAAAGCAGGTGAGTGAGAAAATAGTCATTATATACGTGAATAAATGCATGAGTCTATGTGAAAATAATACTAAAAAATTTTCTGCTTAACAACATTTTGTCTGATGGCAATATGCTTCACTTTTTAACAAACTCTAACAAACAGCTATGTAGATCATAAGTTTACCGGGTTATATTTTTTCATACTTGGGTTAATTAAATCCAATCCCACATAAAAAAAAACAGCCAAAAAAAACTTACAATCTGTTAGCTCCATGATTAATGCCTGCAGTGTTAATTACTGCATACAGATGGCAACTGCTGTTAATCGTATTGCTCCTCATTGCTCATTCCCAGAGCAGATCAGATATTCTAGTAGCCTCTTGGCACATATAGGAACCAGATGGAGTGTGAATGTGAATCCAACAGCCAAAACAATGGAAGTTAGCCAAGTCATCATTGTGGGACACATTTTAAAAATTACAAAAGAAATAGTGCTGGTAATATGTACTATCTGACACCATTATTCATTGCTGTGGGTGTAGGTAACTATGTGATGCACAGAGGAGTGAATCTCCCTGTTCCTCAATAGTGAATCTTGACAAGAATTATCTGTTAACTTTAGAGCAGAGTGGTTCTATGGACCACTTCTAATGCTAATGGCAATGTAATGGTCCGCAGTTATAACAGTGAACGTAAAAGTTTGAGGAGGTGGAGATGATGGAGTGGGCAGCTGCTAGGGCTAAGGAGGGAGCACAACTGAGCAGTAGGCAAAGCAAGTAATATTTAGCACAGACACACACCATAGTAATGGATATCCTGCGACAGCTGCATGTAGCTATAGGAGTTATAGTTAAACCTGATCAACTCAGTGTACTATTTTTTTCTTTTTTTAATTTTTTTTCCATTGAAGAAATGGCTGTATCAAAAATCTGTTGCACTGGATAAACACACAAGCCACCTAACTTCAGAGTTCTTCAATCCTGCAAAGCATCAATATGTCTTAATTTATGTGAAAATATAAAATTCCTCTGTTTATCAGGCACATACATTCCTCATCCAAATATGTTTGATTGAATTATCTTTTTAAAGTACAGTTAGACATGGTGTATGTAATCACTTTTTTTAAATTTATTACAGTTGCGGATATGGTCCTTGATGCTAACTCCCGCCCGATATGGGATAAACATTTCCCAGATATCGCGGTACTTGAAACACACAAGCACTACCGAGTCATTTACTGGTAAGAACTAATTAGAATGGTTAATGATCTAATCAGGCAGCATAAAATAGGAGATCTTCTGGTTATTATAGATAGAAAGTGTTTTGGAAGATAGAGATTTGATTATGTGTGACCCATGGCACCAATTTATTAAAAATTAAAATTGTACTTAAAACTTTTCAAAATTAGAGAAAAAGTGTTTGTTTGTTTTTAAATAAGGCATATGATGTCCTTTTTCATCTTAGGCACTGCAAAATGCCAACAGGAGTGACGGATAGAGATATCATTCAGAAGGTAGCTACTCGATATGATGAGGCAAAAAACACTACGTACATCCGCAACTACCACACGACTCACCCTTCCAAGCCCGAAGTCCATGGACGCATTCGGTAATTTTGCTTTGTGGTTGTGCCATTCATGACTCCTCACAGGCACATTGATATATTAAATGTGTCTGAATGACATCTTTAAAACAGTCAGAAACTGTGATAGTAGCTCTTCCTCCAATAAGGTTTTCTTATTACTGTAATAGTTGCAAGAATACAGTTAAAGTTTATTAAGGGGAAGTGTGGACCTATCTATTATGCTAAGGTTTTCAGTGAGGGTAGAAGTTAATGCTTCAGCCCAACTTTCATGCTTTGCTTAATCACACTGGCATTTATTCCCCATACTGAGCCCCCCCCCCCTCCCCTCCCCTGCAACATTACTATTGGTTTACTTTGTCATCCTGTAACACTCAGCTCTTCAACTGCTGCATGGCCTGAAATATTCCTTCTGTTAGGATCAGATTACCATCTATACTGGAGCTATTTCACACAAACATATTGACTTACACAACCAGTCTATTTGTAGGTGGACATATGCAAATCATTATACATTCAATTGTCTGAGTGAGTAAGGATGAGCAGAACAGTTATGCTTCAATAAATTTAATCAACTCAATAATAAACTAAACATATGTATGCACTTTGAACAACTCCCGATTATCAGCATGCTGCTTGGAGAAAAATGGTAATGGAAAATAACCTATTATTTTTTAGATTAAGAATTCATTTTCAAAGTTTGACTATTGCCAAAATAAGCTGTTGGATCAAATTGATGGAGTTGTTCAACTTATCTTAGTCATGCTTGCTCTAAAGGAAACTGCAAAAGCAGGTGTGGTAAAATATAAATTGCATCTTTATTAATTCAATTCCCAACAGGTTCTGTCATCAAAAAAAATTGTATATTCTTGTTTCTATTGCATTATTATAAATGTCACTTGCTTTTAAAAGCTCCTGTTTGTTGCCATCATTGTTCAATGCAGAGCAGAGACCATCATGAGCAGTATTATCATCAGGCCCATGGAAGGTGACCCTAACTCTACAAGGTTGACCATCTTGTTAGAAATTGATGTGAAGGGGCATATCCCGCATGCCATGGTCAATGCGTTCATGGAAAAGGAACCGCACAAATGGCAACTTCACCTTGCTGAGTACTACCGGGACCAATACGCCAAGAAGACCTGAACAGCTAGCTGATGAAAGGTCAATAGCTGATATAGTGTAGTGTTTCCTGACTTTGACTTAGAATGACTCCTTCTAGTTTTTAAACTCTAATTTTAAAAACGATGATCTGGAATTTTCCTTTTTATTTGATATTGTTTTGATGAACATGAATGAGTCAAAATGCAATTCATAACTTTCATTCTAGCATGAAAAATTGTTCTACACACATTGTCTTCATGATTTCCTGCGTCACATACTCAAAGATCTGAACCACTGTTTAAAACCACATTGATAATGACCCTTTGCATACTGAAAGTGTTTCACACCAAATTTGTCGTTGTTTTACATATAGCAGGTGTTTTATATGCCAAATCTAAAGTAATAATTCAAATGGTCTTCTACATATAAACATTCTTCAATAAATGCGAATAAATATTTTCACTGGACTGCTCTATAGGCTTAAGTATTTTCTTATCTACAACCATCTGGATTTACTGTGAAGCTGGTTTGGTAAGAGATGTTTCACTCTGGGATTCAACCAACTTGGCTGACACACACACACACACACACACACACCCACCCACCCACCCACCCACACACCCACCCACCCACCCACCCACCCACACACACACACACACACACACACACACACACACACACACACACACACACACACACACACACACACACACACACACACACACACAGTGTATATATAAGTTAAAATCTATTTAAGTGTTGCCACTTCACTTGCTGTCAAAATAACTGAACGGATTTTGAAAAATCTTTACAGAATTAATCCTTCAGTGCCTGCCTTAGTTTATCACAATAACAAATTCCAAAAGTGACATCATAAATAGGTAAAAAGGAATCTAAATTTTCCATTTTACTAAAATTCTCGGTTCATTCATTCGGTTGTTTGTTTGTTTGTTTGTTTGTTTGTTGTTGTTTTTGGGGGGGTTTGTTCATTTGTTTGTTTGTTTGTCCAGTAACTCCTCTAAGCTGATTAGGCCTAACGGAAATTTGTCAGGGTTTGATGGGGGCCACCCTAGTGTGATTTTAAGGAATTTTGGTAAAGATCAGAGTAAAACCGTGCCTGGTAGGGGCTACTTTTTTTCTTCCAAATTTCCAGGTTGTGGTCACATCTCTAAGCCTAAATAAACCACCCCACTTACTGCACAACGTAATTGTGTAAACACACAATCCAGCAAAACTGTACCCAAACTACTTCCTGCTCTTCTTTTCTTCTTTTTTAGCCATGTAGGCCAAAGCATCTTGGATGATATAGCAAACAACAAATCTAATCTAGAATTATATTAAGAGAAGTAGTCTCTGTCCATACCCACAAAAAAAAATCTCAAATTATAGTAAGATATTTTTTGCTGTCACTAATAAATCTAAAAAAATATGGCCCAACGGTTAACGAACATGGTTAACGAACATGGTTAACGAACATGGTTAACGAACATGGTTAACGAACATGGTTAACGAACATGGTTAACGAACATGGTTAACGAACATGGTTAACGAACATGGTTAACGAACATGGTTAACGAACATGGTTAACGAACATGGTTAACGAACATGGTTAACGAACATGGTTAATGAACATGGTTAACGAACATGGTTAATGAACATGGTTAACGAACAGGCATCTTGAGCAGAAAAAAAGTATATAGTTTTGATATCTGGACTGGGCATTTAAAAAAAATTTTTTTTTTCCATCTTCTTTCTTAATTCTCCATCTTTTTTTTCTTCTTTTTTTCTTTTCTTTCAAGTGCCTGAACACTATAGGGATGAATTTTAGCCACAAAAATGTGTCACCTGGCCATGCCTTTTCTATGGGCACATTAGACTAAATGTGCCAAAAATGGTACTTGGGACAATTATTTATATAGAAAACCTAAAACTTGGCATGCACACACATCATGACTCTGGGAGCATCATGGGCTGGGTCTTCAGGGATGTTGCCATGTGGGCGTGCCAAGCTTTAAAAATGCCCAAAATGTTACTTAAGCTAGACAATCCATGGGTCACATTGGCCATACCGCTTCATGTGGGTACATCATTATATCCCAGACAATGCTAGGTATGTCTGCTGGTCATAGATAAAGTAAAAATCCATATGAATATTTCCACTTGACAGCCAAACGGCTGAATGGTTATGATGAAACTTGTAGATATGAACTTTGTTGTCTGGCTAAGCTATTCATACAACAAAAATTCATAAGAAGTGCTGATCGTAGCAACAAAAAAAAAGAAAAAAGAATTAAATTCTCACTGCAATAAAAGCCTAAATAATCATGGCTAAATGGTTAAGAGTGCACAGGTCTCCGAAGCAGAATGTCAGGATTTATGGACCAGGTTTTTTTCTTCTCCTTCTTTCCCTTTGCTTCTTCTTGTCTTCCATGTGGTCTCCATGTGAGCAGGAGTGTCATAACTCACTGTAGGTGTGGCTATGGGAGTGGTTTGGTCATTGTCACACACAACAAATTGTTTTCACTGCCAATAAAAATAACCATGTAAAATTAGCCATATGGTTCCCATGTCAGTCACTGTGTGCTTAATCATACTAGCAGGAGTATATTATAGGAGAACAAATATTAACAATCTGATCAAGATTTAATTGAGTGACCAAACCACACATAACTTCACCCATGATGGTAGTAAAACACATTAAGATCGCCCTCTCTTACTCTGGACCAATCAGGATGGAATTAGGCATATGGTCTCCATGTGACCAGGAGATTGTTATTACCCACCTGTAAGTGTGGCTATGTTTATGGTTTGGTCATTGCCAAATAAACCCACAGGAGCATATTAATAGAAACAGCCACATTGGTCCTGGGAAGCAAGATTTAATCGAATGACCAAACAACATCCATAGCCACACCAACAGGAGGGAACTATCTCTCTCTCTCCCTCCCTCTCTGTCAGGAGAGTCTTATTACCTCCCTGTGGGTGTGGCTACTCTTCCACCAGCTAAAAAATAAATAATTCATTCTTTCAAATACACTTTGACATTATGTAAACCATCAAGCATTAATGAAAATGTCAGCATAACACTATCCATCCAAGCTGCTACCAGCAAATCATGTTTTTCTACTTATTGGAAGCTGCATTGAGTTCACTGGTCCAGTAATAAACTTGTAGTTTAAACAAAGCTTCACTTTAGAACTACAAATTACCTGAAGCCTTACTATACTGTAAATACACTCCAAGAGCAGTTAAAAACTTGTAGTTTAAACAAAGCTTTACTTGAGAATTATGAAATACCTGCAGCCTTACTGTAAATATACTCCAAGATACTCTCACCATGATTTCATGATAATTAATGTTGTCAAGTCCTGTCATGTGGGGGGGGGGGGGGGGGGGGGGAGGGTTTAATAGACCTAATGTTGAAAATAAAGGACATCAGCCACTTAATTGGACTAAACAAAGGACAAACATGTGTAGGTGGGACATGGTCTCTCATAGTCAGTGGTGATCATTGAATTCCAATGTAAATGCTACATTTATTGGAATTCATAATTCAACCCGATTAAATTGTTATGGGGCTTCTATTTATACATTTAGGATTCTGTTTTCCTGGCTTGGCCACACACACACAAAAAACCAATATCTATTCCAAATATGAAATAACTAGCTGAGATACCTGTGAAACTGGCACAAATGAAACATGTTCAAATTATAAATGAGACACCCAAATTGCATTATATTCCATGATCCAAGCTTAACTTTGGATGGAAAAATGCTTGGAACATAAAGCTCAGAAATTTTTGTTAAAATAATAGCCTCATACAGAGTTTTTTTTTTCTTCTCGTTTTTCTTTTGTTTTTATTTTTTAATTAAAAAAAAAAATAAATAAATAAAAATAATAAAAAAAAAAAAATTAATTAAAAAAAAAAAATTTTAACTTCGAATTCATTCAAGATGAGGCAATTGAAAATGATATTCTTAGGCGGAAGTGATAATACCTGGGCTACTATTTGAGGTATTGAAATGCATGCTTTCTTGCACAACACAAATGATTAATGCAAACATTTTACAAATGACCATGTGCACACTAAATTTCTATACCACTTTAGGAATGTGAGGACATGATTCACTTGGTGATGACAGCACACTGATGCAGTGCAAACCTCTCTCCCACTAAACTATACTGGATGGCTTTCCTTATGGGGTAACCCACTGGTGCAGGGGCTGGATGGCTACTCTTCTGAAGCACTGCATTTTTGTCTTGGAGGGAGGACCTCTTCCCTTATAGTGTGTCTGGCTCTCAACACAGACTGGCCCCAACATAGAACTGACCCCAACATAGAACTGACCATTGCCAAAGTGGTTATTTGTGGTTGGCAATGTTTGCACATCTTCACTTCACTAATTTGTCTGTACTGGAAGCACTACATTATATTTGCACTACACAAATGAAAAGTAAGATATCTGTGGTGGGCTGGAGTCTCACTACATAAGAGTAAAGGCATGTGCATGTCACTTGCTTCTTCAGTTACAGGTCAGATAGACTGATCTACAAAGGAGCTGTGGGTACTTCATTTGCAGTGTCTTATTGAATACATGATCCATGTAGTGTCTAATCACTCAGGTATACTGGTCACATAATCCATAAAATATAATTGGTCACATGGTTCATACAATACTTTAATATAGTAGTGTATTGGTCACATGATTCACACAATATTTTAAGTAATAATGTATATTGGTCACATGATTCATACAATATTTTAATATAGTAGTGTGTTGGTCACATGATACATACAATACAATCAGTTGTGCGTGCTGGTGAGTGGAACAAAACAAGTTGAACAGATGCAATATAAAAACATGGTGGGAGTGGTTAAATGATGGATCACATGACTACAACCCATGACCAGTCTTCAGCTAGACGACATAACATGCCCCATCAGCAAGTAGAGCAAGAGGAGGAAGACGACGGCCAGCAGAGAGAAATACCACATATACTTACAGTTCTGCAATCGTGTCCCCCGCAAACCCTTTACCCGTTTAAAACTGATGCTCAGCATGGATGAGGCTGCTTCAAACATTCCACTCTAAAATACAAAACAATAATAATAATCAAAATAATCTCACTACAATTCTCAATTTGTTTGTTTGTTTGTTTATTATTATTGTTTGCTTGATAACTCCTCCCAGACGATTAGACCTAAGGGGCTCAAATTTTAAGGTTTGATGGGGGTCACCCTGGGGTGGTTATGAGGAAGTATGGTGAAGAGAGTAGTAAAACCTTGCCCGTGGAGCTATTTTTCCGGCAAAATTTCCTGGTTGGGGTCACAACTGAGTAAACCAACTGCTATACTACAAACCACAATTGTATAAACACAAAGGTCACAAAACTGTGCCAAAACCACTTCCTGCCATTCTATTACTATTATTATTTTTAGCCCTGTAGGCCCATGCATCTGGGATGAGATAGCAGACAACATATCTACAATTATATTAAGAAGTCTTTCTTTCTTTCTTATCTGTCTAAAGGACAGGTGCCATACTAAAATATCCTTTAGAAATGGGGGGGGGGGGGGGGGGGGGGGGGGCTATTGCCTCCATCCGAAGGATGGGTACTTCTCTAATAATCTATAATGGAGCTCATTCTGTTTGTTTGATTGTCTGTTTGGCCCTCAACTCCTTCCACAGTTCTCAACCAATCTAGGCCAAATTTTGTGAGCAGACCAAAAATACACTGGATTGAAACCTAAGGGAAGTTGAAATTTCAACTAGGGCAAGGGCTAGGGTGGACATCCATTAAAAAAAAAAATTCCTATTCACGAGTAACAAACGGTTATGTGGTAATCTGATCCCTTTCCAAAGGACATTTAGAGGATGTTGTTTTTACAAACCACAAAGTACTAGAGAGAGATTATACTATTTCCTTCAGAAATTGGGCAATGCCTCACAAACCCCCCCCCCCCCCCTCCCCCCTCCCCACGTATAGCATACCAGCAAAGAATTATAACCCAGGTGAGCTCAAAAGGAAGCAAATTACTAGAAATGCATTCATAAGACAAATCTTCCCACACGGTAATCGTGTGACCACAGCCCACTAAAGGTGGGCCTAGCAAGCAACGTGGCCGTGATTGCATACCAGTAATGATACAAAATTTTTTTTTTAATTATATTTAATTAACTTTTTTTTAATGAATAAAGAAAGAAAGAAATAAGTTTTTAAAATCAATTTGGAAGATATAAAATTGTCAACAGTTTTAAAACTTCGCACACTGAAAAGTTGCCCAATACCACCACCTTACAAGATGCCCCTGCAATGCTTCCAAGCAAGAATTACAACCCCCAACTCCTGACAACCCTGTACCTATTACAATACACCAAGCTCCATTGGCTTCCCCACTCGAATTCCCATATCTTCCAATGGTCGGACCACTTGACCCGATGAACAAGCAAGCACTGCCACCCCAACCACTCCAGATCACAAGAACCAACCCCTTCACACACACACAACCCAACCTCAAGGTCCATCACGATGTCAGGGAGCCCTATTCCCTATCTACAGACAGGCCTCCCTGACCATAAACAGATGTGCACTGTTCAAGAATAGAGACAGTTTGAACTTATGATGTCATCATCATTATATCTATATATAGTTATTACCATAAGTGGGTTGTTGAGTCACATGTGGACAGTTGGTTGCTATTGTAACAGCAGAGAAACTGATATTTGAGTTCTGTATTCACTAGCCATTTTCAGTTGTTGTGATTCAGTGTGCTATCTGCTAAATTTATTATTGTACCTTAAAGTTACTATAGCCACTGGTGTTGGGCGACAGGGTAACTGGGATAATCAGTCAGACATATCAGTGCAGTTAGTGAGTCATCCAGCAGCAGGAGACACTCTTAACAACGCACGACAAGCAAAACTTACTGTAACTAGGGCTGGGCTGTTCACCAACTATACTCAACTCTCACCTCCAACCCTCCAAAGGCAGGCAACTATCTCTCTGGAGCCTCTGAAGCCACTACAATTCCCCAATCCATGCACACCACACCTGCACCGGACTTCACAACCAAGCACTCCTCACACTCTGGCATCCTGAACATACATCCTGTCCTCCAGATCATTTGCACCCACACGCCAGCCCCTGAGGAGATTCAACACTCCATGTCTACCATGCCATCACATACTCAATCACATTCCACCATAACTTCATGTGAGCTCTCTTGAGATCATGCTGCCGATGACATCATAGTGATCACAAATACAAACAAGAACAATCACATGTTGTTGGACCAATCAGACCACATCAGCAGAGGAGAATGACTTTCATCCAATCTGGGCATGAACTAACAAATGTCAGAGAACCACACCCTGGGCTGAGCAGAAAAATCAACTGGCCCAAGAATTTAAGGTTGAAGGAGCTCATGACACTGAAAACATTGATGTAATTGAGTATATACCTAGAAAATGTGCACACCCTGACTAGCACAATATACCTGACGATAAAAATGCATAAAAATATGTCAGATGTTTACGTGCATTCAACAATAATGAAATTAACCTCTGGAGTATAAATTCCTGATTCAATAATAAAGTGCACAAAGATGACCTGCAAAAACAATCAGATGACAAAAAGAATTCACACTTTGAGGATTCATCAGGTCAACAAAGTTCTAAGACAAAAATGCATCAGTTGCATGGCTTTAGTGGCTTCAGTAGACACTGTTGCCCTTATAGCCATACCTCTTGAACCATACACACATCAAGAATGTGGGAATAGCAACGCTTTGGGGGTTTCAGTGAACATGGACCTCGTCTATATCTAGATACGCTGTATCCAACTAAAATTAATGGGGAGCTACTCATTAATGGCGGGACCAAGAAAACTGGTTCTCAACAATGTGTCCTAAGTAACAAATTCAATGGAGAATCAAGTTTTGTATACAGAGACTACTTTTGTATACAGAGACTACTTTTGTATACAGACTACTTTTGTATACAGAGACTACTTTTATATACAGAGACTACTTTTGTATACAGAGACTACTTTTGTATACAGAGACTACTTTTGTATACAGAGATTACTTTTGTATACAGAGATTACTTTTGTATACAGAGACTACTTTTGTATACAGACTACTTTTGTATACAGAGACTACTTTTGTATACAGAGACTACTTTTGTATAAAGAAACTACTTTTATTATCTAAGTGTGTCCTTAAGCAATCAAATTAATGGGGAGGGGAGGGGAGGGACTTTCTTGTAATATATAAAGGGGCTGCTTATAACATTAAAGGGTGTCCTTGAGAGATAGCTTTAATGCTTGAAAAAATGTGGGTTTGAAGGATTGCATTTGACATTATATTTTATTTGGGAAGAGCTGTTGTTTTTTTGGGGGGAGGGGACCAATATTATTAGGACAGGATACATAACATTTCTCTCCAGTGTACACACCTTACCGAATCACTGACGAGCCTGACTTGATCTTTGGCCTCTGTCCTCAGGTCCAGCACAACCTGCAATGTGATCGGCACATCTATTCTAACTATACCGGTCAGGTAGCTGCGTGAGATTACTAGAACTGACCTGTTTGAGCGTCGTGACCTTGCTAGCTACGTTCTGTATCCTTCTGTCATTCTCGCTCTCCAAAAGTTCCTCAGAGAAGGTATTGACTTCTGAATGTCAGATAGAATAAACACCAGAGCTTCAATGCTTCAATAGCATAATACTAACCTCTTTTGCTGTCATCTCGCCATGTTGACATGTTTCTGAGTCTGGGACTGGTGTTGACGACCCTTTACTTTTACAGGCCATGGTAAAGGGTCAGACCTTCTCAAACCGTGGAAGCGTTATTTGGAACTCCGATTTTTTTAAAATTCGTTTCTTGACTGCCACTTAACATGAGTGGTGGAGTATATGGAGGAGGTATTTAAATTTTACATATGTTATTTTAGCTAGAACTTCCCATAATTTACCTCCCTTTTAAATAGATGAAGTGGGTGCACTAGTCTTTGACATTGGCTCATACACTGCCAGAGCAGGCTATGCTGGAGAAGACATGCCCAAGGTGAGAATTACACCCAAACACTATTTCTTCCAAATCACTGTGGGATTTAAATGTATGTTATATTTTACAAATATATATTAGATTTTTTTTAAATGTATGCACTTTCTCTATTAAACATATCCAATTTATTATTATTATTCCTTGATACAGTTAGTAATTAAGATGCACTGTGTCACATGATAGCAGTTTCTATTTTGTATACTTTGATGTTCATGAAGTGTATGAACCTGAATCCAAACATCAATTCTAGTTAGAGCCCATCACTGCAGCATTGGGAGGAGCTTCACTAGGTATAAAGTTTCCTGTGATATCTATGTTCTGCTCTCTCCTCTCAGGCTGACATCCCCACTAGCATTGGGGTGGGGCCTGGCACTGGGCCTGCTCTGGACTCCATGGAAACAGACAAGGACAGTGTGTCTCCTATATCAGCCGATAAGAATTACTACATTGACTCCACCCACTTGTACAAGCCACGGGAATTGGTTGAGATTCAGTCTCCTCTAGAAGATGGCCTAAGTGAGTGATGTCTTCCTTTTGTTTGTTTGTTTGTTTGTTTTCCCCCTGTGAGATGTAAAGTTGATTCAGAACATTTTACTAGCCCTAGCCCTAACCCAGCACTATAATATACTTTATTTTTATTCAAACTAATTGTGTAAAGATTACTAACATTTTATTTTCAACTATTTTCTAACAGTAGCATGCTACTTTGAACCAGCCTTCAGTCCATCCCTACTTGTGTTTTATAGTGTGTCGTGATATTTGAAATTCTTTGATATATCTAATTACATGAAAAAAGGCAATACTTGCATTAAATATGCAAGTGTTATTTAATATCTCACACCCTATATTGGAATGACCCAGGCTTTTAAAAGGCATCTGGGTGGCCAAAAAGACAAAACTGAAATTCATATCATTAGTTGTTTTATCTCCTACCTGGAATCCCTCACCAAGTTAGCAAGAACCATTGGAAGTATCTCCTGCATAACTCTCCACTCAATGATAATTTCAGAATATTCCAATCAAGAGGCGCACTAACTGACTTATTGGTTTTATGAAACAGATGAACTTGCCAATATTGTTAATTTGTCAATTGGTAGGATCAAATACATGATAACCCTTTATCGTCTGCATGGGTGTGGCTATATTCCCATTACTGTTCATTCTCACTAGTCAATCCAATATATTGCCATATTTGCTCGAGTTTTTTTTCCTCCCTTTCTTTGTTCCCACCACCAATCCCCAAACTATTTTGAGATGATCCATACCCACATTACAAAAGAAAAATAGTTTGTCAAAAATATCTACTTTAGGTAGAACAAATCATACCACTAAGTTGTAAATTATACTACACACAGCTCTAACCTCATCTGCTTTATTTGTCCCTTTTGGGCCAGCACAAAGCAGCAGTTGTACTAATGGTGACTTCATCGTAGACCATTTGGTCCTGGAGTCCCAGTTGGCTAGTGTATAGCCATAAGACCATATGGGGTATATGGTAATGGAGGCCGCCGAGGCCTTGGTGATTTCGGTTTGCCCTAAAAATGTCCACCAGGGGGACAATGGTAGTGCTAAAATCGGCCTTTTGGCCTCCAGAGGCCCTGCGGACCATCTGATATAAGGTTTTGGGGGTTAGCTATTTTAAGTGAAGATGTATCTCTGGGAGACCATGTAGTTCACTGAAGGTTCTATGAGGACATTCATCTCCTGTTCCTCTTCTCTCAGGGTGAGAATAGCTTAATTTATTTCCTTATTTTTCAAATATCTCACACTATGAAATCCCTTTCTTTGCTCTTAGAAATGATCATTTCCCATTTGGATGAACCCGATCAATAGAGAAGTTAAGGTGCTTAATAGTGGGAGTGGTCCCCAAAATTAGTGATCTTCCACAAAAAAATATGTATGAACTTACTAATTGGTTTTAACCCTTAAAAATTCCTCGCATTTATTTACTACATACAACAGCTGTTCTGTTTGAAGTTGATTGGAATGTCCATTGTCCAGATGTTCTTGACTGGAGCTGTTCAGGCACCTGCACTGTTCCACCTGTCATCTCCCAGCACTACACGCATACCACCCCACCCCCTCACATGTACCATTGTAAGGTACACAGAATGGCCTACCTCTTGATAATGAGAACACATGTGTGGAGGCTGGATGAAAATGTAAAGTCCTTAATGAAATTTTTTTTAATTGGTTTGACCTTCGTTCCCTCTTAAAGTGTAAAAAAATATGCACTTGAGTTTAGTAAGTTAGCAACAGGTTGATTTAGATATGACCTGAATAACTCTAGTAAACTTCAATTACATTGAAAATATCACTAATTATACATATAAAAATATCTGTAAGAACCACTCAAGCTCTCCAAAGTGTTGTTTTTTACCATTTGACGACAACATGTTGCATCATAGTATGTACATGTGATTTTATCTTGCTCCCTTCATTGGAGTAGTATAAAGATCACATTGTGTTACACAGTGTAAGTCAGTCTCACACAGCATGTGTCAACTTTTAGTCATTCATCTTTCCTTAATCATGATGAGCTGCTGCATCAAAGCAGACTTCCACCCCCTAGAAATGGTTCTCATTATAAAAATATATTTTTTAATATTCCAAGAGGATTATAGCTTACCTCACCTGTACGCATACACATTCTAGCTACTGCTATCCTTTTACTTGAACTAGCCACAACTTCCAGCTGGTTAGCTGAAGATTGACTGAAATATCTCTCACCTTTTGTGCTACACCAGATAACAGAACTCATTCTAGAACCTAATCTCTGTGTGTGGTGACTCCCACCACAAACCACACCCATATATTTAACCTGTGATACATCAGTCATTTTAAAATAACTGCATTTTTGTTCTCTTCCAAAGTGGCCATTGTGTTCAACGTTATTTGACAGTCCAGCTGATAATCTCTGCATGTCTTAACTGCTGATCCTTTGGACTTCGTCATAGTTCACAATTGGGATCTCTATCAGAAGATGTTGGACCATCTGCTGAGTCGACACATTAAGACTACAGCTGACCAGCACCCCATCATGATGACTGAGCCGCCAGTATGTCCCACAACAATCACCTCTAGTGGCAATATGTTGTTGTTATTGTTGTTGTCTTGTAGTGGAACACGAAGCCACAGCGAGAGCAGCTGACAGAGCTCATGTTTGAGGCGTACAATGTTCCTGCCTTTTTTATCAGCAAAACTGCAGTGCTCTCTGCGTGAGTATGATGGGTTGTGTGAGTGTGTCTGTTGGAGAAGATGGGGTCTTGATTCTTGAACACCTAAGAGTTTGCTGTTCTATACTAAACCACACCCTTCTCTTCCTGTAGCTTTGCTAATGGCCGCTCTACAGCTCTCGTGGTAGACTCAGGACGCACCCACACCTCCGTTGTGCCGGTCCATGATGGCTATGCCTTGCGGGGAGCATTTGTGCGGACCCCTCTAGGGGGAGATTATGTGACCCAGCAATGCCGCATCTTCATGGAGCAGCTGGGCATCGATGTTGTCCATCCATACATGATCCAACGCAAAGAAGCTGTGAAGGAGAAAGCTGTTCCGATCTGGACCAGGAAGGAACTCCCTCCTCTATCACAGTCGTACAAGAGCTATATGCAGAGTGTGAGTGTGAGTGTGAGTGTGGTCTGTGGACCTTGTGGCTAGATGAGTCATCTGGCAGGTACACACCTGTCAGCATATAAACACTGTCTGAAGTGTGTGGGTGTGTAACCATGGTAACTGCTGTCCCCAATTTATTGTGACTAGCAAAAAAAAAAGAAGCTGTTCTTAGGGTGGTTGATTTTTTTTCCTTTTTTTTTTGGTCAGCCTTCGGCCTTCAGTTAGGAACTAGTTCAGTTGCTTGATTAACTGTAAAAACAGAGCTGTGGATGAACCTCTAGTAATTACTGTCTTATGAACTCACTGGAGTTTTAATTTTTTGTGTGTGATCAGATTACAGTGTAGTTTGTAATATAACTTTGTACAACTTTGAAGTTACTCATGAATGTAGGAGGTTCACTAAATGGCCCTAGTTCTAGTCAATCTCTCCCCGAAAACCTTACCCTTGGTCACCAAGCAATCCCTAAAATTTGAAGATGATTGGTCCAGGTGTCTAGAAGAAGGTGGCACACAGACAGACAGACAGACAGACAGACAGACAGACAGACAAACAGACACGCAAATCGTGAATTATAGTAAGATATCACTGAAAGTGGTTGCTGAAGGCATCAATGGTGTGTTGATAGTGAATGTGGCACCATCTGAATAGAGTCATTACTAAGAACATTTAGAGATTTAGCAACATGAGTAGCCCAGAGTTTGGGAAACCCAAATCACAATAGTCTGTACTTTACAAGTAAAGCAGTGTAAAAAAAAAAATGAAAAAAAGTCTGTCTTTTGCCTAGAAGAAACTAAACATCACAGTGTGTTTGTGTTTGTTATCCACTTGAAGTACATGTTGTGGTGGTATTTTGCTGTTGTGGTGGTATTCTGCTGTTGTGGCAATGGGTGTAGTGAGTTGCTACTGCCTTCTACTCATACAGATGTCCAAACATGCATAGGTGTGCTCTATTTGAGTACATTATATCTAGTGATGGATCACTTTCATTCTATGTACAGCTCGTGTCTCATATCTTACTATAATCCACAATTTGTTTGTCTGTCTGTCTGTATGTGCGGACTCTAACTCTTCCCAAACCGCTGAGGAATCTTCATTAATCTTTCAGAGGTTGATTAGGGCATCTCTGTGGTATCTGGATACATCTGATGGGTCCCTAGATAGAAGCCTGACAGTTGCTGCTGGGTGCAGACACATGTGGATGTGCAGGGGAGCAGTCTGTGGTCAGGCATTGCTATGGTAGGTGGTGTACAGTCTGGAGGTGGTCACAGCCCAACACTAGAGTCAACTGCCACCACTACCTGACCACCTCATGTGAACCTCATACCTCCTGGACGTGATGTCCCCCCCCCCCCCTCCCCTTCAGGCTACCCTCCCTCCAATGTTGAATACAGCTGTTTGGTTTGCTTCTCGAGTTTTGTGAGCTGCTACATTATCTTAATCGGTAGAATGGTTTCCTTTAATTAGAACGGTAGAAACAGACCTGGCAGCCTGGGGAGGAGGATGGGAGGTAACAGTTATCGCCATGGTAATGGAATGTCATCGTGTCCATTTGTGATATGCTATGATTGAGGCTAACCGGATGTTTACAAGCAGTGTTCCCAAAGATTGTTTATTTTCATTGTATCTGTATGATTATGTCTGTCCACTCTCTCGTTTTGATTACAATTATTTAATTGTATTACAATAATTCTAATTGAAACACATTTGCCTATCTGATTACAATTGTTTGAGGGGTACAGTTACCCTACAAACCATACTATGTAATCACGCTCAGGCACTCTAAAATAACCAAAATGGCAAAGCTGTGAACCACATGAACCCTGTACATCAACAAAAATTAAGAATATTCTGTACTGCTTGTGGGATTCCATCCTTGATGCTTCTAGTTTGATGTCTTGCTGTATTTCCTGATGTGTCTGTCAGTATATTCACTATCTCCTCCCACATGCCTGGACCAATCATGCTGGAATTTTCAGGTGTTGCTCACAGGACCACTGGCCCAGTTTAGGGAGGATGTGGTTAAGGCTAGAACATAGGTCCATTAATTTAATTTTCCTATTTATGAGTACCCACCAAGTTGTAATTTCTAATATGATCCCATTCAAGAGGACTTTTCTAGAGGAAGTTGTGCATCATAATATTTACTAAGTGAGATCAGCAAATTTATCTGTTCTCTTCAATATGGTAAGGATGGAATAATTAAGGACATTTCTCTAGTACTAGTAAGGAACAAGCATTTCATAGTATGTTAGAGATTATGTAAAACAATGCACAGAAGAGTGTGTGTGAGAGAGAGTTAGTGAGTGTGTGTGAGTGAGTGAGTGAGTCTGTGTGTGTGTGAGAGAGTTAGTGTGTGAGTGAGTTAGTGTGTGTGAGAGTTAGTGTGTGAGTGAGTTAGTGTGTGTGAGAGTTAGTGTGTGAGTGAGTTAGTGTGTGTGAGAGTTAGTGTGTGAGTGAGCTATTTTCATGCTCTTGCAAGCTTACTCTTATTGTGTTTAAACCAGGAGAGAGTGTTTCCTTAACAAGTCTGTGAATTGTTGTAGTATTACTACTATAACTGACAAGATTTGAAGGAGCTTGCTTGGCTGAATTTCAAATTGTTGAGGCCAAAACATTCTCTAGGGTGGTTACCTCCATAGCAACCAGACTTCAATTAACTATCTCAATTATTTATTCAAGAATCTTAAGTGAGTTTCTATCTAAATAAGATAATTTAATCTACAACTATCTACCAACTGTTTTTTTGGAAAGGTTTACTGGTTGGAATTTCATTTACTTCATTCAAAATTTTAAAATACTAACATAGCAACCTCCATGGCAACAGAAAAATTCAAAAAGATGTTCCTTCTATTTTACCCATAACAGACCTCAAAATTCCAAGGGTACACTCTTCTCCCTGCCCTTTTTTTGTGGCAAAACTTTTATTAGTCTCAGTAACCACATCAGCAAATGCACAGAGAGAGATGGTAGAGACTATTTACCCTATCTAGCCAAGAAGACCCTTGATAAAAAGGCTAGGTCTGAGCTTCCAAAGAAGTCGAGATGCCCTAAATGCCACAAGTTATTTCTGAGGTTAGATACTCACCTTAGGAAAAATCCTTTCTGCAAGTCAGTTAAGGATTTTGGAAAACTACTTACTAGTGATTCACGTTTCCAACCTCTATGTAATAATCCTTCTGAAACCATTCCACACACTTCTCTATTAATTGATATTCATTTGCCAACTCTTACATCATCTACTGAACTGACAAATAGTCAACTTCAACTAGAACCACAGTCTCACAATAGGCATTCTATGCATAATTTTCCAAATGCACATCCACCATCACAATCTTCGACCTCCTTATCTTGTCAAACCACTACATACATACAAGAAGAGATCTCATCTACTACACCTCTATATACATCAGCAGGCACTCTAACTCCATCTATTAGTGCTGGTCATCATAATAGCAAATATCCCATTAAACTACCAGGGTCAGAGGGTGAATGGATGGAGGCAGATAAACATTTCTTGGTGTGCCTCTTACCAGCAGTACGGCTAGCCAGTTGTGTGGAGGACAAGTACAAAATACTAGCTGATAGTATTTTTAATTTCTTCAGTAGTTGGTATGGTTGTCATAGACGTAAAGAAAAAAATAATAGCGAGCCTTCCAGGAGACCAAAACATGACAGAGCCTTGAAAAAGATCAAACAGCTCAAAACCAAGGCTCGGAGAGATTTTCGTCATGCAAAAAAGAACGGTGCTCTGGTGGATGATATGCAAACTTTAGCAAAAATTTTCTTTAATCTGGTGCAGCAGCAGAGTAAGATGGTCAAGAAATCTAGGGCAGCATCAATATCTCAATCCATCAGACAAGAACGGAGCCTCTGTCATAACTCTTTTTGGAAGTATGTGAAACATCTTTTTGATAATAATACTACCAAAAGAATTAGTCCAGCTTTCGCAGAGGATAAAGCTTTTCCATTTTTAAATCTGTATACAGCTCTCACCCAAAATCTTTTCACCAGCCACCATGGATGCCATCAGCTAAAGATCCTGTTTTCAACTTTAATGAGTCACCTTTCTCCATTGAAGAGATCAGAGGTACAATCAAAAGATCTAATGCCTTTTCCACTCCATCTCCTCTAGACCAGATTCCATACAGGATTTTGAAAAGGTGTCCTTCCTTGGTGCATGCTCTGTTCAACCTGTACAATCAATGTTGGCAGACATCCACTATTCCACAGGCATGGAGAACTGCATCGATTAGACTGATTGCCAAAGGTTCTGCCAAGGATGACCCCTCATCACCATCCAACTTCAGGCCAATAGCACTAACATCATGCATTGGGAAAATTTTCACTTCCATCTTGAAAAGTAGATGGTCTACTTATATGCTTGAGAATGAGTACCTTGACCCTTCCATCCAAAAGGCCTTCATGAGGGCAACACCTGGCTGCACAGAGCACCATCTCAAGTTGGCCTCGATACTTGCCGATGCAAAAAGAAAACGCAAATCCCTGACAGTTGCTTGGCTAGATCTGGCAAATGCGTATGGCAGTGTCCACCATTCATTGATAGATTTTGCTCTGCATCACTATCACGCTCCATCACAGTTTTGCAAGGTTGTGGCCTCTCTCTACTCATGTCTGTCAGCTAGGGTATCCGCAGATGCCTGGACTACACCTTCATTCCCTCTCAACATCGGAGTCTACCAAGGTGACCCTCTATCTGGGGTCATATTTAACACCGTTATTAATACCCTGGTTGACACCCTGAATTTAAAGAAGAACCTTGGCTACTGTCTCTCACTATCTCATCAAGTGAACCTGCTACAATATGCTGATGACACCTGCATCGTAGCCAGTAGCCCAGCTGCAGCTTAGTCACTACTAGATTCCACCAGTGAATTGCTTCAGAGGGCAGATATGAAGGCTAAGGTCCCCAAGTGCCACTCCTTGCACATCAAGAGCTCCAGTGGAACTTTGACCAATCCACATCTCACCTGCTCAAACGAGCCAATTAGGTATGTTGCAAATCACTCAATCAACTTCCTTGGGCTCCCAATCCAATTTCCCAAGGACTGTAACAGAGCTAAATCACAACTAAAGTCTCTGTTGCAGTCCATGCTTGAGATTGTTGATGAGACCACACTAACAAGGAAACAAAAGGTAAAGATCTACAGCTTGGGGATCTGTCCGAGGTTGAACTGGCTTCTCACCATCCATGAGTTTCCTTTGTCCTGGGTAGAGAGACAACTTGAGGCCACTGCCAATAGATACCTTAAGAGGTGGACAGGACTAACGAAATCAGCAAACCCCAATATCTTTTACATCTCAAGATCTGAAGGAGGACTCTAACTCTCATCCATTTCTAGTGATGCCAGCAGACGCAGGTCAGAACTTCTGGCTCTTCCCGTCCAGGGTTTTCTTTTTACCACCATCACCACACTTGCAACAGATCCAACCAAAATATGGACAGATGCCATCAGGTCTCTCCCGAATGAGTGTTATAAATTTGTGCTAAATGCTGCCCACGACACTCTTCCCCATAACTCCAATCTCCATCTCTGGAAAATGAAGCCAAATCCATCGTGCCCATTGTGTGGACATCAAAGACAGACTCTACTCCATGTATTAACTAACTGTGAGACTGCCCTACACCATCGCAAGTACAATTAAAGACATGATGAAGTTTTAAAAGAAATTGCTTCCTTCATCAATGTCAACTTGAAAGTAGCACAGAACATGATAGCAGATCTGTCATCACAGACTTACTCAATACCAAGCCACTTTCCCTGCACAGACCTCAGACCAGACATTATCTGGTGGGATGAACACTCAAAAAGAACAGTGGTAGTTGAGCTTACCATCTGCTTCGACACTCTCTTTAAACAGGCTGCTGAAAGGAAAAGAAGAAAGTATTTCGACCTGTGTGAGAACAACCATCATGATGTTTCCCTCATCACCCTTGAGGTTGGCTCTAGAGGAGTGATCCATTTGCTAGGTTTCCACCAGGTGCAGAAGCATCTAGATTGCTCTAAGAAAGACCTCAGAACTCTACTCGTTAAGATTTCCAATACTGCTATCCAGGAATCGTTTAAGATATGGTGTACCAGGAATAGAGAGATAACATAGAAACTGTAAACTTTATCACCTCCTTCCCAGATAAGCATTTACTCTAATTAGTAGACTGTATTTAATCATTTATTTAATTTATTTATTATTTTTCTTAAATTTATTTATTTACTTCATTACTTACTTATCATTATCATCATTTTATTTTTAATTAATTAATTAATTAATTACATAAACATTTACTTTTATTATGTATACTGTCCTTAGTCATTTATTGTATTCATTGTATTCATTCACTTCCTCCTTATGGTGGCTTGACTAGGTATGTTTGCCCAGTGTGCAGTGATTTTGTACGTCACTTTGACACTATACCTCATGTCAGCCCCTCATTAATTGTTTGTAATGTCACGCAAAATCAATGAAGATTTATATATATATTGAATGAGTGAGTGAGTGAGTGAGTGAGTGAGTGAGTGAGTGAGTGAGTGAGTGAGTGAGTGAGTGAGTGAGTGAGTGAGTGAGTGAGTGAGTGAGTGAGTGAGTGAGTGAGTGAGTGAGTGAGTGAGTGAGTGAGTGAGTGAGTGTGCGAGTTAGTGTGTGAGTGGGTTAGTGTGCATGTGTGAGAGAGAATTAGTGAGTGAGTTAGTGTGTATTTGAGAAATAGTGTGTGAGTGAGTTAGTGTGTGTGAGAGAGAGAATTAGTGAGTGAGAGTGAGCGAGTTAGTGTGTGTGAGAGAGTTAGTTAGTGTGTGAGTGAGTTAGTTAGTGTGTGAGTGAGTTAGTGAGTGTGTATATGTGTGCGAGTGAGTGAGTCTGTTGTGTGTATGAGAGAGTTAGTGTGTGTATGAGTGTGTGTGTGTGTGAGTGAGTTTGTAGGTGTGTGTGTGTGTGTGAGTGAGTTTGTAGGTGTGTGTGTTTGTAGGTGTGAGTGTGTGGAGAGTTTGTGTGAGAGAGAGAGTTTTTAGGTGAGTGTGTGTGTGAATTTGTAGGTATGTGTGTGAGTTTGTAGGTGTGTGTGTGTGAGAAAGTTTGAGTGTGTGTGTGTGAGAAAGTTTGAGTGTGTGTGTGTGAGAAAGTTTGAGTGTGTGAGAAAGTTTGAGTGTGTGTGTGTGAGAAAGTTTGAGTGTGTGTGTGTGTGTGTGTGAGAAAGTTTGAGTGTGTGTGAATTTGTAGGTGTGTGTGAGAAAGTGTGTGTGTATGTATGTGTGTGATATAAACCTTATGTGTCCTGATTAAGTTATACTATGCTAAATTATAAGGAAGAGGAGAGGGGAGGATGGGGAGATGGGGGAGGTTTGCATAGCATTGAGTTAGCTGAAATATAATGGATGGATGTGGTTAATTCCTGCAGGAACAATTGAGGGACTTCCAAACATCCGTGGCCCAAGTCTCTGCATACTCACTGGAATACGAGTGAGTGTGAGTGTGTTCCGTTTCTTGTTGCCTTGTGCACAGACCCTGAGTGACAGCAGGCTGGGGGAAGGATGTGGTAAGGAATGTCATTAGAGAAGGGGTGTGGTCTTTGATGGAAGGGGTGTGGCAGTGGATGGAGACGATGGCTTGTGTCATCAGGATGGGATTGGAATTAGATTAACACATCACTAGTTGAAGAACATTAACAGTAATTCTACTGAGGATGAATATAATAGACTGACATTATCCAGGTACTCTACAATTAG
Organism: Lycopodina hypogea; assembly: GCA_963969325.1. NCBI lineage: Eukaryota > Metazoa > Porifera > Demospongiae > Poecilosclerida > Cladorhizidae > Lycopodina > Lycopodina hypogea. The sequence continues at coordinate 11,004,304 of OZ017791.1, read as the reverse complement.
CGCACAATGTTTATAGCTGTCACATGACAGTCACCTGATGCCACTCCCTCCCACTAGGATCGAACAGAGCAGCAGTATTCCGACAACTCTATATGAGTTCCCCAATGGCTACAACATCAACCTCACCATTGAGAAGTTCAAACTCTGTGAGGGACTCTTCAACGCCTCAAACTTGGTCGGTATCAGTGGAGGAGATCTCCTCAGCATTCCAAATATCGTCGTAAACTCTGCCGCCATGTGCGAAGTCGACATTCGACCAGTTCAGTTATTATTTGTCGTGTTTACAAGCCACATAGCAAATGCTTGTTTTGTTTCACCTTGTGTGTGCACGTTTGTCTTTCTGTTTTCTACTCTCTAATTGCAATTACTTGATTGAATTACAAATAACAGTAATTATAATTAATCAAGTGGTACACTTGTCCTACAAGCCACGCTATGTAAACACTCAGTCGCTCTGATTTGCCCTAGGTGAGATCAGCAAAGCTGTGAACCACATGAACTCTGTGTAACATTAAAAATAGGAATGTACAATGCAGCATGTGGGATTCCATCCTAGGGTGGTTTCTATTTTGTTCTTTTTCTCTCTGTTTTTCTCTCTGTTTTTCTCTCTGTTTTTCTCTCTGTTTTTCTCTCTGTTTTTCTCTCTGTTTTTCTCTCTGTTTTTCTCTCTGTTTTTCTCTCTGTTTTTCTCTCTGTTTTTCTCTCTGTTTTTCTCTCTGTTTTTCTCTCTGTTTTCTTTCTGTTATATATATATTTTTTCTTCTTCTTCTTCTTCTTCTTCCTCCCCTATTAATTGCATCTTTCCTCACAGAGCCTGTATTCCAGCCTGGTGGTGGTGGGTGGTAACTCCTTACTGCCAGGCTTTCCTGATCGTCTCAGCAAGGAACTCTCAATGAGGACACCTCCGGTACGCCTTCTCCCTCCTCTGTCTTCCTTCTCTATCACCGCACTAGCCATTGTCTTTTGCACTCCTCACCTGATCTGCCCTACCCCTCCACATCACATCTCCCTCATTCTTTGTTTTTCAATTGGAATCCTGTTTCTCCCTCTCCCCATCCTCTCTAGGAGGAAGTGGCAGAAGAAAGACATTAAGACATGCATGCCTGCAAATTAGTTCCCAATATGGTGCAACTCATTAACTAATGCTTCCGCTGTTTTTCTTCTTCCTTTCCCCCCCCTTTTCTCTTACGCTAGAGCATTCGTGTGAAATTGGTCCAGAATTCGGGATCCGTCGAGAGACGGTTTAGTTCTTGGATTGGTGGATCCATCCTTGCCTCACTTGTAAGAACTCCAGTTGTTCCATTGTGTGTTGAGCTCATACCACACCCATTCCTCCCTCTCTCCTCGTAGGGCACCTTCCAGCAGATGTGGATCTCTAAGCAAGAGTATGAGGAAGTTGGCAAGATTATTGTGGATAAGAAGTGTCCCTAATGTCCTCCCGACTAGTTCATGGTCAATTGTTCCCCCATTATAAATTGTATCTGATCTTCTCCATTTATACAGATAGTTCGTAATGCACTCTAATTCCACCTGTCTTGATGTATCTATCATATGAATTGCCACTGTGTAATCTTTGAACTCTCAAAACAGCCTATGGCTGAAGCATTTTAATTAAGTTTTGCATGAAGAATGACCCTTTGGTGTATACCTGATGAGGGTCACACTTGGCCATACCTCTTCCTGAGGGTGTGTTGGCTAATTTCCAATATTCCTATTTAATGTGTTATTTGTCAAATATTTTTCTGCAGCTGCTCAAATTGTTGAAGTGCTAACTAGTTCTGACTAATGCATGATGTGAAGGCAGGATGGTTTGTGTTGGTGATGTGTTGGTACCTGTTGGTGATGTGTTGGTACCTGTTGCTAATGCAATGTTGGTAGTGTCTGGAGCAACATTATTGCCAATGCATGTTAATAGTATCTGGAGCAACATTGTTAATGCAATATTGATAGTGTCTGGAGTAACATTGTTGCTAATACAATGTTGATAGTGTTTGGAGCAACATCGGGTCTGTGGATTTGGATGGGGGATAGTCACATAGTGTCCTGTTTGTTTTGGGTGGCTCTATAAATGCTGCCAAAAAAATGTACAAGATAATCTTGTATCTTGGACCAAACTATACAGTTGATATCATCTTCTTGAAGTGAAGTATAACGTTCTAAGTGCATTGCTGATGAAGCAATAAGTATTCACACAAACAATATGTACCAACAAAAAGAAAGGGGGAGGAGGGAGGGAGGGAGGGGGCGGGGCTCATAAACTTTAACTTTCCATGATGATTTTGTTTTATTTGGCTTTTACATTACTTTTGTTTGTTTGTTCAGAGTTCATCAACAGATCCAAACTTTCCAAAAATGCATAAACTAACAAATACCTGCTACTAGTGACACATTGGAATTATGGTCACCTAGGTGGGAAAAGGTTGGCCTAAGGCATTCCCTCTCTCCACCAAGTGACTATAACTCATGTGTGAGCTACACCCACAAACAACACTGCAATTGTATGGACACCACAAGGTGACCACTTCAGTCTATTGGAAATTTAGGATAGCATTTGGCAATTATTAACAGGTTATAATGTACTGAGGTGTGGTATGTAGGTGTGTATTTGTGGTAAGAGAGTTGCAAACTCCTGAACTGACAATTTTTTAGGGAAATTACTACTTATTTTCTATTAATTATGAAATGCACTCAACAGATTCCATTGGGATATTGACTCTGAAAAGGAAACAGCATTATTATGGGTGGAGGACAAGCTTCTGTTCATAATGGAAGCATTGTTGAATCCCCAGATGAGCATCTTCAGGTAGTTGTGTGTATGGGCCAACAGGGCATCTAGCTACAGTCTTCATTTGTAGGGGTAATGTATTTAGCATAAAAGTAGCCAATTTCAACAATAGGCATATATTCATTCAGCTTACAAAATAACTTGTTTTTCTGTATTTGGAACAATTTCATGCACATTTTGAATAGAAATTTGTAATTTGGAAAAGATTAAGTTTTTCTTTGTTTCGCTAGAAGAGCACTCACTATAGCTCAACAAACCTTTCCATTGTGTTCATTCAACATACAATACAGAGACAGATGACTAGTTACAAGCTGTGTAGTAATATCTTGTTAAAAGCTGTGTAGGAAAGTTTTTGTTTTCACCTCGTGTGTGTACACAGCAGGATTCAGTGATGCTGGAGTTTACCGGTCCCTAGAGTTGCGGGTAGCCGGTTAAAAAAAATTTTTTTTAAACGACTCTGGAACTGCTGAACACCCACGCCCAATTAACCACACATGGGTTAGCATAGTATTGACAAACCTCTAGGGCTAAAATTAAATGGCTACATTTATAGAATTTTATTTTTTCAAATATAGCCCTAGCCTTACCCAGGGGGCGAGACATGAGTGTAGTGTGAATGTGTTCAGTGAACGTTTAATTGTGCTTGGGTGTTCAGCACTTCCTGCAGTTTTATGGGGATGACCTGAACCACTGTGGACTGGTAAACTCCAGTATCATCTACCATTCTGTATCTAACCACTCTCATTACAACTATGATTATTTATGTGGAAAAAAAAACAAACAGTTCTTGTAATTGAATTGCATTTTCCTACTAATGTGTTATTGTAATTGTTTGAGTGGTACACTAACCCAATAAACCACACTAATGTAAAAACACTGCAAACACTAAATTTTAAGCTCACATAAACACATGTAATAAAAAAAATGTTAGAAGTTAACAGTCCAGGTACCACAGCTACTACAGCTATTTGTATGTCCAACTCCAACTCAGTTGCAGTGGACTGGACTGGCTGTAACAGCTGAGTGGCATCACCTATAGCTGTGTCACATGAAAGATGAAAGTTAGGAATTAAGGGGCATTCAATTTGTAGACTACACGAGAAGAAGGGGATGAGTTCACGGTTGAGAGAGCCATATGAACTTTTTAAATGTAATTTTTTTAAATGTTTGTATGAAGTATCAGAGCGAGTCCATAACTATTTTGTATGCTTGTCTTAAAAGGACAATTTGTTGATGATAGTTGTATATCTTCAAAGAAGAATTAGGAAGGTTGGTGGGCTTTACTTTTGTACTAGGCCGGACAAAATTAATTTTTAGTTTCTCGGGCATATTTTTCAGAATATTGGTGAGATGAAGCACATTTTTTTCTTCTATTTTTTCTTTTTGGGTGTCACTGTGTTCTGGGTATTTTTCTTCTTCAATTCTTTGACATTTGAACTACAAAATATTACAATTGACATTGAGAGATAACAGAACTAGCCTGGTTTGATGGGGGGGGGGCTGAGAAACAAATTTTAAAAAATTTTGTCTGGCTTTACATTTGTATCAGAAATCAGCTCCTGGTCTATAAGTATAATTCCTTTAAATAATGAGCATCTAAATCAGTCATTAAGCAAGAATAGTGAAATAAAAATGTAAATATCACATTGTTCAAAAGGTGGTCGTTTGGTTACTACAACTCAGCATGTATAAGTTGACCCAAACTAACTGGATTCATTGTCAACATCATTTGATCATATACTTTCTCCCCACCCCAAGTTTTTCTCCACATTCAGGCATTTTCCTTATTTTATGGATATGATGACAATCTCTGAAGCTACTTAACTCTGAAGCTGCTTAACTCTGGAGCTGTTGCAGTAATAAAGCTATTTCCTCAGATGCATTGTTAAATGAGTAATAAAAGTTTTATTTTGTCATCAGGCTTTGCATTGGACTATGTTGGAAGGTAAAATTACCTAAATTAAAAACAAAATAAAAAAAACTATCATATATTAACCCTGGATAGCAAGGAGAAGCAATGGAGTCAAAGTTTGCTGTCTGGTTGCTTTGTGCAAGTTATTATAGCTATCTGTTGTGTTGTGTTGAGTAGAGTTTTAGCTGAACGCTACTTCCAACAGGCATAACTTAACAAGTATTACTTAAAAGTTCATAAAATTTTTTTTTTTTTTTTTTTTTTTTTTTTTTTTTTTTTTTTTTTTTTTTTTAATTAAAAAAAAGAATCGGAGAGAGAGAGCGAGCTGAGGAAATATTGTTTGCAGCGGACCCAGTTGCAGCCTCGATTTCCCCTTGTTGTGCAGGAATAACTTCAACCGAACTTTCCTAAAACATATCAGGGGGGGGGGTCACTTCAGGCAGGTACTGGTCGACCTTTGGTAGGTACTGGTCGACCTTTGGCCAAATCTCACACAGTGAACATATATTTACCGCTGGACCAATAGCTCCAGTGCTTCGGAAGAGCAGGAGAGATGCGTAGGAGAGATGCGTAGGAGTCTTTGCTTGTAATTGTGATATCAAATTTGAAACCTGTTGTTCAATGCTATTCCGCTATTAAATATGAACGAAGAAAGGGTACTCTTCTTCATCTCCGCTATCAAACGCCTCCACAGGCCATGTACAGCGCTAGACCTCGCCATGAGCTTAGGTGTGACCAGAGCTAAAGTCAACCCAATTCTCTATGAATTCCAGAAGCTTGAGCTGGTTAAGATGGTGCGGGAGTGTAACCCGCCAAAATGGGACTTGACACCAACTGGCAATCTCTATACCTACAGGAATAATGCTGTTCAAATCTCAGGAAGAAGTAAGTGTGGTTTATCTTCCTCCTCAGCACCTACTGCCACCCAAGAACTGAATGATTCCCATCTTCAATCTTCATCCCATATTGATAGTCCTGCTTCTGTCAAATCTCTGCCCACATTACAAGGTGACAATAATCTCAATATTATTCTTGAAACTGCCCCCCCTCCCAACCTCTAATTTCATTGAAAATATGTTTTTAAAATTATTTCTTTAATCCTTGATTAGGTTTTTCACTCAAAGAAAAAGTTTTGCGTGTGCTGGATAAAGCCAAGAAGCCTTTGACTGGTCTTGAAGTGGCAATTGCCATTGGCCTGAAGAGTAGGAAACAAGTCAACCCTGATCTGTATTCCCTGGCGAATGAAGGTATGGTTTCCATGTGTCAGAAGAGTGGTCCTCCTGTCTGGAGTAGCATTGGGAAAACGTTAGAACAACTAGGCCTGAGTGAAACGCCAGAGAAAACTGAAAATGTAACAAATTGTGTTAAGCAGGAGATTTCTGTTTCTATAGCACACGGGTCCTCACATGCTATCCAAACAGAAGTGTTTGACAATAATTCTTCCAGTGCTGTTCCGTTAACCTCTGCCTCAGTAGTGAACGAGATGAATCGAAACCCAGTGAGTGCTCTCATGGAGCACTGCCAAGCCACCAACACCAAGGTGGCCTTTGTGGATGTGAAGGAGTCTGGTCCTCCTCACATCAAACAATTTGTGGTGGCTGTTCAGCTGGGCAAGGTGATGTGTGATGCAGCACAGTCTACGACCAAGAAGGAGGCAAGGAGAATGGCTGCTGATCTTGCTCTCCAGTTCATCCGGAATAATCAGGCCCACTCGACGTTATTACCACCACACCCTCTTCTAGCTGAAGCTACCAGCTCTTTAGATTTTACAAATCCATCACAAAAGTGCAGATCATTCTCTGACCGTGTGGCTAGGATCGTTCATGACCACTACTTTATAGTGCAAGATAATTTGGAGTTCCCTCAACCTGGGAGAAAAGTGATTGCTGGTTTTGTTATTGAAGACATGCAATCGAATGAGATGAATGTTGTATCTCTTGGCAGTGGTACACGCTGCATTTCCGGGGATTTCATCAGCATGCAAGGAAATGTTGTGAACGATTCCCATGCTGAAGTCATAGCGAGACGATCATTGATGAGGTACTTCTACAAGCAACTGCAGGCGTACTATCAACATCATCCAGCAGATTCGATATTTGAAGGATCCACACAGTCATCATTGCTCAAAGTGAAGTCAGATCTGAAGTTCCACCTCTACATTAGCACAGCTCCTTGTGGTGATGGGGCTCAGTTCTCCAGGGAAGATGGGAATAATCGAGATCCCCCAAACGATGGCCAACACAACCCAACCATGCAGGGGAAGCTGCAGGGAATCCTCAGGACTAAGATTGAGAAAGGAGAAGGAACAATACCCACCGGACACAACCAGAAGAAACTCACATGGGACGGTGTTCTTCGTGGAGACCGTTTACGTACCATGTCTTGCAGTGATAAGATAGGACGTTGGAATGTCTTGGGACTTCAAGGAGCTCTTTTGTCCTCTTTCATTGAACCTGTTTACATGGCTTCTCTCACTCTCGGAAGTCTTCACCATCATGGCCATCTTGCTAGGGCTACGTGCTGCAGGTTCAAGGACATTGACAACCTTCCTTTGGGATTTTCCGTCAAACATCCATCGTTAGGCAGAGTGAATGGAGGAAACGGCATGAAACGCTATGTTGAAAAGACAAGCAATCTGAGCATGAATTGGGCATTGGGGGACACAAGGGGGGAGCTGATAGATGGAGGAAATGGTCGGCTTGTGGTCAATTCGTTAAAGGATACTAGGGAAAGTGATGGTGTGATACTCCCTCCTTCCAGAGTCTCCAAGCTGTGTCTGTACAACGAGTTTGTGCAAGTGGCGATGGTGTGCAACAGACAGGAGCTGGTGCAGACTGACAACTATAAGAAAGCCAAAGAGTTGGCCAGAGGGTTCCAGCAAGCCAAGGAAGTTTTTTTCAAGTTCTGTGAGAAGAAAGGATATGGACAATGGATGAAAAAGCCGGAAGAAGAAGAGCTGTTTGATTTATCTGCACTGGATCACTTCCAACTTGCATGAACTATCTATTTTTTCATGCATTTAATCTCTGACACAGATTTACTTGTCAGTACATTTTATCTCATTATAAGTTGTTAACACAGTTTTTCATAAGAAAAAAAGGAGAAAAATAATCACATAATTTAGTGCACATCAATAATAGTTTCGAAGTTCAGAACATTAGTTACCACTGTTTCTTGATGGAGCCATGGTGGCACTACGTCACTTGTGATGCAAAGGAACTGTTTCCATGAAAACTAACTCTTACAGCTTGTGGCTAGCAACCTGTAAATTTCTTGATCTTGGAACCAAGTGGGAGAGGTGGGGATGAACTTATTTTGCAACATGGGAAGAGGAAGTTTATGTAAAAGGAAAAAGAAAAGAAAGGTCAAATATTGCCCCTTGCAAACTCAACACCAGGGTTCATACTACAACCCCCAAACCTCCCTTCTGCCACAAATAGACTTAATAAAAATAATTTATTTTCTTTTTTAAAAATATACATATTAAAAACAATGATATATATAGTCAGTTTGGAGACCCAAATATTGCTTCACTACTAATTGTTTTTTGGCTGTCTGTCATTTTCTTACCAGGTAGTTATTATTGTTTTTTTTTGTTTTTTTGTTTTGAAAAAAATGGAAGGAATATTACCACACTTTCAGACTAGATGCTATAAGTCAATGTTTCAGTCACTGCCAGTGAACATGCAGGAACGCAGGCATGATCACACACACACACACATGGACTCCTTTGTTATTGTGGTTTATTTTGTTGTTGTATTTTCCTCTTCTTTTTTCCTCCCTTAATTTATTTCATGTGAGATAAATGAAACAGCTGTTTGAAAGTAAATAATTTCAAAAGGTGGAGCCAAGTTTGGGGGGGGGGTTTGAGGGTGATGGAGAAGGTAAAATGGGGCCAATACCCATCCCCTATCCATTTGAAAAATAGAGTTTCTCCCAATCAGATTTGAATTGCATCATTTTTACATTAGCTAACTAGGTGTAATAATAATTATTTAAAGCTGTGCATTACTGGCACATAATTTGTAAAAATTAAATTTACCATCTGTATGTTACTGGCAGGTGAGTACTTTCGCTAGATAATGAATAAATAGAAAAATAAATAAACAAGTCATTACTGTTGATGTTGACTCAGGTTTAATTGATAGTACAATCACTATGAACAGGTGTAGTATTTATTAACAGAATTAGAGAATCAGAATACCTCGAAACAAAGGCTTTTATCAGCAAAGAATTGGCACAAAGATTAAGTCACAAATCAGGTAAGGTTAGTTCAACTAAATTAACACATGCAAATGAGTGGGAGTAATAATAAGGTTCAAACATCACATCATTCACCCCAGGTCTTCAAACTAAGTCTATCAGGGGGGTTGCCTATTATGCACTGAACTTCGAAATGGCGGGACATCCTCAGCATCAGGAATTGTAGGGGCTTCTTGTGGAGGAGCTCCACTTAAATCCTCATTCAATGGCTCATCACAAGGCAAACTACAACTGTCCACCTGTATATTAGGTTCAGGCAGAATGTTATTAGAACGAAAAGTATCTTCAGGAAGAGGAGCCAGGTGGCGTAATGATACAGTAGTCTCTCGGCCATCTGCATACTGGATATGAGTGTATTGAGGGTTGGACTGTAGAAGTTCAACTTCGTCCACCAGGGGTTCATACTTGTTAGTACGAATATAACACTTGAGTAGTACTGGCCCAGGCATAATAAGCCAGGAGGGTACAGATCCACCAGTGGATGATCGTCTCTCATAGTTGAAGAGCCTCTCATGTGGGCTGCAGTTAGTTGCTGTGCACAAGAGAGAACCAAGTGAGTGTAGTGCATCTGGGAGTACATCTTGCCAACGATCCGTCGATAGGCCACGGGTCTTGAGACCCATAGTTATGGCCTTCCAAACTGTCCCATTGTACTTCTCCACCCGTCCATTGCATGCTGGGTTGTGTGCAGTTGTTCGGCTTGCAGCGATCCCTTTGTTCAGGAGGAACCGGTACAGTTCAGCACTCATGAAGGAAGAGTCCTGTCTGAACGGACATATGCTGGCATCCCCAAAATAGAGAAGAGCTGACATAGACAATGAATAACAGTTTGTGTGCTGACGTCCTTGCAAGGGAAGACAAAAGGGAAACTGCAATATTCACCAATTACATTGAGAAAGAAAATGTTGCGATCGTTTTGATTTCAGTGGACATTTGAAGTCAAGGTTTAGTCTTTCAAATGGTTGAGTTGCCTTTATCAGATGTGCTTGAGGTGGTTTGTGGAACTGAGGTTTATGTTCAGCACACACTCGACAAGCTTTAGTCATCTGTCTCACCTCCTCTACTGAGAATGGTAGATTCCTAGTCCACACAAAGTGAAGCATACAGGTAATTCCAGGGTGACAAAGTGAATCATGGAGCTCAGCTATATTAACACCAGCTGGGACTGTAGCACAAAAAGATCGAGAAAATGTATCAGGGGCAATATTCTCAGCACCAGGACGGTATACAATGTCGAAGTTGTAACAAGATAGCTCTATCCTCCAACGCATGATCTTGTCATTTTTGATTTTTCCTCTCTGCTTGGTATTCAACATGTATGCTACAGAGCGTTGATCTGTCTTTATCAAGAAATGTCTTCCTGTAAGGTAGTGCTTCCAGTTGCGAATTGTTTCGATGATTGCTTGAGCTTCTTTCTCGCTAGAAGCATGCCTAATCTCAGACCCTTGCAATGTACAAGAGAACGCTACCGGGCGTCTTTTTGGTTAAGTGTGGCAGCAATGGCAAATTCTTAGGCATCAGTCTCAACTTCAAATGGTAGATGTTCATCAATGGCACACACAACTGACTCTTCAATGTCCCGCTTCAGTGTTTCAAAAGCAGTCTTAGCCTCATTGGATATTAGGAAACTAGAGGCAGTTGCAAGGGATCGTATCTTCTCAGAGAAGCATCTGATCCATTGAGAGTAATAAGAAAAAAATCCAAGAAGTCGGTTGAGACCCTTCCTATCACTAGGAACAGGTAAGTCCTGGAGAGGGCGCATACGCTCAGGATCTGGCCTGATCTCCCCTTCCTCAATGATGGAACCAAGAATCGCCAGTTTTCGAGTGGAAAAAAACACACTTACTTTCGTTATACATAATCCGATGTTGACAAGCTGCTTCCAGAAAATGTTTGAGATTTACATCATGCATGTTTTGATCTTTCCCACATATTGTGATGTTGTCAAGATACGGGAAAGGGACCTGTAACTTTTCTTCATTTATGATGTTATCCATTGCCCTTTGAAAGCATGCCACTCCATTAGTTACTCCAAATGGTACTCGTGTGAATTGGTACAGTGCCTTACCAGCCTGAAATGCTGTATAAAGTTTGTCTGAGTCCTTGATTTTGACTTGGTGGTAGGCACTTCGTAAGTCGATTGTACTGAAAACCCGGTACTGAGCAATATTATTGACAATATCATCAATGCGAGGTAGAGGGTAGGCGTCCAGCATAGTGAAACAATTTATAGTCTGTGAATAATCAATGACAAGCCTTCTCTTGTGGTTTTCACTTCGGGTCACTACTACTTGTGCTCACCAGGAGAGTTACATGGCTCTATGGTACTTTCTTTCAATAGGCGTTGAGTGTCAATAAACTCTCTGTCAACATGGTTGTACCTCCGTAATTTGGTGGCAATTGGATGACTATCAGAAGTAAGGTTAGCGAAGAGATCAGGTGGTTCAACCTTTAACACACTGAGGCCACAAACTTCAAGTGGTGATTGTGGCCCTCCATGATGAAAGATAACACTCTGGTGTTGCTTCTGAAAGTCAAGTCCTAGAATTAAATCTGCACACAAACCTGGAAGGATTGACAAGCGAGCATTTGTATACTGCTTGCCTCCAAGTGTTAGATTTGCCATGCAGAATCCTAGGGTTTTAGCTGACAGTGAAGATTGGGCCATGGCAATGTTCCTACACTCAGAATGCTTAGGAGGCACAGAGATTCCATAAGAAGAGGATGAATGTAACTCTCAGTACTGCAGGAATCTATTAAGGCTTTAGCACCTATTCCATTGATTACTACCTACTCCATTGATTACTACCTACTCCATTGATTACTACCTACTCCATTGATTACTACCTACTCCATTGATTACTACCTCTGTGCTGGACTTGGACAGGGATGACAGTGAATTGGAGTTGGCAGCCGCTGATGTTGAATACATGGCTGCAGCACTACTACTTCCAGATTTGGGACTGGCTGGGTTGGATCTGCAGACCTTGGCAAAGTGCCCCATTTTCTGGCATTTATTACAAGTAGCTTCCTCTGCAGGACACCTTTGACGGGGATGTTTGTTGTAACCACAAAAGTAACACTTAGCACCACCAATAGCTGCAAGAGTGCTGTCTAAGGCATGTTCAGGAGTGGGGGACTGAGGCAGAGCAGTGGCAGTTGTTGGAGAGACAGTTGTTGGAGAGAGATGGTTAGGAGAACTGTATGATTCAGAGCTATTTTGGGCAGCATCTAAGGACTGAGCCTGAGTGAACATAATGTTCCGGTCAAGAGTATTACTCTCTAGAAGTCACTGGCGGATGACATTAGATTGTAGTCCAGTGATAAATGCATCCCTCACTGCCTCATCCCTATATTCATTCTCAGTAACATTTTGAAAATTGCAATCCTTAGACAGAGACTTCAGAGCTTGTAGAAACATCTCTAGAGTCTTTCCACTCTTTTGTCTTCTGGTAGCCAGTAGATGCCAGGGCAAATACTTCATTGGCAGGCTTGACATACTGGGCCTTCAATATAGCAATAGATTCGTCACATGTTGTGCAGTGCTCAATGTATTCAAAGATCCTAGGACTTACATAGTTAGTTAGGGTGGAGAGGCGATCAAGTTCCTCACCTGGCAGGACAGTGAGAAAGTTCTGGAAGGTGCGCAGTGAAGCCAATCCTTGGAAGCTGTACTAGAGCTAGGATCAGAGTCTAGCTTATCTGGTCCCAGGAGTCTGTCCGTAATTTGTTTTCAGATAAATTGTAGTACTTATTAACAGAATTAGAGAATCAGAATACCTCGGAACAAAGGCTATTCTCAGCAAAGAATTGGCACAAAGATTAAGTCACAAATCAGGTAAGGTTATCAACTAAATTAACACATGCAAATGAGTGGGAGTATTAATAAGGTTCAAACATCACATCATCAGGTCAGGTTAATTCAGTTAAATTGAAATGATATCATTGTGAATAATTTGTGATGATTAAAAAAATCTGAAAAATTGAGTAAAGTCAGCGACAGTCTGGAATGTTGTGACCTATCTGGATCCATGGGGAAGGGGAGGGGGGAAAGGGGGGATGTGGGCAAGTGCTGTCCCCACTGTCTACCCCCCCCCCCCCCCCCCCCCCCCCAAAATAAATTAGTAAAAACTTGAAGGAAAAACCCCAGAATTCGAAAAAGCAGGCAAGAAAATTTTCATGTCTGCAATAATTCCTATCGTCACTATTTCTTTTAGCAGACAGCCAACTTTACTTGGGCAGCTGAAGGGTGGGTATGACTGATGAGATAAAATATAGCATTTTCAAGGTACCGAAACCACAGAAATAGAATCACTCTAAAATAAAAAGAGAGCTGGCAACATAAGAGGTGCTTGCAGTGGATGATTTGAAGGGGGAAAAAATCTACCCTACCCTTCCAACAATTTTATTGCACAGCAGAATATAGTGAGATAGGTGCTGTTATGCATCAAGCAGAAATAGTTTCTTGTTACCATATAGCTTGTTCTCCCCAGGCCTCCTGAAATTTGTGATACCCTCCCTCTTTTACTTTCTAAATTCATCACTGAAAATTGTAGTTTATTTTCTTAAATGTTCTTTTGTTGCATCTCTTTCAACCACCATTTAAAATAGGATATTTCTTTGTAGACCCTTTACCATTCACATAATGCAGTGCATTGAAATACATAACTTGAAATAATGATAATTATTTTAAAGTTAGATCAATTATATATATAAAAAAAAAGTTAAGCACACCAAGGCTTTGCTTTGTGTTAGCGTAAAAGTGAAATTAGGGAATGTTTTATAGCTGTTGGTTTAGGAGCAACTGCTTCTACTGGAGACTATGTGAGTGCCCTTTCAAGGTTAAATTTTGCATTATTCTTTCAACATTGTCTTACTTTCGAGCCAGAATTTAAAAGTGGTTTACAGGTGTTAGCTTTGTGTGTGCTGCTACAGCAGTAATTTCATAAGCTGGAAGGTATATACAAGCAAAATAGCAATAAAAAAGTTTTGTACATGAAATTTAATTATTACTTTACTGTGGACATTTTTCCTCTCTGAAAGATAGGCTGCCATAAAAGGAAGAACTAACACCAAAACGAATCATGGAATTATCTATAATTATGATTGACCATTTATTCTATTAAAAAAATAAACAAATAAACTATTCCAGTATCTTGTTCAATTTGCTGCTGTTGAATTATGACTGCTGTTATGGGGTCTTGTTAATGTTTTTCTGGCATTTCCTATGAATATCTATAGCTAAATTTGATTCCTTTTTTCTCTCCCTCTTTCACCACAATAAAAATTGACAAACCTAATTAAGTTTAGATACAATGGGAAAGTGGATGTTTAGCCATACTTACTACAACAACAACAAACAAAACTCATTTGCTTTGCCTGGTTCTTTTTGCAAGTCAGCAAGAGTTCTAGTAACCATATGCATACAGACTCTTGAGCAGTGCTAGTCAGGGCAGCATACCTAGCCTTAGCAGTTGATAGTACCACACAGGCCTGTTTTTTGCTCCTCCAATTGAATGAAACACTAACCCATTAGTAGCCTTGTGGTGGTCCAGGCCACCTCCCCAATCTGCAACTGGGAACCCTACACAATTGGATCGTTTCTTCTGTAGAGATTCCATCATTTTGAGTTACTTTTAGAGAGAAAAATATGCTCTTATGGTTCCCCAGTGTTGCTGTGTGCATGTTGTTTAGGTGATGTCTGGTTTTGTGACAGTGGACAGATAAAGGACATTTCTCACTGAGCTCTGACAATTTTGTGGCTGATCCACTCCATGTGCTCTTTTACCAAAGTTGTATAAGTATTCACAGGAGTTATAACTGTCATGGAATAATCTATAACAAATCTTTTCTCAAGATGTTCTCTGTGTATGACTCCTGACAATCCAAACACTTCTGTTCTTGCGAGCTTGAATGACCTTCACTCCCAGGTAGTGGGGCAACTGTCCTACATATTTCACTTGAAATTTCTTTGAAAGAAATTATTTGACAGCAATGAACCTTCTCTTGCTTCCTCCAGCCAAAGGATGTCATCCACATAAACAAAAATTTGAAATATCTTTCCTTCTGAAGCCATGTATCAGTTAGGATCTCCAGCAGAATACACAAATTATATTTCTGGGAGTGACTATCCAAGACTGGATTGCACCATCAGGGACTTTGTCTAAATCATAGATCTCTACTTTAACCTGCACGCTAGACTCTCCTTGTCTTTTCACTGCCTATCCATCAGGCTGTTTCATGTAACTACCTCTTGGAACTCTCCATTCCCAGTTGTCACATCCATTTAGTGAAGCTTCTAATCATTTTGCACCGCCAGTATTATGGCCATTCTCAGAGATTCTACTCTGACAACTGCGAAGGTTTTGTCATGTCTTTCCCATATTATTATAAATGTTCTTGTGCTTCAAGATGCACCTTATGCCTTGTGATTGTGCCATTAGCCCTTCTCCTACTCTTGAATATCCACCTGCTGCCAACAGCTTTCATGTTTTTTACGATTCCTCTAGATCCAAAACCTCATTGACATTTTAGAGATTCCATCTCCTCATCCATAATATTCACTGTTGTCTTGTTCGAGTTTGCCAGAGTTTTCTTCAGGGATGTTGTGTCTCCAGTGATGTCTCTTCAACTGCTTCTCTGGCATCATAGTAGTCAGGCATTCTGATTCTCTTGATAAACATAGCAAAACAATATCAGAATCTTCCTCTTGAGGGGATATCCGATCATTCACTTTACTGTAACTCTCATTGTGAGTTTCTTCATCTGAGCATTCCAGCTGAACATATTTTGCATAAAATTGTTACTAATATTCATTAATTCTATTCTTGGTTTCATTAAAGACCACATCAGACCCAAGAAAACCTTCTCTCACTCATTCATAGATTGGTATGCTTAATCTCAGTATTATAGCCTAACATAATAAACTTCCTCTCCTTAGTATCAAACTTCTGTCCCTCATCAGTAAACCATAATTTTGAGATACCAGCATCAAGTCTTTCTGATGTCCAGGCCTAAATGGTGCCTATCCCTGGCCTGATTTCATAGGACATCAATTGGAAGCTAGACTCTGTGCTGATGGGGGAACTTGGGACATTCTGTCTTTTTCCTGAGGTAGGCAGTGAATTTACAGAAGTATACTCATCTCCATTATCAGGGTGTAGAGTTTTCAGCTTTTGTTCAGTCAAATTATCTATCTAATGAGTGTTATGAATGATGAAGGTATGAAGGTGAGAAAATAGATACTTCTTCCTAATGATGGTGTTGAGATTTTCTCACAAACAGCACTGCACACACGCCACACAAGTAGTTTCTTAGCTTGTTCCTTCCAACAAAAGAAAACTGATTGTGTGTAGCTTTCCTTTGATAATACTTAGCAGAAACTGATTCCTCTAATAAGTCATAGTCAAACCATTGACAAGATTATCTTAGGCCAATCTCTGCATGTCTGACCCAACGTCAAATTTTTTATGCTATTTGTCTTCTTTTGACACTTGGACCTGTGTCTCTGCACACATGCCACACATGCTGTACACACTATTCTCCCGCCAGGTTAGTGCAGTGCAATAATATGGTCATTTATTACTACCATTCACATATACACATACGTCGACATTATTTATCATCATAACCCATTAGCACAGGCCACACACCACACATCCTGATGTGATTCGAACACACAACCTATTACCACAAACCACACACACCAATTTATTTTGTGCTCTTGCTATTTAAGATTCATCCATGCCAATGAAGAGTATTTGTTAATCCATTATAATAGCAACAAGTTTGCCTTTATCTAGAATTTGACATCATTGGAGTAAAACTCATCATTATCCCCTGCTCTACACCTATAGACTCACTGAACAGGTGATATGACAATCCTGGCACACAAGACATCATGCAACTTGCATTTTTCACTTTTGATACTAAGTAACTGTTCCAACTTTCAGGTGTCTTCAGACTCTCGTGCTCCACCAATTAAGATTGATTTATATACATTGGCACATAGCACCAGTCTGTGCACTCTCCAGGCATCCTTCCTAGAGTGACTTGATATGTGTGCCACACAGTTAGTCCCACACAGTTAGTCAGTCCCACACACTTGCTGCCAGTTCTAATGTCCTTCCTTCTAGTCCTTGTACCCATTTTTGTGCTTAGAACCCATTGACAACTTCACTACTCAAGGTACTTCTGCAGTTTTAGCTATGTGACCATATTTTCAACAATTATAACTTTTTGGATCTCTCTCCCTGTATCCATCCTCCTGCAGTTTGACCACTTACTACTTAGTCCACTTACTACTTACAGACAAATAACTTTTATTATTATAAGCAGCTGAGTGACTGATATTCCCAACTCATAGTGGCGGTAAGAAGCCACTCCTCACACAACCGAGGGGTTTTTTAGAGCTTTGGAATACATTCTTTCTAATTTTTTTCTTCTCAGCACCACTCCACTAGCAGAACAGCACCACCACTTGCAGACTAGCACTCCCAGACATGATTAAGAGTGGGCGTATAGTTGCGGGGAGTGCTAAACAACAGGATTACCAAGTTGGGTTGAAGATATAAACATCAAGTTGATCAAGTAGTGCAGAAACTGTCGTAGCAAGCGAGCTGAGCTGTTTGACAGAGTGTGAGAGTCCTAGGAGTATAAAGAAGAAGTTTGAGGCGTCATCACTCATGGCCAGTGAAGTCCATAAATCTGATGAAAATCCATTTACTGATGAAGGTAACTTGTGCAGAACCTAGCTGGCAAGTAACATATAAAGGACAGCCAGATCTCAACTCTTGTCAGACCTGCCCAATTATTAGCAGCCAAAGCAAGTGATCAGATGTAGAAACTGATCTTCTAACACATTAATTAATAGCTATCATCATTAATATTATTCTAAATATTTTTTAAAATTAAGTATATTATTGTTATTATTTTTTTTTTCAAGATCTGTCTCAGATCTTGCATGAGGAGGAATCAACTTCAAAAACAGAAGGTTGGGAGTTTGTCAAGAAGAAGGACACTTATGAGATATGGAGGAAACACACCCAGCCAGTTCATATAGTCAAGGTGAAAACATGCTATGAATGTGTGACCATGTGTGTATACAACAAATGTATATTTCTGTATGTACATATCTTCTTCTTCTTTTTTTAAAGAAGAAACTAAAATGGAAACAAGGTGAACCCATCCACATGACCATAATTTTGATGATCCTTAACTTATTCATTCGGCACTGATTGTTTTCGTTAATTTTTTTTTGAATTTTTATACTTTTTAAAAATTTTTAAGCAGGTCATCAATCATTGTAAATAGTTACTCCTCAATTAAGGTGTTTGTTGCTAGTAGTAATTGTAATACAGTAGATTTTTTGGGGTTTTTCCCTTCTATTTATATGTCCAATTAATGGGCATTCCTGGCATTGCCAGGGATATAATATTGTCCACAAGTGGAGGTGTGACCAAGTGTGATCTAGTCCATGTCCAAGAATTTGGTTTTAGTACCATTTTTGGTATTTTTCACATATCCCTAGTGGAAGGGGTGTGGTTATATGGAACCTAGCCTAAATGCCTCCCAGAGTCATGATTGTGCATGGAAAGGTTCAGGTCTCTATGTCTAAGGGTTTTGTCGACATACCATTTTTGGCATTTTGGCCAGACATGCTCACAGGAGAAGGTGTGGCCAGATCAAGAAAAAGAAGAAGGAATGAAAAAAGAAAGAGTGGGGAAGAAGAGGGGGAAAGGGGGGAAAGAAGAAAATAAAAGGAGAAAGAAGAGAAAGAAGGAAATATGAGGTTACGGAGAAGAAGAAAAGAATAAATGGGGAAAGAAGAAAGTGGGGGGGGGGGGGGGGGGAAATGGGAGGAAAAAAAGGGGGAGGGGGAAGAGTATGAAATAAGAAAGGAAAGAGGGGGAAGGGAGGGAGGGGGGGGGGGGGGATGAAATTCCTGTCCTATTTTCTAATATTGAGTTAATGTTTGGTAGACCTGTGCTTTTACTTCTTGGCCATGGTTATTTTGGCTTCCCTTTTTTCTTGTATGGAAAATTTGAATTCCTTTATTCACCACCAAGATCACCACTACTTTGATTTTTAAGCCCATTATTTCAGAGAAATCTATCCACAGGATTGGCCAGGCAGATAATACAAACATACTGACAGACGGACAGGCAGACAGTCACACACAGAGACGGACACACACACACCTTTTATTGAAAATGCTTTTAACTAGAATTCAAGATAAAACACCATATATATATATATATGGGAATAAATAAATATGTGGTAGCTATATATCATTGGTTTGCATGTGAGTACCCATATATCATTGGGTTATATCAGTGTGGTAGCTTATATGATTTGGCTATACTTGTGGTAGCTACACAACATTGGAATCATTTTGGATTGGATGAGGCTTAGATGCTAAGCTATGGATATTTCTTTCATCAACACAAAGTAATATTCCACTTGAGAAATTGATCCACCCTTAAAGAATCCCTATTGCTAACTTTTTGAACATCAAACATACTCCCTACATTTACTTATTGGGACCCTTGCCACTGATAACTGTTGCTGCTTTAATGAAATGAAGTCGATTCAGTTCATCTGAATCAATATATTCACTAGTTGTTTATGTCCAGGAAATTTGGAATGTTTTGGTATAAGATGAATGAATCATCCTTCATGATAAATTTCACGGAGGATTCCATGCATATACAGGGTTGTTTTTTTTTGTTTTTTTTGGGTGCAACATCGTTGAACTGCCTGAGTTAAAAATTCAAAGCAAGCTTTATGTAATTTTGAAGGGAATCACTATGTATGCAGCTATAATGAATGTATGTGAATTTTAATGGAGATAGAAGTTAAACACTTTAAGTTCTTCAGGGTACCATTTCTAACCTGGTTATTCTAATATATTTTATATATATATACATAGCTATAATGAATACATGCACTCTTCTCTCCTAAAAACCATTGACTATAATGAGGTTTAAATGTTCCTGTGTGTTGTTCACACATACATATATTGTCACAACAGGGCTTCTTGATCTTCAAAGACATCCCACCAAAAGCAGGTGAGTGAGTAAATTGTGCCATATATGCTTTGTGTGAGTGTGTGCAGGTAATAACAGTGGAATATTTCCTATTCAACATACCATTTTGTCTGGATGCAGAATGCCTCACATCTTAACAAAGGATTTTAACAATGGCTAAATTATAGTTGTAGCTAAGGCCCCTTTTGGAAGATACTCACAGCTATGGCAGTTAGTGATGGAAGACCATCTGACATCATCATTCGGTGCTATGGGTGAATGTGTGACACACACAAGTGTGTATCACCCACCCTCTCTGTGCATGGACAATAATAGCCCAGCAGACCTAGTGGATGTAGGGAGGTGGAAAGTGTGTGAAGTAGGTGGGAACTGCTGGGGCAAAGGAGGGAGCAGACACCACTGATATAGAAATGCTATGACAGCTGAATGTGGCTGTAGGTGCCAACACTTGGTTTGAGCAAATTGCCAACTGCTTTTTCCCCCTTTTCTTTCAATAATCAATTTTCCAAATTACGGAAGTGGCTACAATTATATCAAACACGAAACACATGCTATCTAATTCAGTGATCTCTTCAATTCTATAAGGCAGCAAGCTGTTTGATAAAATATGATGGTATTATTTTCATCTGTTGTTAAGGACATACACTTAGAAAGGACTAGGGATAGGGCTATTTTATTTTTAACAACCAAGTTTTAGAGTTAAAGATAGCTTCGTAGAGGCCCAGTTGAGATATAAAGAACGCCCTAATATAAGGTATGTGATTATCATTACCATTCGTTACAGTTGCGGATATTCTCTTTGATGTGGAGTCTCGCCCAAAGTGGGATAAACATTTCCCAGTTGTCCAGGTCCTTGAAACACACAAGCACTACCGAGTTGTCTACTGGTAAGAACCACATCTATTGGATTATTGTCAAGCATAATATATTGGGCAGACCACTTGGTTTTTCTTCATATAAAGTGTTTAGGAAGGAAAAGTGGAAGAAATTTGTAATTTGTGTTAGGAAATCTCAGACATGTTTATATCCCTGCATGCCACAGACTTGGTAGTGCCATCTATGTAAGGGGAATCCCTATTATCTATGTAGGGGGAGTCCCTATTAGGCATTCGTGAGTGGAAAGGAGATGAAGTGAAGACATTTTTTTTCTCTTGGTGACTGTAACTTCCTTCATACACCCTTCCTTCACTACATGGAATATTGCAGGCCGACATCCTTTATTGATGACTGCCATCTTATTTTTTGTTGTGATTCAGTAAGACACTCACCATAACTTTCTAGGTAAAATTCTTCACACAGCTTTAAAACAACAAAACCAAAAAGTTTTTCATATGAAATTACCTCTTCATGGTCTTATCAAATATCTCCCAGATAATTAGTTTGTTGCTGTGATTTATATCATCATGTTGACATATCGCATAAGGTCTGCTGCACACACACACATTGTGTAACTTTATTCACAAACTTAGAAAATTTAATAGAGATAGAGATTGGGATGTTCCAATATTTAATTGAAGCCAAAAAAGGGGGGGCTGGTCATAATTTTTCACTAATAGGCACTCCAAAATGCCAGCAGGAGTGAAGGATAGAGATCTCCTTCAGAAGGTAGCCACTCGATATGACGATGCCACAAACACAACCTACATCCGATACTACCACACTACTCATTCGTCAAAGCCTGAAATCCATGGGATTATTCGGTTAGTTGCTTCGTAATGTCATTTTTGACAATACACAGACATTTTGATAATACACACACACACACACATGTGTATGTGTTTCACGACATCCTTGGAAGAGTTAACTTTCAGTTTTCCTATTGTTATATTACTGCTGTAGTTGCAGACTCAATAATTCCATATATACAGTATGAGTCCACTAACATGCCAGCTGTATTGTCAGCTGCAATGTGAGATTTGTTTTTATATGATTAGTGACCTGAATTCCATAAGCTGACATCACAAGAAGTCTGGTTTTAGTTTTCACAAGATTGGTTAGTTGGTATATAAAATTGGATTATAATGAAAATTATACTCATCATCATCTAGTGCAGCACTGTGTCAAACATGGAGGATAGCAACCGTTGTCAAGGACATCCCACTAGTGCAGGGTCTAAGATAGTCAGGTAGATAGGAAATCCTAGAATTTCCAGCATAGCCCATGAGTATACTCATACATTTTTCATATATTGATGGTAGTATAAGTTAGACTTTTGTTTTGCAAGAAGGTTAGTTGAAACATCAAATAGCATTAATACGGTTGAAGGTACCACTACAACTGGAATGGTTAAGTCTGTCTTGTACCAAACAATGCACTTAGTGCAAGCTTGGATAGAAAAAGTAAATATATAAGAAATAAATTTAAAAAATTGCCATGTTTACAAAAAAAAGGTGTGGATAAGTTTTAATTAAGCCTTTATAATTCTTTTCCCCAGTTTTGTGACCAAAATAAATTAAGTTTCTCTTTATATTAGATTATTACTAATTTTACATGCTGCTAAAAGCTCCTGTTTGTTGTTACCATTGTTCAATGCAGGGCAGAGACCATCTTGAGCAGCATTATCATCAGGCCCAACCAAGACGACCCTAACTCTACAAGGATGACCATTATGTTTGAAGTGGACATGAAGGGGTCAATTCCGCATTTCTTTGTTAATACATTTGGGGAAAAAGCACCACATAGCTGGCTACAAAACCTTACAGGATACTACTGGAACCACTACTCCAAGAAGACATGACATGCAAGCTTTTGTGTAAAAGTTGGCAGCAGAGGATAGTATATGTCCCTTGACCCTGGCTTTGAACTATGCACCCTTTGGTCATATCATTAAGTGGCATTATAAACTGTAGTTTAGAAAACAGTACGTAGCTCCACTTTGAATGTGTGTGACATAGCAATTTCGCTGTATGTTTTGATAACATGAAATGTGAAAGAACTGGAGCATGTTATTTAACTTTGTTCTTCACTTCATCCAGATGCTTTATCAACTCAAATAACTGAGCCACTTTTTAAAACTACACCACTAAAGTAAAATATTTACATTGAGTTGGGGTGAGGAGGTGAGGGATAGGGTGGGTAGGGGTAGGTATTATATATTTAGTATTTGACTTTAAAAAAATAAATAAATAAAAAATAAATAAAAAAATAAAAAAAGAAATTTCGTGATACTCTTGCAATCTTAAGAGCTAGAACTAGGCTAGGTAAGTGCTTATATATTCTGCACACATCAAATATAGGTATCTCAGAGAGGCTGTGCTGCAATTTTGCAGACAAATAGAGATACTGTTGGTCATAATAAATCTATTAAAGTTAGTTTGGGCTGAGTTGAGCCCCAGGGAAACGTTAATAACTTGGCCAATACTCAACAGATGTCCAGATTTCAAGGCCCAGCAGACTTATGATGCTCCAGATGTTTTTTTGGCACTATTCCTGAAGAAGTTAACCATCCCTAGGCAAAGTTAGTTCTATGTCCCATAAGCAAGTACACAACATTCCACAGAGTGTTAATTGACCATATGGAATGCAAGTGCAAAAATATCCCAGGGAGGCTAACATCCACTGCAGAACTCTTTAAATTCTTCAAGTGGAATACATAAAAAGAAGCACAGAATTGATTCTTCCTAGTTTCAGCTGGACTCTAACTCCAAGTAAGCTTATACCTTGTAATAAATTCTCCCTCTGCTCAAGGCTGAAGTGGCTGAAAGTAAAGGTCTGTTGTTCATGTCATGTCAATCATTTCAAGTGCAGTGATGAAGTGTCCAACTTCAAGAAATTGGTCAAGAAGAGCAAGGCTATATCCATGCTTTTTGCATTTTTTCCCAGGGATATACCCTGCCTGTTAAAGATAGTCAAGTTTGTTACATACAGATCTCTTATCATCAAGTAATTTATATTACTTCGGTACATTCATTACTTCTTCTGTGTGTTCTTTATCATTTCAATGAATGATTAAACTTGTGTAAGACAAATGAACAATATAATAAAAAAAATATATTCAAAGGAAAAAACAAACAAACAAACTCATTTTCTTCTTTTTTTTAAAAACTTTTGTTGAATACATGGGAAATGAAATCAATAGCAAAAACTAATTGTGAGATACACAAATAAGTGGACAAATGATGATGAAGTGTAAGTAGCTAAATGTAAGATGCATAAATTAATGCATAAATGACGATGATGTGTAAACAGCTAAATATAAGACACATGAAAACTGTGTACAGTCCGTCGTATTTGTCAAATGAGTCTGGGTTAATTGTAATTCTTGATTTAATGTATCTTGGTTGGAGTAAGTATTTCTTTGTCTTCAGTCATCGTCTGGTAGATTCGTTTAATTGTAGCCTTGAAAATTCCCGTTGCTGTTGCTGTTGCTGTTCTGTCCAGTGGTCTATTCTTCATGAGTGATTTCCCAGTCCGCTTCTCTTTTTCAAAATAGCTCCTAACAGAGGTAAGGATATATTTGGACTGGGAAGTCAAACGTATGCCTCTTCCTGGCTTCTTCCTTGCACTCCTCAATGGACCTACAGAGGAAGAGGGTCCTTGCCCACTCATTACTGTATTGCATATATTATTTAATGCACATTTTAACACTATTAAATACACTGTTTTGTCTATCATAAAAATAAAGCAACTAACAAGAACCAGCCACAGCAACTAATAGCAGCCAGCCACAGCAAATGAGAACCAGCAACAGTAACTAACAACAACAAGCCACGGCAAACAACAGCAACCAGCAACAACAAAAATGCAAGCATTAGCATTAGCTAACAGAGTTTTTGCATGATTAAAGACTACAATAACACAGCTTAACCATCAGTTAAGAAGTTCAGAGAGAAGCCTTAATAAGAGCCTTAAAAGCCTGGGATGCCTTACAAGTGCAAGTTTGCAAACATTGGAAAAAGTACAGCCTCCACATGGTACAACTGCAATAGGTTATTGTGGGTGTGTTTTGTTTGTTTGTTGTTTTTTTTTGCGCAAGCATACCTTAAACCACTGTTGCCACGTCACCAGACAATAAAAATGCCAAACAAGACTTAAATTCTGCCAGGAAACTGCCAAACTAGAAATGAAACTGCCAGAGATACTGCCAAATACTTTTACCATTTCTAGAGTTATATTTAACATGAACAGGCAGAGGCAATAACATTGGTTATTAGCTTCGAGCATTTTGTACAATGGAGCTGTATATTATGCAGAACACTTCCTTTTCCATTCCTCTTGATGACCTCACCCAAGTGATCAATAGATGATACATAACAGTGACAGCAGACACACACTGCCAACTCTAATTGACTTGTTTCAGCTCATTTGCCCTTCTTAGAATAAGATCATAAAACTGTCATTCAGAGCTTCACCAACTGCCATAGTCAACAACACAAAACTATGTCAACTTAATTCCAGAGGTCAACTCCCTTTAATTAGATTCTGACCATATATAGTAAAATATTAATACACACAAATGATAATTAGCTAACCATATAGTCCCTGGGCTCTGGAAGGTTCTGTCTCGAGTGACTTCCGTCTTAAGCAAATAACCAAGCTCTCACAGTCCCACTGTTGGAAGGCTCCAGTAGGGCAGGGGTCTTGTGTTTACCAATGTGGAAGAGTTAACGGCATAAAAATCCAGACCATCTGTAGCTTGCAACCGCAGGTATTTACGTCGAGCACAAATCACAACATATTATGAGGCAGTTATTGCAATGCCTTTCACACACCCACCCACCTATGTATAAAAATGCACACTCAGCAATGCACACGTGGAGTCGTTGAAAATGCCCAAATCAGAAAAAAAAAGTGGTGATAATAGAAAATAGGTAAGGATATACCCAGGCTTACATTCTTAGAGAATTGCTGTGGTTGGTGTGGAGTCTCTGGAGGGAGCGGTAGGGAAGATGAGGGGCCTGAAGATGTTTTGCTCACAGATAGGTAAGATCAAGCTCTCAAGACTAGGAGGGATAAATTAGGTGATGTGAAAAGGTTGGGCGTAGGTGCTTGTAATGTGTGTATGTCCGTGACTCTTAAGCTACTTCAACTTGCCTCAACCCAGTGTGGTGTTGGTCCAGTGTGTGTCCCCATAGAGCTATAGTCAACCTACTTCAACCTGCCTCAACCCAGTGTGGTGTTAGTCCAGTGTGTGTGTCCCCATAGAGCTACTATCAACCGATTTCAATCTGCCTCAACCCAGTGTGGTGTTGGTCCAGTGTGTGTCCCCATAGAGCTATAGTCAACCTACTTCAACCTGCCTCAACCCAGTGTGGTGTTGGTCCAGTGTGTGTCCCCATAGAGCTACTATCAACCTATTCCAACCTGCCTCAACCCAGTGTGGTGTTAGTCCAGTGTGTGTCCCCATAGAGCTACTATCAACCGATTTCAATCTGCCTCAACCCAGTGTGGTGTTGGTCCAGTGTGTGTCCCCATAGAGCTATGTCAACCTACTTCAACTTGCCTCGACCCAATATGATGTTGGTCCAGTGTGTGTCCCCATAGAGCTACTGTCAACCGATTCCAACCTGCCTCAACCCAGTGTGGTGTTGGTCCAGTGTGTGTCCCCATAGAGCTATAGTCAACCAATTTCAACCTGCCTCAACCCTAGTCTCAGTCCCAGGCCCGTTTATTCACAGGACTTGATGTATTTCATTACCAGCAATCCAATATAGTGGTCTGGTGACATGCCAATGCATTCGATGTGCATTTTTTGTTGTACAGATGTCTGTGGAACACAATAACAATGCCACACCCACTCCTGTAATTGACCATAACTGCATATTTCATGAGGTCTCTTGTCTTGGAAAACATATTTCCATAAAAATGGTTTCAGAAAGATTGATCCTTTTGTTAAATTTACTTCCTTTTACGGTAGGCATGGTTGGTTTAAAATATCATCATAAAATTATTTTGGTCCACAATTAACTGTACTGGCATTCTGGCGCTGGGACACGGAATGCACAGGCAAGTTACCAGATCCACTTTATTTGCATGCTGGTGATGCAATACATCCTGTGCTGGGGACGAAGCAACCTCAACCCAGGGTGGTGTTGATCCAGTGGTGTCCCCATAGAGCTATAACCCAGGGTGGTGTTGATCCAGTGTGTGTCCCCATAGAGCTATAACCCAGGGTGGTGTTGATCCAGTGGTGTCCCCATAGAGCTATAACCCAGGGTGGTGTTGATCCAGTGTGTGTCCCCATAGAGCTATAACCCAGGGTGGTGTTGATCCAGTGTGTGTCCCCATAGAGCTATTGTCAATCATCCTAAACCCAGTGATATTAACCCAGAAAGTATTCCATCTACTTTGACCTCTCCATCCATCTGTGGTATGTAGCTTTGTGGGAACAATCCTGCCTAATTTTTAATGGACACTTACGATTAACAATAAATCACAAGAAAGAGAGGAACACAAAAATAAAAAATATGAATAATATTAAAAAAAAATTTTTTTAATTGAAAAATAACAACAAAAAAAACCCCCTTATGTATTTTGGCTAATTTTACCACTAAGTAAAAGCTGGAACAGTTGATGATATGGAGAGATTCCTTCTCTCTTATTTCTGATCAAACCTTCCCTCTATAGAGTGAGGACTTCTGTCAAGCTGAGGAGGAGGTTGCAACCTGAACGCTACAAACAGTAGAAGGTGAGTGTGTGTGCTGGGGCCATTCTGACAAGCTAGTCGATGGTTAGTTAATGATGTGAGTGGGTGTGTGTGTTGTTTGTGTATGCACAGGAAGCTAAGCGACTAAAGAAGCTCAAGGTTTTCCCCAAGAAAGACTTGAAAGAAGCATTTGTAAAGATTACTCAAAGGTAAGATGTGTTCTTGGGAATTTTTTTTAAAAGAATAAGTAGAAATGTTTGCATGTGTAACTGCATCCTCTCCATACATCCATGGATGGATGGATAGTCTGAGTAAACAGGAGTGGGCTTTATTCCCCACGTAAATTTTTCCGATAGTGGACCCTTTACCCGCCATTTGAGGATTGTGGTATGCACAAGTATTGTGTTCTCATACACAAGCGTTTACTCACAAGAGTATACCATATATGGTATATACCCACACTACATACTGCATATACTATATATGGTGTGTACCCACGCTACGTAGTGCGTATACCATATATGGTGTATACCCATACTACGTACTGTATATACCATATATGTTGTATACCCACACTATGTACTGCGTATACCATATATGGTGTATACCCACACTGTGTATACCATATATGGTATATACTCACACTACATACTGCAGGCAGTAGGTGACTTGCAGACGTACCATGTGAAGTAGCTGAACATATGGAGCATGCATGCACAAGTGTGCCTCCACTAGTTGTTATGTGTGAGGATGCAGTGTTGTTTTATTACATTACCAGCAGCTGTTGCGTAGTACTAATGAGGGTTTTACTCTGTCCATGGGACACAACCAATGGCCAAAGTGATGCTGATAGTTGTTGCATTCAATTGGGAATTGTTTGTTTGGGAAAGAGTTGTTTCTCATGAAGATTGTGATTATTCGGGAGGAGATGGAGGATGTTTGCTTGTTAACATATTCTCTTCATAGTATCAGAGATGCCCTCCAGAGGTAGTTAGTTGAGTTGGTCGTGTGGTTCAAAGGTCAATACTGTCCATATTATAATTTAGTTTTCATAATGAGTAACTATTTCAATGAGAGCTACCAAGTGGTCTAATGGTGGTCAAATGGTGGTCTAATGTGGCAGTGTGTGTGGCTGTGTGTGTGGCAGTGTGTGTGGCAGTGTGTGTGGCAGTGTGTGTGGCCGTGTGTGTGTGTGGCTGTGTGTGTGGCTGTGTATGTGGCATTATTGTTGTGTGTGAATGACATGAAGATGGTAATCTGTGAGTGGTTGGTAGGAGTGTACAAAACCAGTCAATGGTATTTATTTTTTGATTCAGACTGGGTGAATCCTTTGTTGTTGTTTTATTATACTAATTTTTTAAATTATTTATTTGTTGTTGTTTTTCCCAAAAATGTCACTGTATATTATGAGCAATGCTGGTCATGATATACTTGTCTCCTGTGGATAATTATTATGTGCAGTTTAGCAGAGACTAGGTGAAGTACAAGTCTATATCCTCACAATCAGGCATGTTTGCTCGGACATGCCCACACACACACTGTTACACCCACTATTACACACACACTGTTACACACACTATTACACTCACACTGTTACACACACACACACACACACACACACACACACACACACACACACACACACACACACACACACACTCTCTCTCTTTCTCTCCGTCTCTCTCTCTCGTAGATACACATACATTTTCAAGTATTCGTACTTCTGGACAAACCTTAAATATCTCATTTTAATTTATGAATAAGTGCTTTTTTGATCAAAAAAATTGGCATACACACACACTGGTAGATGCACACACACTCACACACACCCTCTCTTTCTCACACATTCTCAATACACCTGCACACAGCTTGTACACACACTCTCTCACACACACTCTCATACATGTGCACACAAATACGTGCACACAAAATAATATATTTCTTAAAAGATAAGAACCAAGACTGCACCCATTTATGCAATAAATTTGTAGATACTTTACCAATTCAAGTCAAACTCACCAATTCTTTTTATGAAAATAGAAAATTATAAGTGCATCCCATTTGAATAGGTGAAGGGTTATTTGATTTGTTAGTGTTTGTGAGTGCAGTCCTCACGCCTTTTTGAACATGTCTATCAGAGTAGTTATTTTTTTTATATGGACACTGTCTTGTCTACATGATGTCCCTGATGACTTATTTTCTACATGGCATAACTAATGTCATTCTGTCATGTACCATTGATTTGTTTTCACAGAATCATTTGTTTAGGCATTTTCGTTAACATGCTGCACTAGACGATCTGTGATGCTGAATGTGGCCATTCCTTGAGTCACAGTAAAAATTAAAAAAAAAAAAAAAAAAAAAAATTTTTTTCTTAATGATCATGTTTAAAATAGTGATTCTTTCCCCTTTTGTTGGTGTCCCAACAAGAACACTTCTTTGGACTGCCAGACACTCTTCACTTTGTCTCCAGTTGAGATCAGAACCAAACCCACTGCCCTTCTCCTCTAGCTCTGTATAGCCAAATCTCTTCCAACAGTTACTTGCATGTAACTAACTTACTTCTTCAGATTTAGCTTGGATAGTCTGCTCTACAAATGAGTAGACTAATATAGTATTATGGGTATTTATATCTCAATCAGATAAATGATTGGAAAAAAAAATTGGGATAAACGCAAAAGATCAACGCTAGCGCTAGAGTTATCTATGTAGTGTGAATCTGGTGCCTTGATTTTTAATTTGCTCCCTTATCTTGGCTTGCTTATGAGGTTTTTTGAACAGTTAAGTATTTAAACAGACAATCTAAAAATTATCATTTGTAGACCAGTAGCTGTTGCTGCAGGGCAATAAGGACCAATGAAGAATAAGGTAGTGGGAGGGGTGGGGGGGGAGGGGGGGGGGGCGGGGAAGAAGGGATGAGAGGGAAGAAGAGGAGAATAGCAACAACAAATACATTAAACCCAATGAAGTTTGAGCCCACAACTTCCAGGTACAAATCTCCATTATTGGCTTTTCTCTTTCTTTTTCTTTTTTTGGCTTGTAATGACTATAGGAAGAGATGTGACCAGGTGGAACTCACTGAAATGCTCATGTGATCCACATGTGAGCATTTCAGCACATTTGGTCCATTGTGAAGAGTAAGGAAAATTATTTAATTGGCAGTACTACAAAAAATGTCCCAATTGTGTCAGTGTACTATCAATGACCCTTTACCAAATATCATTAGAAATGTGTAAAAATACCCGTGGCAGCCGCAATAGGCAGCTAGTGTAAACCTAAACTTCTATCAGACATCCTGGGGCCATGGAGAACATTTATACAAATTTTGATCACAATCAGTCCAAGCATCTAGGAGGAGTTCACAGACACAGACAGTCGGACAGACATTGGCAATTTATTGTTACTAGCAAAAGACCAGCCCTATGGGTGGTTTTTTGGCCCACCTTAGGTGGACTGTAGTCATAAAAATGTCTGCTTTGAAGACATCTTGTAGACTTTTGATGAGGATGTGATTAGGTCAAAGTGTTTTTCTAGAAGTTCCATTTTTGACATTTTTAGCCTTACACACAAAGAGGAAGAGGTGTGGCCAGATGGGACCCACCCCATGTTATTCTCAGAGTCAAGTTGTGTCCTGTTCCATCTCTTTCACAACGACACGACCACACTGATAATAATTTGTAAACATGGCAACACATTTGTTTTTATAAATATTCATACATTGCACAATGCAATGGAGTCCCTTATGTCATATTGAATCTACCTTAATGCATAAGTACAGGGTGTTGACATAGCAGAAGGAACTCTGCAGTCTCATTTGTTTGTTTTAATAGGACTTTTTTTTCATAAAAATATTTAAATTCATATATATTTCATATGTAATGTTCCATGTGTTTCAGGTGGCCGAAGAGTTTCTTTGGCTTTTAAAGCCACACCCATGGTGGTTTCCGCCTCCGGTCCAGAGGACAGTGACTACAGAAGGACCAGGCTCTGGAGTTCTTAAAGGATCATCTCTATGGAGACAGGCACAAGAGAATTCCAGGTCAGGAGAAAAGTCACTCATGAAAACTTTCAATAAACCTTATTGCTTTATTCAATAACAAATGGTGCGCCCTAATTTCCAAATTTGAAATGGGTGTAGTTACACTTTATATCTAACTTTTCCAGTTGCTGTGCATTAAATGGAAGGTACTGTGCACAATGTCATTTAAAACTGTGCTCTCTATATTCTACTAATTAATTATGGATAATCAAGATTGTGCCATAATTAGGCATCAGGTTTTTATAAGTCGTGATCAATCTCCAAATACTCACTGAATTCCAAATTTTCAGATGCTGTAAACTCCAGATGTTGCGCTACTTGTTTTGGTGATGTCGTTAGAGCTCTGTAATGTAAAGACAACTGTGTTGCCTGAAAGGGAGAGGCTAGACTTACATAGAGTGTGGTGTTTATGCAAGTCCTGTCAGTTTAATTTATTAGGAATCTTTACATGACTCAACCTCTACATGGTGTCATTGAAATTGAATGTCATTAGCAAAGTCTGAATGTACTAGCACCGATGACAAGACAAAAAATTTATTATCCAATTATTGGCAGCTGTGGGAAATGTTTTGGAGGATGAAATATTTTATGGAGGCAGGTTTGTCTATGGAAACTTATGTATAGTATGGTGTTCTTCAATAAAATATATATAACAAATGATTAATTTTCAAATGAGACATACTTCTTTACATGCCGTAGGTAAATTAAGACAAGAACAAAACTCTTCAATGTATTGAAGACAATGTACTGACATATTTCGTAAAGATATTGCTGGAGAAACAACATGGACCCGGACTAATATTTAT
Organism: Lycopodina hypogea; assembly: GCA_963969325.1. Taxonomy (NCBI): domain Eukaryota; kingdom Metazoa; phylum Porifera; class Demospongiae; order Poecilosclerida; family Cladorhizidae; genus Lycopodina; species Lycopodina hypogea. Next base: position 10,971,866 of record OZ017791.1, on the reverse strand, counting down.
ATATTTTTAAATGGAAGCTGCAAGGCAACATGGACACACAGTGCTGTGCTTGCTGAAGGGCATTTTTTCAAACTAAATCTCATTGACCTAATGTGGGCATTTGTCAGGCTTTCATAGCTAAACATAACATGGAGCACAATTTGATTAAAGTAGGCAAATATTCCAGAGGATTTCAAACACAGAAACTGATATATGGATGAACTTCTTGGTGGACATTGAAATGAAAGGAAGAGAGTAGCTATTTGACAAAGATGTACGGGTCTAAAATATGGTTGGTTGAAGTGAATAGTAGCAGTGAGTTGAGGGTGAAGATGAGGACAACTTGTTAGATAATGATACAGACAGTTATTGACATGGCGCGATTACTATTACAAGAATTTAGTTAAACAAATGTAACAGAACCAAATAAAACTATGACAATAATCTCAACACAATGTACCAGACACAATAGAAAATAAAAACAAACATGGATTCGAACTTTCTAAAAAAATTTCTATCTTTATTTACCCTCCACACCCAGTAACCTTTGTAATCCTACAATTTGCTATCCTCAATGTCTCAACATTATCCCCCTCCCCCACCTCCCTTTCCCCCTCAGCAATCTTCAATACCTGAACTCTTATGTCATCACAGCAAGTCCACATCAAACCTTAAGGTAGGCACCTGTCAGCTCTGCAAGATCAAACAGCAGATTTTATCCTTTTCCAAGATCTTATGATATATTTCTATCTAATTTTCATTTTAAATTTCTAGTTCACTTTGTTTATTGCATTTACATGGTTGCACAATAACTAACAATAAACAAATCTTCTGAAATATGACTAATTGTGAGTCTCTGCTTCTTGTGGTGGACTGACATTCATACACATAGTTAAGCTTGAAACATTCAAAATGGTGGAAGTGTGCCAATACTTTCCTTGTGGACTTTACAGCTTTTTCTTTGCTCCTTCCTCGGAGAAGTTCAGGAACAACATTGGAAGGAGTGGTACAAGAGCAAGAGTTATCCGGTGTCTAAAATTCTGGAAAGGATCGACCATTATTATCTTAATGTTGATTTATCAATAGGCAAAATAAACTTGAACTGACCAAGTATTCATGTGGTTTTAAATTGAGTAGTGGTTTTAAATTGAGTAGTGTTAGGCAAGTTGATAGAACTGGTGTGCTTTATCAAAGGCTGGGTGCCCAATTTTATATGAAGCTCCTTGTTGAATTGATTGTGGTCCATCATGAACATTTCACTCTTGTTTTTTCCATTAACAATTTCTAGTTAAAGAGCACTACAAGGAATATAGTATGTAAAAAGCATTTAGCATTTTCTCCCCCCTCCCCCCACCAAACACACACAGACGTGCAGACCTGGCCTGACCCCCTGGATGGTGGTACATTTTAAGGCCACAAGTTTCTCTTGCTGTTGCTTGTAATAGTTTCAGGCAACAGCGTCTCCACAATGAACCAACCCATCCCTTGGTGCTGCTACTGGTTTATCTCAAACCAGCATTCATGCATTCTTCGGCGACATCATATGTAATTATTATTTTCTCTTTTTTAAAAAAAATATTTATTTAATGAAGGATTCGCAAACTATGAAGGAACATTTGTTTACTTATTCTTTTTTCTGTTGTATTTCTCATTAACATCACAATGGGTTGAGGCATGTTGAAGGTTAGATTGATATTGGCTGTACACTCTAGATCAGCGTTACACTGGGTTGAACTAGATGCAGGTTTACTATAGACCTATGGAGGGACACACTGGATTGATATGACTTGTGTAGGGCAGGTTAAGCATGATTGACTGTATTGTGGGGTGGGATCACACTAAATCTCCAATACAGTTGTTGAAATAGAACCAGTTCCTGCAATACAAGTGCATTATGCTTAAACAGATAAATATGGAGGTATGAATAGTCGGTGTAGCTGTGGCAGGTGATACAGAAATATTCCCTTCTTAATTTTTGTCATTTTATTCTTTTGTGTAGTTTTGAGTCAACTGGCAGGAAGATGCCGAGACAAGCCAGCTATGAACTTCACCAATCTGGAGTGGCAATTCTTCCTAGCCGAGGAATCTGTCAACACTTGTGCACTGCATTGATATCATTATGTATCCCTCCATTAGTGTTCCTCTATCAGTGTCCCTCCATCAGTGTCTCATTACGTATTTGTAAGAATTCATTACTCTACTTGATGACGGACATCTCCTTGAATGTATGCATTACCATTGCAAGTTCTTTTATTATTGACATTTTATTTGATGGACCAGCCAAAATTTAATCAGTATATTGTGGAACTAACAAAGAGGTGCTCTCCCTTATGAAGGATGGGGAAGGCTAAAAATAGACAATATATTAAGATATGTAAAAATAATAATAATACTCCAAATAATAAAGAAGCATTGTGTGTGTGTGTGTGTGTGATGAAACTTCCATGTTCCCTATCGCCACCTCTATTGCTGATAAAATCTTGGTTTTGATTGACCACTATAGGCATTTTCAGGGATTTCAGATGAGAACCTGGTAATGGGTCATTGGAAGACCACACCCAAGCCACCAAAACAAAAAATAAATTTATAACAGAGTGGTGGTCACCTAAGGTGGCTATTCCTGAAATGGTCTTCTATTATCTCACTATAATGGAGCTAATGTACTTGTATGTAGATTTATTATTTATCTTGGTGTGTGTGTGTGTGTGTGTGTGTGTGTGTATGCACTTTCCGTGCTTGTGTGTGGCTGTGAGTGAGTGTGGCTTCGAGTGAGCGTGGCTGTGAGTGTGGGCATCACCGGTCATTGTCATTATGCAACCTAATTATGCACAAAAAAATAACCCAAGTGATTTCCAAAGTAATGAATATGGTTGTTGCCAATTTTTTCTGTTTTGATCCTTTAGGTAATAAATATGTTGGAGAATAAATGTTACTCGTGATGAATATTATTTTGAATCCGAAAATAATGCAAGTATATATATATGCTTTGAATTAATTTATTGGTGATTGTGCTGAAGTATCCCACTACATAAAGTTTGCAATGTGTCTGTCTGTCTGTCCCTAAGTAAGTGTACTCCTCTTTTATAGAAGTTCTTGGTGTGCAGAGATGGAGTTTCATCTCTGGGAGTCCTCTTCAAGAAAGTAAAATGGAATTCAAATTTCCAATACAAAAAAAAATTCTAAAGAAACCATAGCCAATTGGTAAATGCACTATCTCTGTCAAGCTGAATATGAGTCAAGGTTGTTGCAGGGTTTTTTTCTTCTCACCCCTAACCTTTCTTATTCATATTTCCCCCTTCCCTAAACAATTAATATAGGGCGTAGTTAAAATTGTGCTTTTGTCAGGTTCTCCTCCCACATTGGTGTAAAAGGGGAAGCCCCACTGCTCACCCACAGGGCCCCATAGTGTAGTTAACCCCCCCCCCCCCTTGGTGTGGGACTGTGGGTGTAAGGGGAAGCCCCACAGCTCACCCACACCACTTATCTGCGAACACACGTTTAAAGGGATAGATCGGGCTAGTCTCGGTCCCAGACCCCTTTATAATAAAAAAAAAAATGAAGTGGGCCTGTGCATTCCGTGTTCTTGCGCCCACATTCGGGCAGACCAAAATAATTTTATAATGAGGTTTTAAAACAACCACACTTACCGCCAAAGTTCTAAAATTTTTCATATTTACGCGCAAAACATAAGACTTCATGAATTGTAGTTGTGGTTAACCATTCGAGTGACTGTGGCTAATATGCTTGCGTTCCACGGAATGCACACGCAAGTCACCACCTTATTTTTTTTATTAAAAAGGGTCAGGGACCGAGACTAAGATCGGGCGTGGTCACACTGGGTTTGCTAGCGGGTTGGTAAGAGTAGAGGAGGCTATAACTACGTATGAGAGTGTAGAACCGGTTTGTTTAGTTATTTGTCCGCTTCAGCTTGACTCCGCTCTCTTTAGCGTAGGGTTTAGCTACAGTTGCTAAATAAGTAACCTATTCAGGGCTAACAACCTCACAGGAGCTCCAGCCAGTTCACCGTAACATTTCGAAATAGTTCCCTAGTTGGAGTATCTGGACAAGCAGAGGTCCTGCAGTTCTGGGGATAAGTCGCCAGGTGTGTATCTTATCTTCATCGTGTGACCTCAGACTTCTGGATTCTGTGCAATAAGTGTGTTTGATGGTACTAGTACTAAGCTCAGAGCTAAAATGTCTACTACACTGTATTACGTATCAATATTTCCATATTTATAGACCTTGACAAGATCTATATGATGATGATGTCCTCCACAACACCTAAACTAAGTAAGTTATTGTAGTATACATGTTGCTGCACTGCTGTTTGGGCTGCTGATTCCCACCTCAATTTAATACTATTATCTCTCTTATCTAGTCTATATATTGTACTGTAGTCCCCCTCTTGAGAGACTCCTCTATTGGTAGACCACCTCTCTTGAGAGACCACATTTTTCGTGCAAGAAGTTGTATTTGCTGTATAAACTTACCTCTTTTTTAAGATCACCTCTCTTATAAGAATGATTTTTGTTGGATTTAAGGGTGGCCCCACAAGAGGGGGATTACTGTATATTACTAGCAGCATATACCTGCATTGTCTGTGTGCGTGTGGCCATGACAAAACCATACCTCATCACACCCACATGCCATTAATAGTGCTCACCTGATTTTTGGAGACCACATGCCAAATTTCAGCCTTTTTGGTCCAAGGGTTTGGCCGGTTGGCCTAGTAACATGTATACAAACACTATGATTATATACCCAGTGTTATCCAGCAAGTGTCAACATGAAACATTATAGAAGCAAGTCATTTTCGGTCTAGTTGATTATTTAATTAGCTTTTACTAACCAATACAAGTTTCTGTGGCTGTGGCTATAACTAACCACTCCCATTGACACACCTATATGCGATTAATAGGCTCGCTCTGTTACTTGGAGACCACATGCCAAAATTCGGCATGGTTGGTCCTTAAATTAGTAATTCTGGCCAAAAGACTTCTATGAGAGTGGCTGTAATAAAGCCATATCCACTGCCACACCCACATGTGATCAGTTATGCTCACTTGTGTTGGGGTCAACATCCAACATGTTTAGTGTAATAAGGTGGAACTATGTGTGTGGGTAACAGAAACAAGGTGGAAGATTTGTGTGTATGTAACAGAAAACGATGTTGAACATTCTGTTTAATAATCTATTTATTGTAATTGTGTTGTTTTTGTGAGGTCTGGCTGAGCCTTTGAAAGCTCAGCCAGAGCCATTTTGAGGGATGTTCTGTTATGTGATGCTATGCCCTATCTATGCTGTTCTGAAGACATTTAAAACTAGTACCAAAAACCTAAAATGCTCTGGTTGGTCTAGTTTGTCGCAGGTGGTCCCTAACAACTTGGTTATCTGGAATACTTCTGTCAAAAGTTTGCCTGGTTGACCTAACAAAGCCACACACACTCCCAGATGACACTCACCGGTTACTTATAGTCCATATGTTGAATTTCAGCCTAATTCATCTATTAATTTGCTTTTTGGCAGCCAAAATAACTTCCTGTGAGTGTGGCTATGACCAAACCACACCCACTGACACAGCCTAATGTGGTCAATAATGCTCACCCTGTCACTTGGAGACCACGCTGACAAATTTCAGCTTGGTTAGTCCTTTAATTAGATTTTGGTAGCCCAATTTACTTCCTGAGGGTGTGGTAATGACCAAACCACACCCACATGTTTAATGCTGCTCACCTGGTTACTTGTAGTCCATATACCATATTTTGTCCGGATTGGTCCATAAATTAGCTTTTGGCAGCCAAAATGAATTCCTGTGCATGTGACTCTGATAAAACCAAACCCACACATGCTTGATAACGCTCACCCAGCTCCTTGGAAAGTACATTCCAAATTTTAGTTTAGTTGGTCCTTTAATTAGCTATTGATAGTGAAACTACTTCCTGTGTGTGTGTGTGTGTGTGGCTATAGCCAAACCACACACAATGTGGTCAATAATGCTTACTCAGTTACTTGGAGACCACACATCAAATTTCACCCTGATTTGTGCATAAATTAGCTTTTGGTAGCCAAAACAACTTCCTGTGAGTGTAACTATGGTGAAACCACACCCGCAAATATTTAATAACTCTCACCCAGTTCCTTGGAAAGTACATGCCAAATTTAAGCCTAGTTGGTGCTTTTAGTAGCTTTTTATAGCATAATAACTTCCTGTGGGTGTGGCTATAGCCAAACAACACGCAATTGGTTATAACACTCACCCAGTTACTTGGAGTCCATATGTCAAATTTCAGCATGATTGATATATAATTTAGTTTTTAGCAGCTAAAATAACTTCTTAAAGGTTTTGTCATGACCAAACAACATCTACTGCAATACCTATACATGCTTAAATATGCTACCTGGTTCCTTGGAAACCGCATGTCAAATTTCAGCCTGGTTGATCCTTTAATTATCTTTAGATATCAGAACTACTTCCTGTGGGTGTGCTTATGGCCAAACCACACCCAATATGGTTAATAATGCCTACCCTGGTACTTGGAGACCACACATCAAATTTCGGCCTGATTTGTCCTTTAATTGGCCTTTGGTAGCCAAAATAACTTCAGGGGATGTGGCTGTGACAAAAAACACATCCATTACTACACCTACATGCAGTTATTAACGCTCATCCAGTTACTTGGAGACCACATGCCAAATTTCGGCATTTTGGTCCAAGGGTTTGGCTGTGATTGCTAGACACACGCACACGTACAAACATACAAACACACAAGCCTGTAAACATACATACATACATACATACATACATACATACATACATACATACATACATACATACATACATACATACATACATACATATGAACCAAAATATATGTAATAAATTATGCATATGTGGGTATGTGTACATATGTTTTTACATACATGCACACACACACACGCACACACAAGCACGCACGCACACACACACACACACACACACACACACACACACACACACACACACACACACACACACACACACGCACACACACTATCTATTATATATTTTGGTTTGTGTGTGGAAGTGGGTGGTTATGGGGTGTGTGTGGGTCACAGCCTAACTGTGTGACCAAAAGGGCAGAATTGAGCATGTGGTCTCCAAGTAACTGGTTGAGCATTATTGACCACATGTGTGTGTAGTAATGGGTATAGTTTCTGTCAACCACGCACACAGGAAATTGTTTGGGCTTCCAAGAGCTAATCGAAATACCAATCAGGCCGAAAATTTGTGTGTCATCTCCAAGTACCTGGATAAGCATTATTAACCACATTGGATCTGGTTTAGCCATCGACACACCCACGGGACTTTTTTCTTTTTTTTTTGCTATCCAAAGCTAATCAAAGTACCTACCAGGCTGAAATTCGGCATGTGGTTTCCAAGGATTCGGGTAAGCGTTGTATGTGGGTGTGGCAATGGGCATGGTTTGTTCAAGACCACACCCATGGGAAGTTATTTTGGTTGTCAAAAACGTGTTTATGAATTAATCGCTGAAATTTGAATTGGACTGCAAGTAACCAGGTGTGCATCATTGACCATGTGGGTGTCGTTTTGTCATAGCCACACCTACCTAGTGTCATTTTGGCTACCAAAAGCTAAATATAGAACCAACGGCTGAAATTTTTGCATGAGGTCTCCAAGTAATCGGGTGAGCATTATTGACTACATGTAGTTGTGTCAATGGGTGTGGTTTGGTCATAACCACACCCACAGTAAATATTTTTGGCTGCCAAAAGTTAATTTAAGGACCAACCAGGACGAAATTTGGCATGTGGTTTCAAGTAAATGGGTAAGCATTATTAGCCACACATGGGTGTGGTTTGGTCATAGCCATACCCACAAGAATATGTTATGGCTGCCACAATCTAATTAAAGGAACTGGGTTCAAAATATGGCATTTTGTCTGTATATAACTGTGTGAGTGTTATTAAGCATGTGCAGGTTGTCAATGGGTGTGGTTTGGTGGTAGCTACACCCACAAGAGGTTTATTGGATGCCAAAAGCTAATTAAAAGACGATGCAGGCTGAAATTTGGTGACTTTTATAATGTTTCATGTTGACATTGGCCAGACAACGCTGAGAATATGCTGCTGGTATAATATATCTTTGCTAGGTCCTTGTATAGTCAGTCTGGTGCCCAAGTAATAAACCAGAGCCCCAATCACTAACAGCAAGGTCACCTAAATAAGAGAGTACACACACCCTATCAATGTTCAACATCTAATGGTACACTGCCCCCTGGTCTTGGTGTGATCCCACCTGGTCTGAAGTATAGTGGTTTAGTCCCACCTGGTCAGAAGTCTAGTGTTCTAGTTCCCCCTGGTCTGAAGTTTATTGATCTAGTCACCCCTGGCTTGAAGTCTAAAGGTCTAGTGACCCCTCGTCTGAAATGTAATGATCTAGTATCCCTAGTTTGAAGTCAATTGGTCTAGTACCCCCCTGGTCTAATCTCTAATGGTATCGTTTCTACCAGGTTTGAAATCGAATGATCTAGTATCCTCCTGGTCTGATCTCTAATGGTGTAATCCCCCCTGGTCTGAACTCTAATAATTTAGTACACCCTGCTCTGAAGTTTAATGGTCTAGTCCAACCTGGTGTGGACTCTTATGGTATAGTGTCCCCTGGTCAGAGGTCTAATGATCTAGTGTCCATTGGTCTGAAATCTGATGGTCTAATCCTCACTGGTTCAATTTTGATAATGTAGTCCATACTGATCTTAACTGTAATGGTTTAATGCCCCCTGGTCTGTAGTCTTATGGTCTAGTCCCCACTGGTCTTACGTTTAATGGTCCAGTCCCCCCTGATCTGAAGTTGTCCCCCTCCCCCCTGGTCTGAAGTTGTCCCCCTCCCCCCTGGTCTGAAGTTGTCCCCCCCCCCTCCCCCCTGGTCTGAAGTTGTCCCCCTCCCCCCTGGTCTGAAGTTGTCCCCCCCCCTCCCCCCTGGTCTGAAGTTGTCCCCCTCCCCCCTGGTCTGAAGTTGTCCCCCTCCCTCCTGGTCCGAAATTGTCCCCCTCCCCCCTGGCCTGAAGTTGTCCCCCTCTCCCCTGGTCTGAAGTCTAATGGTCTAGTTCCTCCTATTTTGTAAGTCTATCGGTTTAATCCACAGATGCACATTTTTATATACAATCACGAATGTAGAGGAGGAGGTTCTTCTTCATCTACATTAATCAAAGACCATGTTATGTCACACCTTACTTATATTATGCCGAGTTAATATTGTCAAGTGGCGAGTATAAAACTGGCATTCTCTGTTGTGGTGGTGTAATGAGTCAAAATGGCTGTTGTCTTTGTCTTAAATATTCTGTTGGAAGTGTTTTTCCCCTTCAGAATTGACTCCAAATGTTTTGCTCCAGAACAGCCTTAACTTCTCAATGTTACACACTTTCAAGTTTGATTGTTCCGAGGGAATTTCCCAATTAAGAGCATTAGTTGTTTATTTTCTCTTAGAAGAATGGTTTAGAGATATCATGTTATTATTGGCAACTCTATCGCACACCCACAAACAAACACTATTATGGATAACTTGTAATGTTGACTCTTAAAATTTCTCTTATTATTAGAATAGGAGTCCAGCACCTAAGGAATGGCTGAGGTAAGTAATTCAGATGTTACTATAAGCTGGTAAACTTTGGTGTGTTTCTCATGCTGACTATTGTGTAAACTTGCCTTAAGTGTGGCCCACCAGTGTTTGATGGTGAACATATGCATTATATGCATGTGTACTGCAAATTCTATTCGAGCCAGCCCATATTTGAGTTTTGATTTTTAAGAATCATGTTGCCTGATAGATAAATAGAAGAGAGAAAAATAGAATCATGTAAACGATTGCACAAATTTTACATAATTGTGATATATACTTATGTGGGGGCATGGGGGGGGCGCTTCTCCCTCCCACCCCTTGGACTTCTTTGTCCCCCCACCTGGATTTTTTGGCCCCTCCTCCCTCCCTTGGAGATTGGAGGAGGACCTTAAAGGGTAATTTAACTGGAAAAAGTAATTTTTTTTTATTGTCTTATTTTTTTGTCCTTGATAACCTGGTATTAAAAAGTTTGGAAATTTTAGTACAATATTCATGGAAAAAAACTTAGCTTAAAATTTTACTTCCTGTGAGGTGGGGGTGTAACTAGTCATTGACGTCACATGGGGACAGCTGCAGCCAGATGTGAATGGCGGTGATATGCTATTTCAACAAACTTCAACAATTCCTGGGGTCAGGAGTCCCAATTCCACCGGTAAGTCCAGGTTTGGTAGCAGTACATTGACATCTAGTGCAATGGCAACTGAGAAAGAGTTGTGGAGTTGGAAATCTGAAGGAATTAGTGAAGAGATCTGTCCCTTGGGAGAGTGCAATAATTATTCATACCTTCACATCCTGTTGATGCTGCTCCTCAGTTCCATCTATCTCTGATTCAGTTAGAGAAAATGAGCATCAAAGACTTTCTGATTTGTCATGATAAAATATAGCTATTTGCAACAAAAAAAAAAAACTTTTTAGCTTTGGCTACTTTTGGTGTGGAGTTAGATATTTAATAGCTAGCTATATAGCTACAGAAAACAAGTATCTTGTTATGGTATCTTGCTAGCTAGCTTGCCATTTTTGGTGTGGAGCAAGGTATTTCATAGCTTGCTAGCTTGCTAGCTATATAGCAAACTGTGTAATTGTTGTTTTTACACTAGGTTATAACATTTATAGCTAGTAACTACCCTGGGCTACTAGCTATAATTTTGAATTGGAACATGGAAAGTAGGAGGGGTAGACATATCCTGGTCTACCCTCACCAGATAAAACTGTCAAGATAACGAAGATTCCCTCTATATTGCTCACTATCTGACAGCCTTTTAAAATTCACTACCTTATTAGAATGTAGATTGGCTGTCTGATTGTATGTGTGTCTGTCTGAACAAAAACTCTGAGAACCAGTGGACTGAATGAGCTCAAATTTTCAAGGGTCTCACTTGTCAAGAATGGAAATTTAAAATGAGGGGTTGTGATTTTAAACCCCAGCAGGGTCCTTTTTTCTTCTTCCCCTTCCTTTCCTTCCCCCTTCCCACATTTCTACCTCCATAGTTTATTTCCCCTTTCATAATACTTTGCAGCAGCAGTTATTTCTGAGTTGAACTGGCAGCTACTTTTTATGTTGTTTCCCTTCATTCTCTATCTGATAAAGAATGCCACATAAACAGGCAAAAAGAGAAATTAAAAATAATGACACTTAATTACATTACAGAGATTTCTCTGGCACTTTCATGGACCATTGTGTTTATAATGAAATTTTGTAACTTCATTCACTTGACTGAAATTAATTGGTAGACCTTCATCATCACTTCATTGACCTGTAGGCTTATCCCAAAGATGAAAAGAGAAACTAAGAAATCATAGCACTTGATTACGTTACTAGTCATTTTCAAGCATATGAGTGGACCATCTACTTTTCAAGATGGAAGTGAAATTTTCACAACACATGATGTCAATGCTATTGGCCTGAAGTTGGGTGGTGATGAGGGATCATCCTTGGCAGATCCTTTAGCAATGAGTCTGATGGATTCGGCTTTCCATGCCTGTGGCCAGGGCACTGTTCTTTTTAGCTAGTCGAAAATCTCTCCTGTGCTTCGGCTTTTAAGCTGTTTGACCTTGTTTAAGGCTCTATTGTGTTTTTGTTTCTTGGAAGGCTTATCATTAAAAATTTTTACGCCAAGGATGACAACCATAGTTAATCTGGAAGAAAATGAAAATGCCCTCAGCTAGCATTTTGTACTTGTCCTCCATGGTACTGGCTAACTGCACTGCTGGTAGGAGATAAACTAAGAAATGTTTGTGTGCCTCCATCCATTCAGCCTCTGATTCTGGCAGTTTAATAGAATCTTAGCTATTATGATGACCAGCACTAATGGATGGAGGCGGAGTGCCTGCTGATGTGTTTGGATGTGTAGCAGAAAGGATCTCTCCTTGTGTGTATGTAGTGATTGCACAAAGTAAGGAAGTGGGTGATTATGATGGTGGATGTACATATGTAGAGCTATGGATTGAATGCAGATTGTGAGACAATGGTTCTGGTTGAAGTTGACTATTTGTCAGTTCAGTAGATGGTGCATGGGTTGGAGATTGACTATGAATTAATAGAGAAGGTGGTGTATTGTGGATTGAGAAAGTTATTGGATGGATGTTGGAATTGTGACTCACTGGTGAGGTGTTTATCATCATACTTAGCTGACATGCAAAAAGGATTTTTCCCAAGGTGTGTATCTAACCTAAGAAATAACTTGTGGCTTTAGAGCATCTATCTAGACTTTTTTGATAGCTCAAACCTAACGTTTTTATCAAGGGTCTTCTTGGCTAGATAGTGTAAATAGTCTCTAGCATTTTCTCTGTGTTTGCTAATGTGCTTACCAAGACTTATACAAGTCTTGTCACATAAAGGGCAGGGAGAAGAGAGTTGCTCTAGAATTTTGGGGTCTATTGTGGCAAAATAGAAGGCAGTGCCTCCAACCACACGGAATCATCCGTAATTTTATGGAAAAGCAATAAAATTTATGGGCTACAGATTTGTTTACTTTTTGTATGGATAGTGGACCAACAGACTTCTTCGTTGGTTTTATTTTGTACGTTTCATTTTGTTCAATTTTCTTTTGCGCTTACCGACCTCTTGCAGTTAATGGGGAGACACATGGCGGGGAGTATGACTAGCCCTAGTGCTGCTGAGGCTTCCTCTAGCAATGAAGAGGGAACTTCAAGTATTTTCAGCGATTGCCCACCAGTAGAAAAGAAGAAAGAACAGCGGAAGTGGAATTCAAACATAACTGGACCTTACCTACCCATATTTTTTTCCAGCTCTAAAGGAATCCGATTTGCTCATTGTGAATTTTGCACCAATCACTTGACAGTTTTTCATGGTAGGATGAATGACATTTAGCGCATGTAGATGGAGCAGTACACCAACGAAAATATAAAGACTCACAAGGTTGTGCTAGTATTTCTAATTGATTTGGAGAGCAAAGATTGATCCATACTTTAAGGATTACTTCAGCTGAAGTTAAGATGGTGAATTTCATTGCCATGCATAATATCTCATTTCAAGCAACTGATCATTTTTCAGATTTATTTCCATCTATGTTTCCTGATTCAACCATAGCAGCTGATTTTGCATGCAGGTAAGTACCACAATCTAGGAAGTCTAGTTCTGCAACTTTCAATCTCCTTATTGAATGCAGACAGTGAGTGTTTTCCTTGGGAGAGTTAAACAGAGTTCTGATCTTCTCTACTGACAGAGACTTTGTCTGCTCTGATTGGGTGCCACTTCAACAGGACTACTAAATGTTGTAAGATGGTTCAAGTCGATGAATGCCTAATCAGCAAGGCCAAAACATGCACTCATGAAAGGAATTTGAGATATGCTGCATGCAGTACTAGCACCATGCATTGACTCTTTATTCGCTTATATGTTACTTTTTTTATTTTGTTCATCGAATCTATTTTGACCTAGGAATACCAATATTTCTGTGTAAGATGAGAGGTGCTACTCTATTGAGCATAGTAATGCACAAGAGAACATTTTTCAATATACCCGTACATACATTCACATATTTTGTTCATTACATATACAGGAATATATCATGTGAAATTTTACATTAGACCCAGAGCAGACATGATACCAATAAAATTAGATTACAGGTTAGTAAATCAAAAGCACATGTGGCCCAGACCCTTTTTTGAAGTTGCCCCTAAAGTATAGTGATCTGCAGAAAGGAAAGAAGGAAAAAAAGGAACATTTTAAGTTACTGAAAGTGAGTAGAAAATGACTGATACTTTTGTAAATTGCTACTGAAGATCTCTACCTTCCTGCTTGGAGGCTCTGAGAAGGAGTATCTTTTTTGAAATTTTCTGTTGCCATGGACTTGCTATGTTAGTATTGAAAATATATGAATAAAGCACATGAAATTCTAAATAGTAAACATTTTCCTAATAGTTGGTATATAGTGGTAGAGGAAATACCTTAATTAGGGAGTTACTCACTAAAGGTTCATGAATAAAGAATTGACTGCAGTCAATTGAATTCTGGTAGCTATTGAGGTAGTCACCCTAGAGAATGTTTTAACTTCAATGGTTCAAAATTCAGCTAATCAAGCCCCTTCAAATCTTGTCAGTTATGGTAGTACTTTTACAACAATTCGCAGAGTTGTTAAGGAAACATTCACTCCTGGTTTAATCACAATTAGAAGAGTAAGCTTGCAAGAGCATGAAAACAGCAAATTCCAAAATTTGATTTCTCTCTCACTCTTTCTCTCTCTTACTCTTTCTCTCTCTTACTCTTTCTCTCTCTTACTCTTTCTCTCTCTTACTCTTTCTCTCTCTCAATCTTTCTAAATGCGTAGTTCTGTCTGTCTGCATCGCAGGATTTTGAAAACTGCTAGCCTGATTGGGATGAAATTTGGCATGAGCACTTTGGGTGGGTGTTGGATGGTTAATGCATAATTAAATTTTAAATTGCTGTATTATTAGTCTACTTTATCTCTTTCTATTTGTGCATAGCCACTGTGAGAGAACGGATGGGCCAATTGGCATGAAATTTGGCATAAAATTTGGCATGAGCACTCTGGGTGGGCGTGGAATGGTCATTACATAATCAATTTTTGAATTGCCACATTTTTAGACTCCATCTGTCTGTCCATCTGTCTGTCCATCTGTCTGTCCATCTGTCTGTCCATCTGTCTGTCTGTCCATCTGTCTGTCTGTCCATCTGTCTGTCTGTCCATCTGTCTGTCTGTCCATCTGTCTGTCTGTCCATCTGTCTGTCTGTCCATCTGTCTGTCTGTCCATCTGTCTGTCCATCTGTCTGTCTGTCCATCTATCTGTCTGTCTGTCCATCTGTCTGTCCATCTGTCTGTCCATCTGTCTGTCTGTCCATCTGTCTGTCCATCTATCTGTCCATCTATCTGTCCATCTGTCTGTCTGTCCACATGTCTGTCCACATGTCTGTCCTTTTCCATTTCTTTATATCCACTGGGATTGAGAGAACAGGTTGGCCTATTCTAATGAAATTTGCATGAGCATGTGGGGAGAGTAGTGGATAGTTTTTACATTTAATAGCATTTTGAATTCCCGTAGTTTAGTCTATCCATCTATCCTTTTCTCTTTGTGCATATTGGAATGAAATTTTGCATGGTTGCTTAGAGTGGGTGTTGGTGATTTTTACATAATGAAGTGTTTAATTGCAGTATTTACCTATCTATCTATCTTTTACTATTTGCATGTATCCACTGGGATAACTGGGAACAAATTTTGCATGCGCAGTTGTGGATGGTTGAGAATAGTTTTAAAATTATGATATTTAGAATTACAGTATTTTCCTCCTAGCTATCTCTTCTTTTTCTTTTTTGTGTAAACTGCTTGGCCGACTAGAATAAAATGTAGGTAAGGAAGACTTGTTTCCTATTACTTTTCCACTGCAATGGGCGTTACCAAAGATATTCCAATGGGGCAAGATCTAGCATGGTTATGAACTTAGCCCCACCTGATCTATCAATAAACTCTTCCACATTTCGCATCGGGTATGCATAATTTGGGCACTCTCAGCAAGTATACATATTTCTGTTACAGTTGCCCTTTAAAACCTATTTGATTGAAGGCTAGCATAAACTCTACCTCGCAGTTAGGACTATCTCTGAGCACCAACTGAAGAGATCGGGTATTAAAACCATCTTTACCCCACACACTAGTGTCAACAAGTAGATATTCACATCTGTAATCTCTAGATGACATAATTTCTGTTTGATTACCACAAGTATTCACAATTACATGTTTTGAATTGAAAAATGGAAATCATTTCAAGAGTTAAATCAGTTCCATTTTTCCATGTGCTTTATCCCTCATGTCCAATCTTCTAACTTCATTGAATCGTAGAAGGTGAGTCACTTCAATGCTTGACAATACATATAATTGCTATCATACGAAAGAATAAATATTAATGTAAATATATAACACAACTTACCTCTTGTTCCTTTACTGATTTTATGTCATCATAGAGGGTAGGTTACAATGCTAGTGTATGGCTACCACTACAAGAAGACATATACTAATTATCTCACATTTGAATATGTCATACTTATCTCTGTCTGACATCCTGACTCCATATCATCCCAGGAGGTGAGTTACAATGCTAGTATATAGTTACCACTACTAGAAGACATGCACTGATTATCTCACATTTCTACATGTTCTATTTAACTCTGTATGACCTCCTGACACTATATCATAATAGAGGGTGAGTTACAATGCTAGTATATGACTCCCACTATAAGAAGACATGCACCGATTATCTTACATTTGCACATGTCCTATTTCTCTCTGTCTGACCTCATGACTCTATATCATCGTAGGATGTGAGTTACAATGCTAGTGTATAGCTACCACTACAAGAAACATGCACAAATTATCTCACATTTGAACATGTCCTATTTCTCTCTGTCTGACCTCATGAATCTATATCATCATAGCTGGTGAGTTACAATGCTAGTGTATAGCTACCACTACAAGAAACATGCACAAATTATCTCACATTTGAACATGTCCTATTTCTCTCTGTCTGACCTCATGACTCTATATCATCGTAGGATGTGAGTTACAATGCTAGTGTATAGCTACCACTACAAGAAACATGCACAAATTATCTCACATTTGAACATGTCCTATTTCTCTCTGTCTGACCTCATGAATCTATATCATCATAGCTGGTGAGTTACAATGCTAGTGTATAGCTACCACTACAAGAAACATGCACAAATTATCTCACATTTGAACATGTCCTATTTCTCTCTGTCTGACCTCATGACTCTATATCATCGTAGGATGTGAGTTACAATGCTAGTGTATAGCTACCACTACAAGAAACATGCACAAATTATCTCACATTTGAACATGTCCTATTTCTCTCTGTCTGACCTCATGAATCTATATCATCATAGCTGGTGAGTTACAATGCTAGTGTATAGCTACCACTACAAGAAACATGCACAAATTATCTCACATTTGAACATGTCCTATTTCTCTCTGTCTGACCTCATGACTCTATATCATCATAGCTGGTGAGTTACAATGCTAGTGTATAGCTACCACTACAAGAAACATGCACAAATTATCTCACATTTGAACATGTCCTATTTCTCTTTGTCTGACCTCATGACTCTATATCATCATAGCTGGTGAGTTACAATGCTAGTGTATAGCTACCACTACAAGAAACATGCACAAATTATCTCACATTTGAACATGTCCTATTTCTCTCTGTCTGACCTCATGACTCTATATCATCATAGCGGGTGAGTTACAATGCTAGTGTATAGCTACCACTACAAGAAACATGCACAAATTATCTCACATTTGAACATGTCCTATTTCTCTCTGTCTGACCTCATGACTCTATATCATCGTAGGATGTGAGTTACAATGCTAGTGTATAGCTACCACTACAAGAAACATGCACAAATTATCTCACATTTGAACATGTCCTATTTCTCTCTGTCTGACCTCATGAATCTATATCATCATAGCTGGTGAGTTACAATGCTAGTGTATAGCTACCACTACAAGAAACATGCACAAATTATCTCACATTTGAACATGTCCTATTTCTCTCTGTCTGACCTCATGACTCTATATCATCGTAGGATGTGAGTTACAATGCTAGTGTATAGCTACCACTACAAGAAACATGCACAAATTATCTCACATTTGAACATGTCCTATTTCTCTCTGTCTGACCTCATGAATCTATATCATCATAGCTGGTGAGTTACAATGCTAGTGTATAGCTACCACTACAAGAAACATGCACAAATTATCTCACATTTGAACATGTCCTATTTCTCTTTGTCTGACCTCATGACTCTATATCATCATAGCTGGTGAGTTACAATGCTAGTGTATAGCTACCACTACAAGAAACATGCACAAATTATCTCACATTTGAACATGTCCTATTTCTCTTTGTCTGACCTCATGACTCTATATCATCGTAGGATGTGAGTTACAATGCTAGTGTATAGCTACCACTACAAGAAACATGCACAAATTATCTCACATTTGAACATGTCCTATTTCTCTCTGTCTGACCTCATGACTCTATATCATCGTAGGATGTGAGTTACAATGCTAGTGTATAGCTACCACTACAAGAAACATGCACAAATTATCTCACATTTGAACATGTCCTATTTCTCTCTGTCTGACCTCATGAATCTATATCATCATAGCTGGTGAGTTACAATGCTAGTGTATAGCTACCACTACAAGAAACATGCACAAATTATCTCACATTTGAACATGTCCTATTTCTCTCTGTCTGACCTCATGACTCTATATCATCATAGCTGGTGAGTTACAATGCTAGTGTATAGCTACCACTACAAGAAACATGCACAAATTATCTCACATTTGAACATGTCCTATTTCTCTTTGTCTGACCTCATGACTCTATATCATCATAGCTGGTGAGTTACAATGCTAGTGTATAGCTACCACTACAAGAAACATGCACAAATTATCTCACATTTGAACATGTCCTATTTCTCTCTGTCTGACCTCATGACTCTATATCATCATAGCGGGTGAGTTACAATGCTAGTGTATAGCTACCACTACAAGAAACATGCACAAATTATCTCACATTTGAACATGTCCTATTTCTCTCTGTCTGACCTCATGACTCTATATCATCGTAGGATGTGAGTTACAATGCTAGTGTATAGCTACCACTACAAGAAACATGCACAAATTATCTCACATTTGAACATGTCCTATTTCTCTCTGTCTGACCTCATGAATCTATATCATCATAGCTGGTGAGTTACAATGCTAGTGTATAGCTACCACTACAAGAAACATGCACAAATTATCTCACATTTGAACATGTCCTATTTCTCTCTGTCTGACCTCATGACTCTATATCATCATAGCTGGTGAGTTACAATGCTAGTGTATAGCTACCACTACAAGAAACATGCACAAATTATCTCACATTTGAACATGTCCTATTTCTCTTTGTCTGACCTCATGACTCTATATCATCGTAGGATGTGAGTTACAATGCTAGTGTATAGCTACCACTACAAGAAACATGCACAAATTATCTCACATTTGAACATGTCCTATTTCTCTCTGTCTGACCTCATGACTCTATATCATCGTAGGATGTGAGTTACAATGCTAGTGTATAGCTACCACTACAAGAAACATGCACAAATTATCTCACATTTGAACATGTCCTATTTCTCTCTGTCTGACCTCATGAATCTATATCATCATAGCTGGTGAGTTACAATGCTAGTGTATAGCTACCACTACAAGAAACATGCACAAATTATCTCACATTTGAACATGTCCTATTTCTCTCTGTCTGACCTCATGACTCTATATCATCATAGCTGGTGAGTTACAATGCTAGTGTATAGCTACCACTACAAGAAACATGCACAAATTATCTCACATTTGAACATGTCCTATTTCTCTTTGTCTGACCTCATGACTCTATATCATCATAGCTGGTGAGTTACAATGCTAGTGTATAGCTACCACTACAAGAAACATGCACAAATTATCTCACATTTGAACATGTCCTATTTCTCTCTGTCTGACCTCATGACTCTATATCATCATAGCGGGTGAGTTACAATGCTAGTGTATAGCTACCACTACAAGAAACATGCACAAATTATCTCACATTTGAACATGTCCTATTTCTCTCTGTCTGACCTCATGACTCTATATCATCGTAGGATGTGAGTTACAATGCTAGTGTATAGCTACCACTACAAGAAACATGCACAAATTATCTCACATTTGAACATGTCCTATTTCTCTCTGTCTGACCTCATGAATCTATATCATCATAGCTGGTGAGTTACAATGCTAGTGTATAGCTACCACTACAAGAAACATGCACAAATTATCTCACATTTGAACATGTCCTATTTCTCTCTGTCTGACCTCATGACTCTATATCATCGTAGGATGTGAGTTACAATGCTAGTGTATAGCTACCACTACAAGAAACATGCACAAATTATCTCACATTTGAACATGTCCTATTTCTCTCTGTCTGACCTCATGAATCTATATCATCGTAGGATGTGAGTTACAATGCTAGTGTATAGCTACCACTACAAGAAACATGCACAAATTATCTCACATTTGAACATGTCCTATTTCTCTCTGTCTGACCTCATGACTCTATATCATCGTAGGATGTGAGTTACAATGCTAGTGTATAGCTACCACTACAAGAAACATGCACAAATTATCTCACATTTGAACATGTCCTATTTCTCTCTGTCTGACCTCATGACTCTATATCATCGTAGGATGTGAGTTACAATGCTAGTGTATAGCTACCACTACAAGAAACATGCACAAATTATCTCACATTTGAACATGTCCTATTTCTCTCTGTCTGACCTCATGACTCTATATCATCATAGCTGGTGAGTTACAATTCTAGTGTATAGCTACCACTACAAGAAACATGCACAAATTATCTCACATTTGAACATGTCCTATTTCTCTCTGTCTGACCTCATGACTCTATATCATCATAGCTGGTGAGTTACAATGCTAGTGTATAGCTACCACTACAAGAAACATGCACAAATTATCTCACATTTGAACATGTCCTATTTCTCTCTGTCTGACCTCATGACTCTATATCATCGTAGGATGTGAGTTACAATGCTAGTGTATAGCTACCACTACAAGAAACATGCACAAATTATCTCACATTTGAACATGTCCTATTTCTCTCTGTCTGACCTCATGACTCTATATCATCATAGCTGGTGAGTTACAATTCTAGTGTATAGCTACCACTACAAGAAACATGCACAAATTATCTCACATTTGAACATGTCCTATTTCTCTCTGTCTGACCTCATGACTCTATATCATCGTAGGATGTGAGTTACAATGCTAGTGTATAGCTACCACTACAAGAAACATGCACAAATTATCTCACATTTGAACATGTCCTATTTCTCTCTGTCTGACCTCATGACTCTATATCATCATAGCTGGTGAGTTACAATTCTAGTGTATAGCTACCACTACAAGAAACATGCACAAATTATCTCACATTTGAACATGTCCTATTTCTCTCTGTCTGACCTCATGACTCTATATCATCATAGCTGGTGAGTTACAATGCTAGTGTATAGCTACCACTACAAGAAACATGCACAAATTATCTCACATTTGAACATGTCCTATTTCTCTCTGTCTGACCTCATGACTCTATATCATCATAGCTGGTGAGTTACAATGCTAGTGTATAGCTACCACTACAAGAAACATGCACAAATTATCTCACATTTGAACATGTCCTATTTCTCTCTGTCTGACCTCATGACTCTATATCATCATAGCTGGTGAGTTACAATTCTAGTGTATAGCTACCACTACAAGAAACATGCACAAATTATCTCACATTTGAACATGTCCTATTTCTCTCTGTCTGACCTCATGACTCTATATCATCGTAGGATGTGAGTTACAATGCTAGTGTATAGCTACCACTACAAGAAACATGCACAAATTATCTCACATTTGAACATGTCCTATTTCTCTCTGTCTGACCTCATGACTCTATATCATCATAGCGGGTGAGTTACAATGCTAGTGTATAGCTACCACTACAAGAAACATGCACAAATTATCTCACATTTGAACATGTCCTATTTCTCTCTGTCTGACCTCATGACTCTATATCATCGTAGGATGTGAGTTACAATGCTAGTGTATAGCTACCACTACAAGAAACATGCACAAATTATCTCACATTTGAACATGTCCTATTTCTCTCTGTCTGACCTCATGAATCTATATCATCATAGCTGGTGAGTTACAATGCTAGTGTATAGCTACCACTACAAGAAACATGCACAAATTATCTCACATTTGAACATGTCCTATTTCTCTTTGTCTGATTTCATGACTCTATATCATCATAGCTGGTGAGTTACAATGCTAGTGTATAGCTACCACTACAAGAAACATGCACAAATTATCTCACATTTGAACATGTCCTATTTCTCTTTGTCTGACCTCATGACTCTATATCATCATAGCTGGTGAGTTACAATGCTAGTGTATAGCTACCACTACAAGAAACATGCACAAATTATCTCACATTTGAACATGTCCTATTTCTCTCTGTCTGACCTCATGAATCTATATCATCGTAGGATGTGAGTTACAATGCTAGTGTATAGCTACCACTACAAGAAACATGCACAAATTATCTCACATTTGAACATGTCCTATTTCTCTCTGTCTGATCTCATGACTCTATATCATCGTAGGATGTGAGTTACAATGCTAGTGTATAGCTACCACTACAAGAAACATGCACAAATTATCTCACATTTGAACATGTCCTATTTCTCTCTGTCTGACCTCATGACTCTATATCATCGTAGGATGTGAGTTACAATGCTAGTGTATAGCTACCACTACAAGAAACATGCACAAATTATCTCACATTTGAACATGTCCTATTTCTCTCTGTCTGACCTCATGACTCTATATCATCGTAGGATGTGAGTTACAATGCTAGTGTATAGCTACCACTACAAGAAACATGCACAAATTATCTCACATTTGAACATGTCCTATTTCTCTCTGTCTGACCTCATGACTCTATATCATCGTAGGATGTGAGTTACAATGCTAGTGTATAGCTACCACTACAAGAAACATGCACAAATTATCTCACATTTGAACATGTCCTATTTCTCTCTGTCTAAACTCATGACTCTATATCATCATAGCGGGTGAGTTACAATGCTAGTGTATAGCTACCACTACAAGAAACATGCACAAATTATCTCACATTTGAACATGTCCTATTTCTCTCTGTCTGACCTCATGACTCTATATCATCTTAGCTGGTGAGTTACAATTCTAGTGTATAGCTACCACTACAAGAAACATGCACAAATTATCTCACATTTGAACATGTCCTATTTCTCTCTGTCTGACCTCATGACTCTATATCATCATAGCTGGTGAGTTACAATGCTAGTGTATAGCTACCACTACAAGAAACATGCACAAATTATCTCACATTTGAACATGTCCTATTTCTCTCTGTCTGACCTCATGACTCTATATCATCATAGCTGGTGAGTTACAATGCTAGTGTATAGCTACCACTACAAGAAACATGCACAAATTATCTCACATTTGAACATGTCCTATTTCTCTCTGTCTGACCTCATGACTCTATATCATCATAGCGGGTGAGTTACAATGCTAGTGTATAGCTACCACTACAAGAAACATGCACAAATTATCTCACATTTGAACATGTCCTATTTCTCTCTGTCTAAACTCATGACTCTATATCATCATAGCGGGTGAGTTACAATGCTAGTGTATAGCTACCACTACAAGAAACATGCACAAATTATCTCACATTTGAACATGTCCTATTTCTCTCTGTCTGACCTCATGACTCTATATCATCATAGCTGGTGAGTTACAATGCTAGTGTATAGCTACCACTACAAGAAACATGCACAAATTATCTCACATTTGAACATGTCCTATTTCTCTTTGTCTGACCTCATGACTCTATATCATCATAGCTGGTGAGTTACAATGCTAGTGTATAGCTACCACTACAAGAAACATGCACAAATTATCTCACATTTGAACATGTCCTATTTCTCTCTGTCTGACCTCATGACTCTATATCATCATAGCGGGTGAGTTACAATGCTAGTGTATAGCTACCACTACAAGAAACATGCACAAATTATCTCACATTTGAACATGTCCTATTTCTCTCTGTCTGACCTCATGACTCTATATCATCGTAGGATGTGAGTTACAATGCTAGTGTATAGCTACCACTACAAGAAACATGCACAAATTATCTCACATTTGAACATGTCCTATTTCTCTCTGTCTGACCTCATGAATCTATATCATCATAGCTGGTGAGTTACAATGCTAGTGTATAGCTACCACTACAAGAAACATGCACAAATTATCTCACATTTGAACATGTCCTATTTCTCTCTGTCTGACCTCATGACTCTATATCATCGTAGGATGTGAGTTACAATGCTAGTGTATAGCTACCACTACAAGAAACATGCACAAATTATCTCACATTTGAACATGTCCTATTTCTCTCTGTCTGACCTCATGAATCTATATCATCGTAGGATGTGAGTTACAATGCTAGTGTATAGCTACCACTACAAGAAACATGCACAAATTATCTCACATTTGAACATGTCCTATTTCTCTCTGTCTGACCTCATGACTCTATATCATCGTAGGATGTGAGTTACAATGCTAGTGTATAGCTACCACTACAAGAAACATGCACAAATTATCTCACATTTGAACATGTCCTATTTCTCTCTGTCTGACCTCATGACTCTATATCATCGTAGGATGTGAGTTACAATGCTAGTGTATAGCTACCACTACAAGAAACATGCACAAATTATCTCACATTTGAACATGTCCTATTTCTCTCTGTCTGACCTCATGACTCTATATCATCGTAGGATGTGAGTTACAATGCTAGTGTATAGCTACCACTACAAGAAACATGCACAAATTATCTCACATTTGAACATGTCCTATTTCTCTCTGTCTGACCTCATGAATCTATATCATCATAGCTGGTGAGTTACAATGCTAGTGTATAGCTACCACTACAAGAAACATGCACAAATTATCTCACATTTGAACATGTCCTATTTCTCTTTGTCTGATTTCATGACTCTATATCATCATAGCTGGTGAGTTACAATGCTAGTGTATAGCTACCACTACAAGAAACATGCACAAATTATCTCACATTTGAACATGTCCTATTTCTCTTTGTCTGACCTCATGACTCTATATCATCATAGCTGGTGAGTTACAATGCTAGTGTATAGCTACCACTACAAGAAACATGCACAAATTATCTCACATTTGAACATGTCCTATTTCTCTCTGTCTGACCTCATGAATCTATATCATCGTAGGATGTGAGTTACAATGCTAGTGTATAGCTACCACTACAAGAAACATGCACAAATTATCTCACATTTGAACATGTCCTATTTCTCTCTGTCTGATCTCATGACTCTATATCATCGTAGGATGTGAGTTACAATGCTAGTGTATAGCTACCACTACAAGAAACATGCACAAATTATCTCACATTTGAACATGTCCTATTTCTCTCTGTCTAAACTCATGACTCTATATCATCATAGCGGGTGAGTTACAATGCTAGTGTATAGCTACCACTACAAGAAACATGCACAAATTATCTCACATTTGAACATGTCCTATTTCTCTCTGTCTGACCTCATGACTCTATATCATCATAGCTGGTGAGTTACAATGCTAGTGTATAGCTACCACTACAAGAAACATGCACAAATTATCTCACATTTGAACATGTCCTATTTCTCTTTGTCTGACCTCATGACTCTATATCATCATAGCTGGTGAGTTACAATGCTAGTGTATAGCTACCACTACAAGAAACATGCACAAATTATCTCACATTTGAACATGTCCTATTTCTCTCTGTCTGACCTCATGACTCTATATCATCATAGCGGGTGAGTTACAATGCTAGTGTATAGCTACCACTACAAGAAACATGCACAAATTATCTCACATTTGAACATGTCCTATTTCTCTCTGTCTGACCTCATGACTCTATATCATCGTAGGATGTGAGTTACAATGCTAGTGTATAGCTACCACTACAAGAAACATGCACAAATTATCTCACATTTGAACATGTCCTATTTCTCTCTGTCTGACCTCATGAATCTATATCATCATAGCTGGTGAGTTACAATGCTAGTGTATAGCTACCACTACAAGAAACATGCACAAATTATCTCACATTTGAACATGTCCTATTTCTCTCTGTCTGACCTCATGACTCTATATCATCGTAGGATGTGAGTTACAATGCTAGTGTATAGCTACCACTACAAGAAACATGCACAAATTATCTCACATTTGAACATGTCCTATTTCTCTCTGTCTGACCTCATGAATCTATATCATCGTAGGATGTGAGTTACAATGCTAGTGTATAGCTACCACTACAAGAAACATGCACAAATTATCTCACATTTGAACATGTCCTATTTCTCTCTGTCTGACCTCATGACTCTATATCATCGTAGGATGTGAGTTACAATGCTAGTGTATAGCTACCACTACAAGAAACATGCACAAATTATCTCACATTTGAACATGTCCTATTTCTCTCTGTCTGACCTCATGACTCTATATCATCGTAGGATGTGAGTTACAATGCTAGTGTATAGCTACCACTACAAGAAACATGCACAAATTATCTCACATTTGAACATGTCCTATTTCTCTCTGTCTGACCTCATGACTCTATATCATCGTAGGATGTGAGTTACAATGCTAGTGTATAGCTACCACTACAAGAAACATGCACAAATTATCTCACATTTGAACATGTCCTATTTCTCTCTGTCTGACCTCATGAATCTATATCATCATAGCTGGTGAGTTACAATGCTAGTGTATAGCTACCACTACAAGAAACATGCACAAATTATCTCACATTTGAACATGTCCTATTTCTCTTTGTCTGATTTCATGACTCTATATCATCATAGCTGGTGAGTTACAATGCTAGTGTATAGCTACCACTACAAGAAACATGCACAAATTATCTCACATTTGAACATGTCCTATTTCTCTTTGTCTGACCTCATGACTCTATATCATCATAGCTGGTGAGTTACAATGCTAGTGTATAGCTACCACTACAAGAAACATGCACAAATTATCTCACATTTGAACATGTCCTATTTCTCTCTGTCTGACCTCATGAATCTATATCATCGTAGGATGTGAGTTACAATGCTAGTGTATAGCTACCACTACAAGAAACATGCACAAATTATCTCACATTTGAACATGTCCTATTTCTCTCTGTCTGATCTCATGACTCTATATCATCGTAGGATGTGAGTTACAATGCTAGTGTATAGCTACCACTACAAGAAACATGCACAAATTATCTCACATTTGAACATGTCCTATTTCTCTCTGTCTGACCTCATGACTCTATATCATCGTAGGATGTGAGTTACAATGCTAGTGTATAGCTACCACTACAAGAAACATGCACAAATTATCTCACATTTGAACATGTCCTATTTCTCTCTGTCTGACCTCATGACTCTATATCATCGTAGGATGTGAGTTACAATGCTAGTGTATAGCTACCACTACAAGAAACATGCACAAATTATCTCACATTTGAACATGTCCTATTTCTCTCTGTCTGACCTCATGACTCTATATCATCATAGCGGGTGAGTTACAATGCTAGTGTATAGCTACCACTACAAGAAACATGCACAAATTATCTCACATTTGAACATGTCCTATTTCTCTCTGTCTAAACTCATGACTCTATATCATCATAGCGGGTGAGTTACAATGCTAGTGTATAGCTACCACTACAAGAAACATGCACAAATTATCTCACATTTGAACATGTCCTATTTCTCTCTGTCTGACCTCATGACTCTATATCATCTTAGCTGGTGAGTTACAATTCTAGTGTATAGCTACCACTACAAGAAACATGCACAAATTATCTCACATTTGAACATGTCCTATTTCTCTCTGTCTGACCTCATGACTCTATATCATCATAGCTGGTGAGTTACAATGCTAGTGTATAGCTACCACTACAAGAAACATGCACAAATTATCTCACATTTGAACATGTCCTATTTCTCTCTGTCTGACCTCATGACTCTATATCATCATAGCTGGTGAGTTACAATGCTAGTGTATAGCTACCACTACAAGAAACATGCACAAATTATCTCACATTTGAACATGTCCTATTTCTCTCTGTCTGACCTCATGACTCTATATCATCATAGCGGGTGAGTTACAATGCTAGTGTATAGCTACCACTACAAGAAACATGCACAAATTATCTCACATTTGAACATGTCCTATTTCTCTCTGTCTAAACTCATGACTCTATATCATCATAGCGGGTGAGTTACAATGCTAGTGTATAGCTACCACTACAAGAAACATGCACAAATTATCTCACATTTGAACATGTCCTATTTCTCTCTGTCTGACCTCATGACTCTATATCATCATAGAGGGTGAGTTACAATGCTAGTGTATAGCTACCACTACAAGATACATGCCAAATATCTCACATTTGAACATGTCCTATTTCTCTCTGTCTGTCCTCCTGACTCTATATCTTCATAGCTGGTGAGTTACATTGCTATTACACTACTAAACTTGTGGCAACTTACATATGGACATGTCCTGTTTCTCTTCTTTCTTGACTATGACCTAATATCATCATAGAAAGTGAGTTGAAGTGCTAGGGTACTTCTAATGTGGCTCTACAAACTTTCTTTATAAGAAGTTCATTGATAATATCTTGCAGAAGAATTGTAGTTGTTAAAAGTATATGTTATTGGAGTTATACGAAAAGATGGCGTAGTCTTGACTGCATCACAATAATGCAAGTGCATTCCTTTTATACTCAGGAAATGGTGCAATGCATTTAGCTGGAGTTCCTGCATGAGCTTGCACAAATAACAAAAAATTAAATAAACAGAAAACAATGGGCAGCTCGTTATCTATAAGAAAATCCCTACATATTTTCCCATGTTAATAATGTGGCCACAAAATAACTATGATCATGGAATGTAAATTTGACCACACTTTATTTCTGTACTCACAAAATAAGTACATTATTTATAAGTCCCTGAATATTAATAGTTACTATTTATGCCAACATTGGTACTTATGTACTACTTAATTTCCTGGTGTATATAGTTTAGTCTTTAGGTGAAATAGTCCACACTGCTGCCACCCAATGAGATGGAATCACTGTCAAAAGCTTTTACTATATATAACAAAGGGTAGTCTAGTGGTTGTGATCACTATTACTTGTGTGATGACGGTGTCACATAAAGTGTTACTGCAACACTATAGAACATAGCCAGTCATACTGTAGAGATGATATCTGAATAGTTCCTGCATATTTTAATGTGCTCATTACATGACATAATATTGCAATTAATTGAAGATTTAACACCTTCGGAATAATATATTTACATATTTATTGTTCAACAGTCTGTCCAACTTGCGCTTGTTCAATATTCCCCCTTATCTTTATACAGGGTAGTTTAGTGTATTACTTTCAATTTGAATATGGCATTATTTGCTCCAATTGGAATGATTTATTTCTCTCTGACTGCTCTACTTTATATCATCATAGATGGTGAATTGCATGCAATGCTAGTGTATTCCTAGCATTAGTGGGAAATATGCATTAGTCAACTCTTCTACAACACTTGCCATGTCCTGTCTATTAAACATAAATGAGTTATTTCAGTGGAAGAATTTAACTTAAAATCATCGATATATTTGTCTTTCTCTCTAATTCTTAATTTGATATGATCATAGATGGTGAGTGGATCTTTAATTGGAATTTTGATTTTGCGAAGAAAAATTTCAGCAATAAAAGTGTTTTTCTTGTTATTGTGATTTGATGATATTCACTCATCCATTGTGGACATCTGAACTATCCTCTCACTTGGTGAGTATATATATAGTATTCATTATAGTTTGCTTGTCATTTAGAACAACTCAGGTGTATGTGCATAAACAGGTGGTGCAGTCTGTGCATATGGGGGTGTGTGGTAGCTTAAAATACTGGGCTACTTAGTCCAAATGAAAAAGCCTTTGTACTAACAGTTCTGCATTACTGAACTATAGAAATGTTTATTGTTAGCATTAATCAGTGTCATTAATTGTATGGTGTATGTTTAATTATAATTAGTGTTACTATTTGTATTGTGTTATATGACTAACTAGTTATGTGTAAGTATTGTGTACTATTTCATACTACTTAGTCCATCACCTTAATGAGCTCAGCAGCCTAGTGAACAGAACCAGTTCTGAAACACAGCTGTTCAGCCAGCATCCACATATAACCTGAAATATTTTCGTATTAACACTCATTCCTTGACCTTATGATTTTATTCAAGATTGAATTTCTTGGACAAATTCATCATACCCGCAGGGTTTTATTTAAGATTTTTTGGAGGGAGGGAGGTTGGAATACCAACATGTGTTCTTAAAATCAACCAAATATTGTGTGTTAGCTAAATTTTGGAGGGAATATATAATAATAGCATTTGGTGATTTTCATACTTACATAATTTTCAGTTGACAATTGAGCCCACTACACACACAACAAAACATACCTTCAACACCAGGCAGCCCATCATACCTAACCCACCGGTGAGCTTTCTCATATTCTGGTCAATAAGACAACTTCTGTTTGTTCTTGACGTAGAATATATGGCTCACTGGCAGAATCTGATTTTAATTATGCTGAGGAATTATTGTTATGTTGGTTAAAAGTTCACTGGACCACATGGCATTTCTTAACCTGCTGACACACATGCTCATTATTGATAGTTCTAAAAGACTCACCGTATGACCATGTAATTGAATATTTACTATCTATGTCAGGGATTTTTCTAGGAGATTTTCCAGGGGGGTGGGGGGGGGGGGGACAAGTCACCGCTCCAGTGGACATTAAACTACTATCAGGCAATTACAACCTCTGGCCACGATTTCTTGCCGGGTAAAGCTTTCTAGGCCCACTTTTGGTGGGCTATTGTAGCACTACATAGAAGCAAAGGCATTTGCATGTAACTTGTTTCTTTAATTCTAGTTCAGAGAGAGAATTTGAATCAAGTGGATTAATTAAAAAAAATTTATAAGAAATGTAATGGTCCATGAAAGTGCCATAGTTTATTGTAATGTAACGGGGCCAATTGTAAAAACTTGTTATGGTTCAACTACTGTGTTTCCACTGACAGCTCAACAACCCAAACGCTTCACATAGCAATAAGTGCAAGTAACTTATTATCACAAAAAATATAGAAATGTGTGGCATCTCTCCAACCACAAACCGCAACAATGAAATATGAATAATCCACTATAAATATTTTACAAGTAAGTGTTACTTAACCCTCCTTTTCCAAAGGAATGCATCCTGTGTGTTTTTTTTAGAGGCATTACATAACCCGTGGAAACTCATATTGATCAGGTGGGTGTCGGTTTTAGAAATGGTAATGAGGTAATGAGGGCAAACTAGGTCTGTGAAGGGGGTAGAGTCTTGGTCGGACATTCTCATCATCATGATCAAGTAAATTGAGGAAGGTTCCTGGAGTTGATGTTGAAGAAGGTGGGGCTTGTGGATTCAGGCGAGATGTCCTTATACACTTGTTTTATTTGAATGTTATCCAGGCAGGACTTCAGCCGGTCAAAATGAACCACCTGGGTCATATTTAGTCACACCTTAATGTGGGTGTATCATTATTAACCTGGTAATACCGGATGTACCTGCTAGTTAGCTATAAATGTTATAACCAAGTGTAAAATTAACAACTACACAGTTACTATATAGCTAGCTAGCTATCAAATATCCACCTCCACACCAAAAGTGGCAAGCAGCTAGCAAGTATTGCCATGACAAATCACAAATTTCCTCATTTTCTGTGCCTGAATCCGAGCTGGTTGAAGCTGTAGTGTCATTAGCTCTGAGGTGATGAGAAATTATTGCACTAGTCCAAGGGACCTCTTCACTAATTCACGATCAGATTTGCTACACTGCTCCTCTATTGTGGTTTTTTAAAAAAAATTTTATCATTGCTACCTCTCTTGGTATCCATGTAAACTACCACTCCTGGACTTCCTGGCAGAATCCTGACTCATGAATTGTTGAAATTTGTTGAAGTAGTGTATCACTTTCATTGAGTTCTAGCTGTAGCTGTCCCCTTTTGACGTCATGGAAGAGTTACGCCCCCGCAGGAAATACATTTTTTAAGCTAACTTTTCTTCATGAATATTGAGTTCTAGCTGTAGCTGTCCCCTTTGTGACGTCATGGAAGAGTTACACCCCCACAGGAAATACATTTTGAAAACTAATTTTTCTTCATGAATATTGAGTTCTAGCTGCAGCTGTCCCCTTTGTGACATCAGGAAGAGTTACACCCCCACAGGAAATACATATTTGAAGCTAACATCTTCACGAATATTGGACGGAAAATTTCCAAAAAAAAATTTTAATACCAGGTTATGCATCAAGGACGGACAAGATAAGACAATAAAAAAAAAAATTGTTTTCCTGTTCAGTTATCCTTTAAATATTATGTTTTTCTGACTAATATTTTGTAACCCATGTCATTTTAACATTTTAAGTACCACGCATATCCCCCAATTAGTGTTAACCTAATGATGTCAAATAGAATGTAGTATTTAGTGTGTCCTTTAATAATTGTGAATTTTTATTAATATTCTTATACCAAATTGTTATGTACCACCAATGAATAAAATATCTTCTTTCTCTCCCAGCTGGTTTTATTGAGAAGGCTCAAGTTCAGCTTGAGAAAGAATTGGAAATTGAGGTGACCATGAAGCGAAAGAAATCTGTGATTTTGGGGTTTGCTGGCGCTGGAAAGACCCACACTTTGGCTCTCTTATTACACAACCAGCCTCCTTCCAAGCGTGTCAGCACACCATGTTTCAAACCTCCTGTACGAAGCATAGGGCTGAGGCGATTCAAAAAGTCTCCTTCATCCGAATCCTGTATGGAAATTAGTCGAGAAGAGTATTCCTGGAGGATGATGAGATCTGGAAAAGATGCCTTATCCAAAATTATCAAACCAGTTAAAGTGAGTCTCCATGAAAGAAAGGATCTGAGTCGGAACGAACTATCTCGCAGAGTAAAAGGAAACTTGCTTCGAGATTCGGTTAAGGCCAAATATGTGGAGCCTTTAATTGATGAGGTTGTGGCAGAAATAACTGACAGTGGTGGGCAACCACAATTCCTTGAAATTCTCCCACGGTTTATTAATGGTCTTAACGTTGTTATTGTTGTCACTAATCTGAGTGAGCGCCTGGACGAATGTCCCACCAGCTACTTCTATGGAAAAGATGGTGAGCTAGTCGGAGAAGGAGTGCCTTCAAGGATCACTAATGAACAGATGCTGCGTCAGTTCATGCAGATGGTTGTGTCACAATGTTCGGGAAACAGACGAATAAAGATCATCATTGTCGGCACCCACAGAGATTTGGAACACAGGTGTAATGAGACAAGAGAAGAGAAGGAAAGGAAGCTCTTGAATATGGTGAAATCATTTGACCTGAGTGACAATGTCGTTTATGCTGACCACAATGGCAAGAAGCTGATCTTTGCAGTAGATGCCAAGGATCCTAATGAAGCCGATTATGAAATGGGCCGAAAGGTAATGGAGTTGGTGATGGATGAAGATGGAGCCGAGACCATCAACATCCCATTGAAGTTTCACTTATTGGAGGAGACCCTAAGGGAAATGTCAACCACGGGGCAGATTGCATCAACAGTCAATGAAGTTATGCAAAATGTGAGGAAGTACTTCACTAATGAAAAATCCTTGAAAGAGGGCCTGAAATATCTTGAAGAATCCAATCGCATCTTTTACTTCAGTGAGTTGTTTCCCGACAAGGTGTTTGGAGAGCCTCAAGCTGTGCTGAACATGGTGACAGAGGTAGTGAAGGAACACATCAAGCTGACTGCAGGTGTCGATACAGGGAGGTTGATTGATGGGGCATGGAAGAAGTTCAAAGAGCAAGGGATCATTACCGAAAATTTGCTGAAGAAAATTTCAGATGGTTATGATTCTCATTTCACTCCTATGGATATGCTGAAATTATTGAACAAATTGCTGATCGTGTTTGAAAGGATTCCTGAGGAATTCCTGATGCCATGCTTGCTGACTTCAGAAAAATCCAAGAGCACGTTTAAGAGCCAGACAAACGATCCCATGCAACATATCCCTATGATGTTGCACTTCCCAAGGGGCACAGCAAGAATTGGCGTCTTCTGCAGCACCGTCTGTAAGCTTATCTCTGGCAAGAAGTGGAAGCACTACGAACATTCCTGTGTAGCTAGAAATAGCTTCTCTTTCACTCGTCCCTGTGGCTTAGGAGTAGTTTGTCTTCAGGACTCCTATGACTCCTTCTTCCAAGTCACTCTTCACTTTCCCTCTGATCCTGAATTTTGCGAGGAGTTGCCTTCTACTTGTGTGGCTGTACGGGACACGATCAGGGAAGTGATCAATGGAGTCACGAAAACTCTCCTCTATGTTCCAGATGCACCTGTGCTTGCCTTTGAGTGTGTGGCAGAGCACACAACCAGATTCTCTCTTCACGCTGCCAAGTATATCAAGGGGAAAAGAGACTATCTAATCTGTACCAGAGAGCCCTCCATCACCGGAAAGGTGACAGATGATCACAGACTTTGGCAAGGTGTGTATGTTTGTGTGTGTGTGTGGGTTGGTGGGTGGGTGCGAGTGTGGTCTGGTGTGTGTGTGGTCTGGTGTGTACTTGTAGAAGATGTGGTTAGAAAAATAGTAGTTGCATTTTATTGAGTCTGATAAATCATGTGTCTTTCATATCTTACAGGTGTCCCTGTACCCACTGATCTATGTTCTTCCCAGACTGTCTGCACACCTCACCACTCCTCGCCGGGTGAGTTTCCACTCGAGTGCACACAATATACGCATGTCCAGATCAAAACATTCGAATATTTTTCCAATATTTGATATGGACCTGGAGAACAAGAGAATAGAATAAGAATGGACAGGAAACTGTTGACATCAGCTGTAGTGGTGCACAAGTTAGTACTGCTGTATCACTGCCTGTCAGTCACATGACCTCACCAAACGTTGACACTAGTATTGTGACAACAGACTGTTGATAAACCACATTAGATTGCATCCATTGTACTAAATGGTAATAGAACACATTTGTCCCTGTTTGTGCTCCTAAGGATTTTGTATTATGTATAAATATCCTTGAAGCTGATTTCTAGTAATGGAAGTTATAATGACCATTCTCTACCTGCAATATTGGCACCATATTGGCACCATATTGGCATGGGAAGGAAAGAGGTTTAGATATAGCATTCCCAAAACATTATTTTTGGTCAATGTGATGTTCTAGTCTAACTAATCACTGCAAGCCACTGTGATGTCTGATAATCTGTGATATAGGATGACTGAGCTGAGAACTGTTTTATTTAGTGTTAGTTGGAGAGCTGTAGTTTGATCAACTATTCTCTTTAATAAAGTATGATGAAATGGCTATTAATGAATGATGCCACACATCACTAGAATAGATTAATTGACATATTCAGGCAATTAATCATGTATTATAAACTTATTAAATTCTAGCATGATATTCAGAATTGGCCTCGCAAGCTATCTGCCATATTTCTGCTGGTGCATGCATGCATGCACATAGTGTAGGTTGTTGTCGGCACTCCATTGTAACAACCGAGGCAAGAACACAGGCTCAATTTCACCATGGATTACAGCAGAATCTAGTTTGATGCTTTGACCTACAGCAAGCACCTAGATAAGCTGTCTGAAAATCGTATTGTGTTTTGCTGATGAGATGCTGGCTGGCATCAGCACTCCATTGTAATGGCCGAGGCAAGAAGAAGAATGAACCTGCCTGATCAAAAGTGGATTCTACCCACATATCTTAATTTATTGCTGGTTATGAAAGAAAATAGATCAAGTTTTTTTCTCTTCGTTTATATAAAGCTTCTTTTTAAAAAATTAAAGTAACAATGGGCAATGAAATTTTAATGAGCGACATGTTTGTTTAAGATGGAATCACACATCAAGGTTGCAAAGGAAGTCACACTGTCCTGCCTTATTGTAGGAATCAGAGCATTCCACATGTACACACACACTTTACTGAATCACAATCACACACCTGTTTGAAGTAAATCTCAGTATATTAAAGTCACCCAGTTCGTAGTGACATGGCGATTATAGATTACTATAAGTGCACGTTAATGAGACTAACTGTACCCACAGGAGCAGCTGCTGTTGCAGTGGGAGCTGTCAGAGAGGAATACAAAGGTTTGTTCTTATTCTCTTCCTTGACCCTTTGATCATGTCAACTCCTTGTTACACTGTTGTGGTTTCTCTCACTTTCCTTCATGGCAGGTGGGAGGATTCATGTTGGAGCCATGAAAACATTAAATGACCTCTACAATCTTAACTTTGATATTGGTCATTTACTTGGTGTTTAAATGTTGATACACTGTCTTTGTTCATTGCAGGCAAAGAAGTGAATGTGAAAAATGCCATTGCTGTAGTCACTGCTGACCTGAATCCTGACAAGTACTCTCATTTGGGGCTCACATTGGGGCTAACGTTGACAACCATCCAAAAGATTGAGGCAGATTATTACATGTGTAGTCGACGCCTAATGGAAATTATGCAAGCTTGGATTGACCGCAGTACATCCGTGAGTCCATCAGAGAAATGGAAGACTTTTGCTCAAGCACTTGTGGATATCAAGGAGAAATGTTTGGCTGAGAAAATAGTTTTTTTGCACCAACACATTACATAATATACTTGACATTTTCCCATAATTTCTATTTCATGCTTACCTCTTTTATTTTGTTTCCATTCTCCGTAGTAGTATGTAGCCTGCTAGTACAACACACTAGGTTAGAACTTTGAACTTGAACTTGTGCTTTTGCCGTAAACTATGTATATTTTAATTTTTCTTTAAAACAATTATATAGCTGTGTATATTTTGTTGTTGTTGATGTATTCCTTGTTTATTTCTAATAGAAATCATTTGTATATTTTATATTCATAAACTTTGTATTTTAAAAATTAGTATCAAATTTTAAAAAAAGAAATAAGAAAAAAATTAAAAAGACGAAAAAAATATATACTATTAGCTTTAGGGAAAGGGAATAGATGTGTGGAAGTAATTTTAAGTAGCTACCAGTTTAATTCTCCACGATCCCTGTGTTCCTGGCTTGGTAGTACACAAGGACATTATTTCAGAAACCTGGCAACCCTGGTGGCCAAATAAGATAAAAATTTGAATAGTCTATACCAAAAAAACTGAATATTACGGATAAATGGTTAAGGCACAGCATACAGGTTTCCTAAGAGGAAGGTCAGGGGTTTGATTCTTCAAAAATGGGAATTTTGCCCCTTTTTTCCTTTAAAATTTTTCTGATAAAAGGTGTTGCATCAAAAGCAAGAATACTTTTTGGAATGGCCTTAATCAGATAGATGTGAGAACAGGTCTACAATAACAAAAGGTGAATGTATGAGGTAATGGTGAGCATTAACAAGATAATGAGTGAAGTGGATGCTTGGGTTCAGAGTATTACAAAAGTCCAAGTTCAAAGGGTTCAACAATAAATCACAAGAAAAAGGACTTGTTCAGTCAATCCTAACCACATCTTTTCATGGTTCATATGAATGTGTGTGTGTGTGTGTGTGTGTGTGCGTGCGTGCGTGCGTGCGTGCGTGCGTGCGTGCGTGCGTGCGTGCGTGCGTGCGTGCGTGCGTGCGTGCGTGCGTGTGCGTGCGTGTGTGTGCGTGCGTGCGTGCGTGTACACACACAGTAGAACCCCCGAGTTACGAACTGACCAGTCAATGGAACAGCCAACTGGGGGGAAAAATGAGTGAGAGTACCACCAACTATTTTATTTTCCTAACTTTTCTAGAATACCCACACTCCCATAATTCATTTGCTGCAGCTGTTCTCACCCTTTCCTTCCTTGGAATTATTTTTCTCCTTTCCTCCAGCTGCCAGTTGTTCCACACTAAAATTCAAGGCTCACTATGGCTTCTAGCTCATCTACTAAATGTAAAAGAGTTATTTTCACTATTGAGCAGAAGTTGGACCTTTTAAAGAAGTTGGATCAAGGCAGCACTATGTCATCCTAGCCACTGAATTCGGAGTAGGAAAATCCACTGTGTTTGACATAAAGAACTGAAGGGAGCAAATTATCAAATTTGAAAATTTGCTGGTGAAGCACAGTATGATAGCTCTCTGACAAATCCATGTATAGTAAGGAGAGCTGATGATGATGCCCATGATAGAGCCATTCACCACTGGTTTATTCAGGAAAGACATAAGGGCACACCAATTAGTGGTGTTTTTGAAATGGAAAAAGCAAGGTTGCTATACCAAAGCTTTATCCATGTAAATCTGATGACATAACAGCATGACATAAAAAAAGTCTTGAAACAGGTGGATAATTGCAAAATACCTAGTGACAAATAGGTATGAATCCAGTTACAATGTTTAAGAGATGGAGAACTTTGTAGTCTTAGATTACAGCAATAAACCTATATTATAATTCATAACATAATTATGATTCCATAGTTTCAGAGTTACGAACAGGAGTTATGAACACTCTAGTTTCCCAAGGGGTTCGAAGTTATGAACACTCTAGTTTCCCAAGGGGTTCGTAACTCTGAGGTTCTACTGTATATATACATACATACATACATAAATACACATATATATATATATATATATGTATATATATGTATATATATATGTACATATATATATACATGAAATCAAAAACAGGGATCCTAAATTTAAAAAAAAAACAACTTTTGAACAGAACCAAGTCAAGCAAATCTGAGGCCATATTTGGACTCAGTTTGTTCATGCAGATGTCCAAGAACCAAGAAATTCATGAAATGTTGAGTTATTGAATCTTTGCAATTTTGCACGCCATCATCAAACAAGAAGTTGAATACCCACCATAAAAATAAAACAAATTCTCCAACAAAAAAAAATAAATAAAAATAAATAAAAAAATTTTAAAAAAACATCTCTTTCATACCAAAAAAACAACAACAACATGCATAAATACATCAAAGAGAAAAAAAACAACAATGAAACATGTTGAGTAAAATATAAATAAGCATCCCTTTCGTGACAACAAGACACTTCACAAAACAGACCAACATTTAGAAATTCCATTCTCATGCAATTGCTCCAAAAGTAATCTCAATTTGAAAAAAAAAGAAAGTGAGTTATATACCACATAACCAACATATATTGAACCAGAAAAA
Organism: Lycopodina hypogea; assembly: GCA_963969325.1. Classification (NCBI taxonomy): domain Eukaryota; kingdom Metazoa; phylum Porifera; class Demospongiae; order Poecilosclerida; family Cladorhizidae; genus Lycopodina; species Lycopodina hypogea. The sequence goes on along the minus strand of OZ017791.1, from coordinate 10,932,821 downwards.
CAAATTTACCCAAACCTGTATGGTCCAATGCATTACTTGTTCTACTCAAACCTACACAAGAAATTCTGTGCAGCAAAAATAATTATCAGTTGGAATAAAGTAAGTTGAATATGTCTTAAATAACATTTATTGAATCATAAAGAACAATTTACTTAAACCTATTTGACTTTATACATTTATTTATATTTCCTTTTTATATTAGTAATCATTTGTTACAAAAATATATTATCATGAATGAATTCCACAACAAACAAAAAAAAGAAGAAAAAAGAAACACATTATTTATGTAATCCTTACATGCACGCACACACACACGCAAGCACACACACTCTCTCACAACTCCACACACATTCTCAACACCCAGCAATCAAAAAAAAAACAAAAAAAAAAACAACACTATACTAAATTAACAACCTGCAGCAGTTGTTCACTGCTGATCTAGCTCTTAAAACCACACCATGTAATTTCTACTACCAATTTATAAATAAAAACCAAGCAACATACAAACACATTTATCCTTAATAAGTATTTTATTACAAAAAAAAAACACTGCCAACATACACAACTGCAATGAATGCATTAACATTAGATTAACTATACCAAAAGAGTTAATAAAAATAATAATAAATTAAAAAAAAACCCCTTTAATTATAGAAAATCACATTAATCCAATGTTTCATTTGAACCAATCAATTTAACTACACTGCTATCAATGAAAGAGATCCAATCATTCAGTCCAAACTATGTCTTCAAGCAATCACCAAGGGCAAGAAAGGTATACCATTAAGCCACACACATACTGATACCTTTAAAAAAAATTTTTTTTTGACCATTCCACATGAATTACACATGAAAAAAAGAGTAAGTTACCAAGGCCGATTAAGATCAAAAGGCAAGAGAAGTTGGCTGAATACAACCAACCATTCAGTCACACTACAGGTCAAGCAAAATGCTCAAAACATCATCAACTCATGGAACACTTACGAATACAGTGAATGAACATCAAACAAATAAACTTTAGCAAACAACAACAAATGCACTTTACATTTCAACAGAGAGTCATGAACACATAGAGGAATGTCAGGTCACAACTGTCATAGAAGCAACTAATATTGAAACAGAAGCAACAGCAATAACAAATAGGTGCCATAGTTTGGAAATAGTTCCATTGCAAAGACATCCAAGATTATGAAAAATTCATATAGGCTAGGATAATTCAGCTACACTTCGCTCTGCTTGGATAAAAAAAAAAAAATCATAAGGTTTCAATCTGAGGGTCTCGGTCTGAGGGTCTCGGTCTGAGGGTCTCGGTCTGAGGGTCTCGGTCTGAGGGTCTCGGTCTGAGGGTCTCGGTCTGAGGGTCTCGGTCTGAGGGTCTCGGTCTGAGGGTCTCGGTCTGAGGGTCTCGGTCTGAGGGTCTCGGTCTGAGGGTCTCGGTCTGAGGGTCTCGGTCTGAGGGTCTCGGTCTGAGGGTCTCGGTCTGAGGGTCTCGGTCTGAGGGTCTCGGTCTGAGGGTCTCGGTCTGAGGGTCTCGGTCTGAGGGTCTCGGTCTGAGGGTCTCGGTCTGAGGGTCTCGGTCTGAGGGTCTCGGTCTGAGGGTCTCGGTCTGAGGGTCTCGGTCTGAGGGTCTCGGTCTGAGGGTCTCGGTCTGAGGGTCTCGGTCTGAGGGTCTCGGTCTGAGGGTCTCGGTCTGAGGGTCTCGGTCTGAGGGTCTCGGTCTGAGGGTCTCGGTCTGAGGGTCTCGGTCTGAGGGTCTCGGTCTGAGGGTCTCGGTCTGAGGGTCTCGGTCTGAGGGTCTCGGTCTGAGGGTCTCGGTCTGAGGGTCTCGGTCTGAGGGTCTCGGTCTGAGGGTCTCGGTCTGAGGGTCTCGGTCTGAGGGTCTCGGTCTGAGGGTCTCGGTCTGAGGGTCTCGGTCTGAGGGTCTCGGTCTGAGGGTCTCGGTCTGAGGGTCTCGGTCTGAGGGTCTCGGTCTGAGGGTCTCGGTCTGAGGGTCTCGGTCTGAGGGTCTCGGTCTGAGGGTCTCGGTCTGAGGGTCTCGGTCTGAGGGTCTCGGTCTGAGGGTCTCGGTCTGAGGGTCTCGGTCTGAGGGTCTCGGTCTGAGGGTCTCGGTCTGAGGGTCTCGGTCTGAGGGTCTCGGTCTGAGGGTCTCGGTCTGAGGGTCTCGGTCTGAGGGTCTCGGTCTGAGGGTCTCGGTCTGAGGGTCTCGGTCTGAGGGTCTCGGTCTGAGGGTCTCGGTCTGAGGGTCTCGGTCTGAGGGTCTCGGTCTGAGGGTCTCGGTCTGAGGGTCTCGGTCTGAGGGTCTCGGTCTGAGGGTCTCGGTCTGAGGGTCTCGGTCTGAGGGTCTCGGTCTGAGGGTCTCGGTCTGAGGGTCTCGGTCTGAGGGTCTCGGTCTGAGGGTCTCGGTCTGAGGGTCTCGGTCTGAGGGTCTCGGTCTGAGGGTCTCGGTCTGAGGGTCTCGGTCTGAGGGTCTCGGTCTGAGGGTCTCGGTCTGAGGGTCTCGGTCTGAGGGTCTCGGTCTGAGGGTCTCGGTCTGAGGGTCTCGGTCTGAGGGTCTCGGTCTGAGGGTCTCGGTCTGAGGGTCTCGGTCTGAGGGTCTCGGTCTGAGGGTCTCGGTCTGAGGGTCTCGGTCTGAGGGTCTCGGTCTGAGGGTCTCGGTCTGAGGGTCTCGGTCTGAGGGTCTCGGTCTGAGGGTCTCGGTCTGAGGGTCTCGGTCTGAGGGTCTCGGTCTGAGGGTCTCGGTCTGAGGGTCTCGGTCTGAGGGTCTCGGTCTGAGGGTCTCGGTCTGAGGGTCTCGGTCTGAGGGTCTCGGTCTGAGGGTCTCGGTCTGAGGGTCTCGGTCTGAGGGTCTCGGTCTGAGGGTCTCGGTCTGAGGGTCTCGGTCTGAGGGTCTCGGTCTGAGGGTCTCGGTCTGAGGGTCTCGGTCTGAGGGTCTCGGTCTGAGGGTCTCGGTCTGAGGGTCTCGGTCTGAGGGTCTCGGTCTGAGGGTCTCGGTCTGAGGGTCTCGGTCTGAGGGTCTCGGTCTGAGGGTCTCGGTCTGAGGGTCTCGGTCTGAGGGTCTCGGTCTGAGGGTCTCGGTCTGAGGGTCTCGGTCTGAGGGTCTCGGTCTGAGGGTCTCGGTCTGAGGGTCTCGGTCTGAGGGTCTCGGTCTGAGGGTCTCGGTCTGAGGGTCTCGGTCTGAGGGTCTCGGTCTGAGGGTCTCGGTCTGAGGGTCTCGGTCTGAGGGTCTCGGTCTGAGGGTCTCGGTCTGAGGGTCTCGGTCTGAGGGTCTCGGTCTGAGGGTCTCGGTCTGAGGGTCTCGGTCTGAGGGTCTCGGTCTGAGGGTCTCGGTCTGAGGGTCTCGGTCTGAGGGTCTCGGTCTGAGGGTCTCGGTCTGAGGGTCTCGGTCTGAGGGTCTCGGTCTGAGGGTCTCGGTCTGAGGGTCTCGGTCTGAGGGTCTCGGTCTGAGGGTCTCGGTCTGAGGGTCTCGGTCTGAGGGTCTCGGTCTGAGGGTCTCGGTCTGAGGGTCTCGGTCTGAGGGTCTCGGTCTGAGGGTCTCGGTCTGAGGGTCTCGGTCTGAGGGTCTCGGTCTGAGGGTCTCGGTCTGAGGGTCTCGGTCTGAGGGTCTCGGTCTGAGGGTCTCGGTCTGAGGGTCTCGGTCTGAGGGTCTCGGTCTGAGGGTCTCGGTCTGAGGGTCTCGGTCTGAGGGTCTCGGTCTGAGGGTCTCGGTCTGAGGGTCTCGGTCTGAGGGTCTCGGTCTGAGGGTCTCGGTCTGAGGGTCTCGGTCTGAGGGTCTCGGTCTGAGGGTCTCGGTCTGAGGGTCTCGGTCTGAGGGTCTCGGTCTGAGGGTCTCGGTCTGAGGGTCTCGGTCTGAGGGTCTCAGTCTGAGGGTCTCAATCTTACATATTATTTATTTATTTATTTATTTATTTATTTATTCATTTGTTTGTTTTATTATTTTTTTTTTTTTGTTGTTTGTTTGGGTTTTTGTTTGTTTTTGTTTGTTTGGGTTTTTTTTTTTTTTTTGTTTGTTTGGGTTTTTGTTTGTTTGTTTGTTGTTGTTGGTGTGTTTGTTTGTTTACTTGTTTTTTTGTTTACTTGTTTGTTTGTTTGTTTGTTTATTTGGGTTTTTATTTGTTTGTTAGTTTGTTTTTGTTTGTTTTATTGTTTTCTTGTATGTTTTTTTTTTTTTGTTTGTTTGTTTGTTTATTTAAAATACTATGATGGCCAAAACAACTTCCTGTAGGTGTGGATATGGCCAAATCACACCATACATGGTTAATAATGCTTACCTGGGTACTTGGAAACCACACACTAAATTTCATGCCTATTGGTCTTTTGGTTAGCTTTTGGCTACCAAAACAACTTCCTGTTGGTGTGGCTATGACAAAACCACTCCCAATATAATATCTGAATGTGGTTAATAATGCCCACCCGGTTACTTGGAGACTACATGCTAAATTTCAGCATGGTTAATCCTTTAATTAGCTAAATGACTTCATGTGGGTGTGAATATGACAAAGCTACATCCATTGCCACTCCCACGTACGGTTAATAATGCTCATCTGGTTACAACCGGACTGAAATTTAGAATGAGGTTTCCAAGCAACTGGGTGAGCATTACTATCACATATGCATAGCCAAAACAACTTCCAGTGGGTGTGTCTATGGACAAACCACACCCACATGTGGTCAATAATGCTTTCCATGTTACTTGGAGATCACATGCCAAATTTTTTTTTGGCTTGATTGGTCTCCGATTAACTTTTTCAACCATAATAACTTCCTGTGGGTGTGGTTATGGAAAATCCACACCCATTACCATGCCCACATGTGTTTAATAATGCTCTACCAGGTTCTTGAGAGCACATGCCTAATTTAGGTCCATTTTTGGTCTAAGTGTGTCACTCTAATGCCCAGATCATATGCATACAAATATACATGCATACTTATGAACCAAAATAAATATTGAAGTGTGTTTATTGGCTCTAACTCCTTAGAATCAAGCTATATTCAGAAGTTCTTTTTTTGGCCCTTTTTTGCTTTAAGGTAGGTTCACAGGCCTGCCTAGCGTAAGGTATCTCACATCGTATTGTTGCAAAGAAAAATTGTTCATGGTTCACAAAGTTGGGAAAGTATAGCTTTTGTGTGTTGGTTAGTCTCCTAATAGCGCTACAGTAGCAGCATTTGACCACCAACCACTGAAAACAATGGATGCCAATTCTAGTTCTTGTCCAAGTAGTTGCAGGAGCTCAAGCAGTGAAGGAGAATGGGATCTCATTCTTTCATTGGCCAGGAGGCAGCAAAGAAAAAGAAAAGGAAGAGTTGATCAAGTGATCATGACTTGTTTTAAAATTACTTGGGTAGGTAATGTTCCTTTCTTGTCTTGAATATCTTTCTGCTAAGGCATACAAAAAGAATCTCTCAACTTGAGCAGATGATGGCACAGCAATGTTACACTTTATGAACACTTTTAATGGAAAGTGATGAAGGGAAGAGAGATCTTATCCAGAAATTAGAAAGTGACTTTATAAACTCTGGCCTTAATTTTTGGGAAGATACTACCCGGGACATTTGAAAAACATAACAAATGTTCTTGCACCAGGGAATATATATATATGTGTGTATATATATATATATATATATATATATATATATATATATACATATATATGTACATACACACACACATACTATTGTATATTATCTATTTTACAACATGTACATCTTTTTGAGATCACATTGATAACATTATATACACTTAATGCCAGTACTGGTAATATAAACAATAAAATGTACCACATCAAATGAGAAAATATTCAGTGATGATAATGTGTGATCATGCCACAATAAGTGCTGTGTAAAAAAAAGGGGGAAAAAGAATCTGTTACATCTAGTTTAGCGAAAATTATGTGACAAAATGTAATTGTAATACAATTACAATTACACACATTAAAATGTATTCTAATTACAATTACAATTATATAATTTCATATTTTGTATTTGAATTACTTTTGTAATTCCCAAGTGTACTGAATAGCATACATTTAGTATCAATGATGTTTAAGTTATATCTTGAGCATCAAGGATATGATTTGTACATATTGAGAATGAAAGATGTTAAGTCATCAAGAATTTTTTGGCATATATTTTGGTATTAAGGGTATAAGCCATTTTTGTTGAAAAAAAATTTTATTTTATCATAAATTTTTTTTTTTAATCTATGTACTTCACCTATATGTAGTCTCACCTGTCAGACAGATG